>VXBU01017413.1:382697-690687 GCA_013400315.1 Bombycilla garrulus | reverse complement strand
TTGTTTGTTTTTTGTTTGTTCAAAAGCTGAGATTTTATGTGCAATTGAGTAAGTATGGGAGTAGACTTCTGGAAAAACACCAGGAGCTTTAAGATAACAGTTTCTTGTTTTTCATAAAATGAAAGTCTAAATCTAATCCTGATCTTATCCAAGTACATGTCTGGGTTGAGGAAATAACAGAAATAACTTGCAGGGGTTTTCTGGAAGTAGCGTCACTATGCCTTGCCCTGTGTACTCCAGAGCTGGTTTCTACTTTCTTTCTCTGTCATTGTTCTCGTGGTCCTCTTGCTGTACATGGTTAAATCCACGTGTGTGGGTCCTTGCTCCTTCCCTGTGCCACCAGGACAGGCTCTCCTGCAGGAGCTGGACTCTTTGTGTTTAGAGATTTAAATAAGGACTGTGCCTTGTCTTTAATCTTTGCAAAGTTTTGTCTTGACCTGCCAGGGTGAAAACTTGGGGAGAGTGCATTTTGTGCTGTAATTCCAAGGCACAGTTGAGTTGGAGGGAGAGGAGCAATACTACTCAGAGTGCCATTTGTTATTCCTGCTGTTGGAAAATTTCGTTTGCTGTGCGCTCTTTGCTTCAACGTGTTAGAATGCTTCATTATTTTTGTTACACACAGTCCAGCAAGTTGCTTGCTTGACATTGTGATCCAAATGATTGTGGCTGCTTGGAAGGCAGCCACAATATAATCCTGTGCCTTGCAGATGATGACACAGACTGCAAGCAGAGTGTTCCAAAAGGTTGGGGATGTGCTGAGGAGTTAGAGTGTGTAAATTGGATTAGTGAAATACCAAGGAAGAGCTGGAAACATTTCAGACTTGAGAGTGGAGGTACAGATATATAATAATATATTGAAATCGTGAAAGAATCAATCCTTCCTTGGTTTGGCCACCTCTGAATTAAAATATAAGTTCTGTGACTATTAAAGAACGATATTTTGTCTGTTAAGTGTTGTTTTATATGGACTAGTTTATAGTACAGTACTTCATGACCTTTGCTGACTCCTGTGTCTCCGAAGTCCTGAGGAGCCAGGTGTCTGACTCTCAGTGTGTTGTAAAGTAAGATTCCCCAGGGAGGAAATAGAGAGAAAAGGGAAGAGATGGAACTAACAGGCTCGACTTTACAGACCCTGGCTTTAGCCAGAGCTAGGAGAGTGTACTTGGTAAAGACTCTCCTGCTGTCAGCAGGTTTGGTAACATTCAGATCGTGCCCCTGGGCTTGGGATTTTTTTTCTTGCTTCCTCTTTAGAAAATTTGAATGAATAAAAGGGTGTGGTAAGACAGCCTGAATTCCATGAGTGATCAAATTCCCATTTCCTTGTGCGTGTTCTTTATAATTCTCCACATTGTGTTGTCTCTGATTTTTCCTTTAGTGATATCAAATACAAATGAAGCAGATGAAGAGGAAAATCTTGCATATGGTGAAAATAGAGCTACTGTTCAGCAACTTCTATTTTTAACATCTTATTGTATTTTGAGAGTATCTACTTACAGAAAAAATAGTTTGTAGGAAATTTGTCAGTATCGATAATAACATGACAAATGAATATAGAGGTGACTCTCCGTGCCCTGAAATTTAGGGTGAATTTTAACTTTCCATTTCCACGCACACAGATAGATTTTGTACTTTGTTACAATGTGTTTGTCTTCCCTCCCAAAAACCCAGAAAGGAAAAAGCAGCCCCCAGAGTGATAGCGAGGATAAATAACCAAGGTGGCATTTTCAGCTCAGCAGGAGAGTTCGGAGCAGTGACTTTAGGACTGACAGGTATCTCGTTGATCTGTAGTAGTTCCATTTTTTTCCCTGGGAATTGTGCTGAGTTCCCACTGCCATGCAGGAGTTTGTCTGTGACTTTGAGAGCAAGCTCAGATCAGCTGGCTGAGTAATAATAGTCTGCATTCAAGCCTGGTGATCCTCTGGATTTACAGTTGGAACAAAGACTGTTATCAGCACGTGAATGCTGTTCATTTTCTTGTGCCTTTCTCTAACTTGAGACCTGTACTGAAAGGATGGATCTGTTCCTCCAGAGTCCTCTGGAGCTGCTAGTCTTGCTGCAATGCTGAGGAACATTTGACAGGACTTGAAAAGAAAAAAACCAAGGGTTCAGTTAACTGTAAACACTGAAGCTGAACCTCAGCAAATGCATGGATTTGGGTATAAAGCAGCTGAGCTGAGTGCAGTGGAGATGCATCTGCAGCTCCCTGGTGTTGTTATTGCTGAATTATGATATTTTCTTACAAACACTTAGTTTACTGAAATAATTTAAATATTGTTTACTGGAACACTTATTATGGAAATATATTTAAATCTGAAATAGTTTCATCGTCAGAGTTTGTTTGATTTAAAAAGGAGTGGTAGGTCTTGCAGTTTTAAGAAGTTGTTGAACAGAAATCCGAGTAGTAAATCTGTATGAAGAGATTTTTGTTCACCCTTGTGAATTTGCCTTGTGTCTTCATACTGTCACCTGGAAGTTACCCCTGGTTTACTGTTCTTACATTGTCTTTACCCCTCTTAGCAGTTTATCCTTTGCTCCCTGCTCCTCCTGACTGGGCCAGGAGCTTGGGAAAGGTGCATTTAAGCTGCTGGATCAGCTGTTCTGCCGAGTGATCTGGGAGTGCTGACTGATGTGCTGCTAGGCCAAGTGTAACAGGTTGTCTCTGGACCTGTGCAGTAATCTTTCCCTTAGGCACAGCACTAAATAATGTCCAGGCAATTTTCATGGAAATCATAAGGCTTTTTTGGTTTTTTTTTGGCGGGGGGATAACCTTTTCATGTTTTTTGTTATTCACCTATTCAGTTATTGAGAGGCCATGACTCAAGGAATACTCAATAATACTCAATGACAATTTGTGTTCTTAAGCACGGAAGATGTGCAAAATGCTTCTAGAAGTGTTATTATTTTGTTCCTAATAGATGAGCAGTTTTGAAAACGCATTTCACACAAGTTTTTCAGTAGTAAACTTTTATGCTTGATATTTTGATTTCTTTTTGATTTTACTGAGTGAAATGACTGTGTGGAACTAGTGGGTTGAAAGATAAGAGGTTTGACATAAAAATTCCAGGCTCTACTCTGAGTTTTTAAAAATCTCATGTAAAATGAAGGCCTTGTCAATAATATTTACTAATTCACTAATATTTAAAAATATTGGTTTTAATTATAGTCTTTATTTTATCTTTTAAAATCTTAAAAATTAAGAATTTCCAGCATTGACTTGGCAGTGGCACGTGAGTTGTATGTGTGACATTTATGAAGGCAGAACAGTAAATTTGAAATATAATCCAAAGGACATGTGGTACTAATAGATGTGTTTCATGGATCCATGTGACCAGATTAAAAAGTGCTTTAGGGCTCTCTCTGCTGTATAGTCTCACTTGTTCCTATGCAGGAAGTGAAGAATCATTCATTAGCACTTATGGCAAGGTGGTTAAGTCGTTAAATTTTTTTTTCAAGCGTGTGCAATATTGCCATGTCCCAGTGAGCTATACAGAAGTTCACCCGAGTTTCAGAAATTCTGCTGAAAATCGTATTTGCAGTATTTCTAACTGCATTTATTGTTGCTGTAGTTATTTGCTTTCAAATTGCAAAATAAACCCCTTGTTTCTGTAATGGTTATGTTCAGGCCTTTCTGGCACGGGAGAAAATAGCTTTTGATGGGAAGACAAAAAAGCCCAGATATTTTGTATGGTGAGTATCTTTATTACTGAAGCTGTTGGTTGGTATAATTGAGTGGTTAACATGAGGTCTTTTTGTGAACTAGATGAAAGAGCTTGGTATAATGAGCTGTTATAGTTATTGTAGTAAGATGTAAATATACTTCATAGAATTTGAGAAAAACATTTTCCTATTCAGTGTAAGACAGAAATAGTTTTGCTTTTATGTAGGATTTGAGCATCCACATCGGGCTGTGTGCATTTTGTGTGAGTTTGTGACATCAGCACGTCTGGTAGCTTCTGAATACAAGGTTTAATAGGTGAGCTTTTTCAGGGAATTTTCTAGGCAGTAATGGAAAAAAACTGTCCTGGTTTTTCCTTTTTTTTCCCTTTCTCTGTTTCCCTTTCCAGTGAATTAAACAGGGTGTTACATGCAGGCTGAAGAGCCGTTTGGCAGAGCTGTGACATCACATTTCTGGAGCTGGTCACAGATAAAACCAACTCTCTTGCTGATGCAGTGCAAGTGTTCTCCCATACCGCTCCTCCTCACATCTTTGCACAGCTTTCTAGTACCTTTCACATATTTACATATGTATTTTTACAACCCCTGCCCAGCTGGAGAAGAGCAGAGGGGGATGAGCAGCACGGAGAGCTGGTGAGGAAGTCAGCAGTGTGGAAATGCTCCTAGAACCCTTGCCTTGCTTGGGGTGGCTGTGGAGCAGTCTGCTGCTGGCTGGGGACGTGGTGCACGGCACAGAGGGGAGATGAAAAGCAGATGGAGCTTTCGAGACAGGAGGAGAGGTTTCTGGCAAGGGCTGATGTGAGATACACGCAGAAAACTTCTGGGACATGGGGAACGAGATATGTCTGATAGCCTGAGGGGAAAAAAGGAACTTAACCCAAAGAAAGTGAAAAATTGGTCTCTGCTGTAAAGTAGCCAAGTAATTACAGGGAGTCCTTGAAACAGGTGGGAATGCAATCTCCAGTTTAGTTGTGCAGGAGAAGGGAACAGAAGAGGGTGAGGAGAGGAGCTTCTTTGTGTGAACAGAGTTTTATCCACTCTCCCAGTTGCTGTTAAAAAAATGCGATGGCATGACTTGAAAAAACACTAAGTGGTAATTTTGCAGGATTCCCTGAGGTAGAGATTTCTTTGGTTATCTATCCATGTAACTGCTTCTTTTTTATAACTTTATGTGCTATCTGTCTGGGATTGCTCATTTAAATACAAACATTTTCAAAAATATTTGTTTTAGAAAATGAAATATAAATAGTCCATGTTTTGCTTGCTATTTATCATTGGTTTTGTGATAGGAAAGGACAGTGATTACAGCTGTGGTTTTGCAGCATTCAAAACCAACAAAGAATTGGGAAAAAATTTTGAAGCCTTTTGAGATGCTGAAGTACTTTTTTTTCTCCCCCTTAACAATGGTAAAATGCAAAGCAAGAAGGACCTGGGATTTCTTTTCCCATATCTAATTTTCTTCTCTATACTAGAATTTACATTCTTAAATAAATTTTGCAGAACTTGTGTTGCTAATATTTAATGGGTAGTTTCATTCTTTGATAGAGGTTACTTAAGGTATATGCCAAGATATTTGATAGAGGAAGGCCAAAGATTTATGATTTTTGTCCTCCTGGTGCACCACAGAGAAGTGCTGTAACTCAAACAGCTTGTGTAATGTCAGAGGGAGCAAACTGCACCTTGGTGGTTTGAGTTGAGACTTGTAAAAACTTACTGTTGGCTCATGCAGTGGTATTATAATTTATTAAATGTGCCTAAATAAGAACATAGCATAAAGAATTTCCACTTACTATTAATGTCATTCCATGTAGCCTTTTGTATAAATTACTAGCTCTCCTGTAAAATTTTAGTAAAGTCCCTATTTTGATCGTTTTAGTTTATTGTGCTGTAGTAATGACTTAGATTCTGAATCTAAAAAAAAACCCAAAAAACCTTAAAAGTGCAAAGAAAATATTTTCAATATATGCAAACAGAGAAATGTAAATATTTCTTTTTCCTTTGAAATTAAATTCCTTTTGGCATGTCTTTAAGTAGCCTTCCTTAGGTTGACTTGAATACTAAGTTATAGCTTAGACAATTGCTACAAGTAGAAGTTAATTCAGTGTCCTGCAGACCAGGAATCATACTTTAATTTATGACCTTTTTATTATGAATTAAGCCAGTTAATGGAGTTATACTTTGCTGTTTTCTTTGCTTTTGATGCCTGGTTAATACTTGAAGGAACAAGTGTTCACTGAGGTAGAAATAGGCAAGGCTGCTACTTTATGCTATCCTGGCTATGTATTTTTTTTCAGTATTAAGTTGGATTTAACATGATAACTGAAACTGGCAGGGTTTTTAGGTCTACTCAGTGAGTTTGCATCTTTCTTTGGTCATTTTGTGTTCCACTTGTGTGGTGTTCAGGGCTGAGGGGTGGTATCCTGAGGCTGGGAGAATGGGAGGTAATGCCTACAGCAGATGAAATTTCCCTGACACTACGCCTGAAGGCTGTTATCTTCTGTGCTGGTTAGACAACTTCATAGTGATTACAGTTCTCAAAGTGGGAAGTACTGTTAAAAAAATAAATTATTTCTGGCGGTTCTTTAGTGAGTGTTTTTCTTCTCTGCTTCTCCTGAGCTCTGCTAGTAAACATAGTCCTTTATCAGGAAAGACTGAAAATTGTGAACCACTTGTTGCTGTTCTCTAACTTTTCAGGGAGTTTATCAAGTTGAAGATAATGTGGTTCCCAGAAATGAAAGGCAGTTTTATTTGTATCTTTAAGGTAGAAGCGAGTACAGTTTCTTGATTTGTGTAATCATTTTGCAGAATGTAATCTTTTTGCTGTCATATCATAAGGCATATATGTTTAACCTGCCCTATTTTTGCACTGTTCTTCGGATATTTTGGCATTCCAGGTTTCCTCTTTGTGTTTCCAGTTGCTCTGTGTGCTAAAATTCCTGTGATACCCTGGGTTTCTGTTATGCAAGTATTATGAGCCCAAATATTCTAGGGCTAGCAATCTAAATAATCAAATTAAGTGATCCAGGAGAGTGGAAACAGCTCTAGAGGTGGTGAATCATAACACACTTTCTCAGTCTTGTTTTGTTTCCTGTGCATGTTTGTTATTTTAAGTTCTTTCAATTTCTCTATCTCAAGGAGTTTTCCTGGCTTCCCTGGTTTTATATTATCAGGCTGAAGTGTTTGCAGTGTTGTTCCCTTTTCTAGGTGTTTATACTTTATCTAGACACTGCTTTAGTCTAAAATAAGCTGCTGCTTCAAAAAGAATTTAAAAACAAGTTTTTAATGTTACCACTTGCCTTGCCGTATCAAATTCTCTCCCTTGACTATTTTATTTTCCTCTGTGTGTTTCTTGCTTAGTAGTCATATAACAATACATATATTTAATAAAGACTTTTGCAGTCTTGTTTTTAAGATTGATTTGTGAACACTTTCTGAGTGCTCATTTTGAGAAGTTTTTGTTAGAATAACATAATCAGTGTAAAGCATAGATTTGATAGGTTTGATTTCCAGAAGAACACTGATGTGATTCAGAGACACAAGTGCTTCCAAGTGAGTGGGTGCTTTCTTCAATCATGCAGTCCTGGAAATAATGGTCTTTTTTTCTTTGTGTTGCCTTAATGTTGCTTTTACTCATTTTTGCCCATCCTGCTTTGCCTCCCTTGCTCTGAAGAGCTGTGGAGTCATGTTCTCTGTCTGTCTGTCTGTCTGTCTGCTGGGGGGTCTTCGTGAGTGTCACGTGCCAGAGCAGACGTGAACAGCTTCTTCGAAACACCGTGGTGGACTTTCACTTCATGTAGTCCTGGCTTTTTTTTTTATCCAGGTATTCTGATTTCTTGCTGCCACGTGAGCAGTCTTTCTCTTTGGCAGCCATTTAGTGTTCTTTGCTCTATTTTTTTTTTTTCCGTAGTGGTTTATCCATGTACACAGTTTTTTTTACTGGTGGAAGGTTTTTCTGAACTCAGAAAATTATCATTATCAGTCATGAAATTATTTTGAATGCTTTCTATTTAAAGGTTTAAATGTAAATGGTTTTCTCAGCAAAATCAGCCTAAAAACCCCCCTCAGATATGCAGGTAGCTGAAGTTGCTTTTTGCTTTGAGGATTCTCTCTGGGCTGATTCGATGAAAAGGAACTGTAAAAGCTCTAAATCATAATGGTATTTTCACAATCAAACTACATCCATTTAAGTAAGCCAAAGTTGTTTTGCTTATGAAATATAAGTGTTTGCTTTAGGGAATTAAATTGATAAATTACTGAAATTTAGTAAGAGGAGTTTATCTGTTACCAATCTAGATGCATCATAAAATAAATTTACCAAAGGTGGGCAGGGGAACAAAAAAATCAGGCAAATCTCAAACTTTTCAACTCTGTTGCTGGCTCATGGTGATTGCTCATGTTTTGTGAGCTCTGTTTTCCTTAGGACCTGTTTTAATCTTACTTTTAAATTGGCATGATCATTTGGAGAGCATAAGGCAAAAAGGTGGACTGAAATCTCCTTGGCCACTTGTGTATAGTTGTCTTGAGCCCTGCATTTTATTGCCTACTGGTGCCCCATGCAGATGTTCTGATAGTAACTTCAGAAAGACATTGGCATTAAAGTTTACTTAATACTCATTGAATGTCAGCAAAAATTAAATCTTAGTACAGGAACATAGGGATTTATTCTTCCTCTGCTTTTGTTTAGGAGCCAGTAGAACAATTTCTGTTACTAATCTATTGTATCTGTGGCTCCTCTGTTTGGAATTGATAGAGATATTTTAAAACAGGACAGGTGGAAGAATCTCCCCTCAGTGATGGGAGCTGAGGGTTAATGATTTGATCATTTTGAAGTTTTATGAGGATTTATTGTCGCTTGATCTTTGATTGCATTAGGAAGTAGTGAGTACAAATTGCTTTGAATTTAGTGGTGTTGAAAAGCTTTTGTTTTTCTGGGACTTGTCCATGGGCCAGAGCTGTACACTGCAATTTTCCACCTCTTATCTTGGAAAGTAATAGGAAAATTGTGAAGTTGTTTTTTCTCTCGAGTTTTCTTAGTGAAATGAAAATAATGAGGTGCTGGGGGATGTCACTAAGCATGTCATTATTATTTTCTTTCAGTGTTTCTGTTTTGACTTGGTGCTTGTAATTGAGTGATTGCAGTTGGTGCTGTTTGTTTTCTTTTGGGATTAGTACCTAGTTGTGATTTAGTCTTCAAGGTGGTAAAAGCTTTTCTGTTGATTTCTAGGTTTTAACCCTTGAAGTTGCTGTGAGATGTGACTGATTGTCATTCACAGTGTTCCCATTATTCTGAGGTTGTTTTGTCTGACTGTAACAGTTCAGTTTTCTTTCTTAAGCTTCCCTCATGGATTAGACTAATGTAGCTGCCGCTCTGAGGGGAAATGACAGAGTAAAAGAGAAAGAAACTAGCAGGATAATTTTTTTTTGTTAGTTTGTTTTTTTAATCCTTAACTTGTTTACTTACTTGCAGTAGGATTTGTAGCATTTGGTTTTGGAGGCAATCTGCTGATTTGATGTTTTATGGCTGGATCATCACTGTATTGCAGAAGAACGTGTTCTCTCAAAGCTTGGAGTATTGTAGTGTGCAGCTCGATGGCTGCTACGCCGTGTTGGTTTCAGAGCCCCTGCAGTGCGCGCTCGCTGAAATTGCTGTTCGTTTTTAATTTGCTGCTTTCCAAGATGAGTTTTCCCGCACAGGATGTGTCAGGATCGTTGTGTGTCAGCTGAATTCAGCTGGCTCCTTTGACCACCTCGTGCACTGAACATCTGGGCGCTGGGAGCGGCGCTCTCGCTGGAGGTGCTCTAAGCCCGAAATGAGCTCCTGTTGATCAGGCTCAAGGGCTGCTTGTTGACCCTCGAGGGCACGGTCTAAAGCCCATCTGTTAGGGCTGGGTTTGCCTGAGGGAAGGTTACTCCAGTTAAGGTCTACAGGGAGTATGTTTAGCACACATTAAAAGTATAATAGCAAATTGATTGGGCTTTTGTGCATGTGTTCAGTGCCTGGCTCTGCTCTCACTTCAAGTGGACAGTTGCTAATGGGACTTGGTGGAAACTAAAAATGAAATGATTTTGCCGTTCTTTCAGGTTTTTTTGGTGATGTTCCTTCTCAACTCTTACTCTCTGTTGTTCTGAAAGATTAACAAAACCAGGGAAAGAATAAATTTTGGGCATTTCGTTCATTAAATTCAATAGAGGGTATTACTTGCAGTAGTGAGGAAAACAATCTCCTTGGAGAGCCAAGTGTGTGTCAGCAGTGATATGGAGTGTACCATTTTATTTAATGCATTAAATCATAGTCTCATTATAGTTTTATTCACATTTAAATGTACACAAAAATTAGGACCCAGGTGTATAATATGTAGTTTAAAATTTGTACTTTTAAAATTGTGAATAATTTGGATTTCGTTTTTTTCCTTATAGAAAATATCCATATTTATAGGACTCCTACAGTGGCTTAATTTTGCTCAGATCATTAAAGGAACAGAATAATCCAGAATTTAAAGTGCTTGAAAAATTCTTTTTGTTTTCGGTGAAGTGAAAATGACTGGCAGCTTCTTACAAGTTTTTAGGTATTATTTTTTGTTTGAGGATTCTTTTTAAATAGAGTTTGAACTAAATTAACCAGCTAGACACATTTGATTGTGCAAGCACTAGTCTTTTAACATGAAAGTACTGCTAAAAATACCTTAATGTTCTTGATAATGAAGATTGTATTATTTCTAGCCACAGGTAAAATAAGTACAAGTAAAAATAAGACCTGAAACAATGCCTTTGAGGTAATGATTCTTCTATTTAAGCTTGCATGTTTTTGCTTAATGAACACATTTTAAATGTCAGTATAATTTCAAAGCTGTTGATCTCTTGGTAGAGGGAAAATTTGTAGGAGGAGAGAAAAATGTGTGACCCCTCTGAGAAGATTGTGTTTTCAGTTCTACCTTGCTGCATTTGGCAGGCACTGCCAGCGTTTGCAGACTTGGTGAAACGAGGTGTGGGTTTAGTAAGGCATTTCAGAAAGGCATTCAGTTCTTGCCGCTAGAACTGTGATTTTTACATCAGGTTAATTCAGGTGCTGGATTAGGTTGAAAATAGGGACAACATAAGCTCGAAGATCACGTTGTGCTTGCTGTAACAGTTCTAAATTTTAGTAATTAGTCAGTCTTTTGGATGGTGCTTCTTAAAAACTGCTATTGTGTATGCAGGCTCTCTCCAGCAGTGACTGTTTTTGATGCTCTATTGTTTGGGATGACCCCTGAGCTGAACTCTCTGAAACTCAAATGTCTAATGTTCTTCATCAGGCCATGGTCTATAGATCCATTACAATGGAGCTGGAGCCTGCCTACAGCTTGGGAGCAAACCCAGCCCTGTCTGTCACTGGCAGGAGGGGAATGCCACAAGGGCTTCGGTTCTGCTCCTGTCATTCTGCTTTGATAGTGGCAGGCAGGCTTTAAACACATCTCCTGCCTGCGAGAGAGGGGCTTAGCAAAAGGCAGAAAAACTTCTTTAACTGGGCTAGCTACAAATCCGTTTCAGTGTCTCTGTTCTATTAGCGGAATGTCTGTGTTGGTTTTACTTTGTTTTCTCCTCTTATGGACATTATTACTTTCCCATTTTTAGGCTTTATGGATTTGGGGTGAGAAAGCAGAAGGGTGTAATTTCCATTACTACTTTCCCTTTGTTAAGGAACCTTTCCCTCTGTCAGATAAAAAGTTGTATTGGATTGAAAAGCCCCATTCATAGACTCAAAGATTCACACACTTTTTCTGTATTCCAGCCCATCTTGGGCTGAGTGTTTGTGCATGGATCTTATTTGCTTGTGTGTCCTGTCCTCACACCCTTTCTGAAATTCTGAGAAACAAAACAGTGGGTGAACTGGCTGCTCTAACTTGCAGTTAAGTCTTGGTAGACTTAGTAGCAGCCGCAGCTCTGACTGTAGAACTTATCTTTGTGCTTCATCTCGAAATGGGCAGGTCAAGGGACCGCCCAAGTCAGTGTCTTTGATGTTACATATACTGCAGACTATTCTCTGAAAAGCTTCCTGGTATTTTCTGAGTGTATGAAAGACAAAACTACACACACTCGGGCTGTACTGGGCACTGCTCTTTCACAGATTCTCTTTGCAGCCTTTACCTCTTTAGTGAGGGACAGAACTTGCTAAGTGAGACAGAAACTAATTCTAGATTTCTTAGTACTGGGAGGCACCTGATCACCTGAAATATGATGGTTCTGGAGGCACAGAAGACGAAATAAAAAAATGTATGTAACGTTTTTATTTAGCAGATTGTTACTAGAGAAGGAAAGTGCCAGGACAGTGAGTTTCTTGCATTAGAGTCTACCAAGAATCAATCAAGAAAGTCCATCCAAACCTGTTGGTCTCTTGCTGTGTGACTCGTGGTCATTTGGTCATTTTGTTTTATAGACAGTTGAGTTATTTCTCTAGTAGGTTCTGTTACAGCAGTATTTGCCTGTGCTCTTTAATGTCGTACTCAAAGTTCTTCAAACCAGAAGGAAGGCGGGCATTTTGTCTTAATTGTTGAGCTGTTACTGCTCAACTGGATTTGAATTATATTTTTTCCTATTTTTGGACAGGATTTTGAAGAGCTTATAGAATCACATCCAGTGTAGCACTTCATTCTCAGTTTCCAAATTCTATAGGCTACTGCTTGGTTTAAGTGCTGTGGGCAGCCTTTTTTTATTCCAGTTGCTCTGATACAAAATGTTGATACCGTGTTAATCTGTTAGCCCTTAGCAAACACTTAGGCTATTAAACCCGAACCCAGCAAACATTTAAACAATAATAGCTGAATTAGCTTGTTACTAGTTTCTTATGTCATTAATAACCCTATTTGTCATGATAGCTTTTGCTGGGATCAGTTGGCTTTTACGTATTTTTCTCCAGAAGATTAAAAACCCACAAAGCCTAAGCATTTGCATTCCTTAGGCTGTAAATTTAGAGACCTGAAAAAGCATTCTCTGCTATAACCTGGAAGTATAAAAATTATTTTAAAAGACATTTTACCCTCTTTTTAAAGCCTCCAGTACAGTTCATGTACCTTCTGTTGGTTATTTTATGGGCTTCTGCCTTATTTTGGCAATGTAAGGACTAGAAAATGAAGCTTTAAGGTTGAGTTATTTAACAGTAGCAACTCAATGAATTTGCTCTCATGTATTCAGAACTCACTTCTACCGACGTTCAAGATAAAAAGTTAACATCTCAAAGTTATCACTTAACTAGCACTAGCAATGTGAATGGAACTCTCATGTTTTGGGTTGATAATTTTCAGTTGGTTTTTTTTTTTATCTCTTCTTTGAGGAATTAAGCAGATTTCATGCCTGTGGAACAGAGAAACTACACACACACACCCACACCTGCGTGAAGGTGCACTTCTCCCCTGCCCCAAAAAGTTTTCACAGAACTTGTTCAGCGTTACATTTTCTCATTGCTTTCCCTCTTCAGACCAGACCGAACCCAGGGAGCTGTGCTGAAAACCCCTCATTCTCTGCCCTGTGCTCACCAGCACCACACATCCTCTCAGTCTGCTTGTCCTGTTTGTGGGGTGTGTGAGAACAGACCGAATGCTGTCTGTGGGTGTCAAATGCATACTGACTGGAAATTGCTTTGAAGCTTGAGCTGCTCCTTGGAAGTATTTGGGAAGCAGTTTCCTTTGGTGCCTTTCAGCTGTGGGAAAGGCAGGGTTATTTATTGACCTGAGCTGGTGTGAGGCAGCTGTTGCACGAGTGCTGTATGTGCAGTGCTCTGCCATCCTTGGCTAAGCAGCTTCCTGTCGGGACCACTGATGCGTGTAACAGCGCTGTCTGTGGCAGAAGTGGTTGGGCTTTGTGCCATTCTGTGTGTCCAAACCTACTTCCAAGTGTGATTTTGAGAAAGCTGTATTTGGGTAGCCTAAACTGAGGGGGAGGTGAGGCAATGGCACAATTACTATAATTAATTATTCGATTTTTCTATCATCATGGGTAAATTTTGCTTTCATAAAGCAAACTTTATTTTTGGGCATCATTTTTGGCCTAGGCATCAGTTGAGGAACAAGATGTCAGTTCCATAATTGCATCTGTTGTGAGCTGGCACAATGGAAAAATTAGGATTACTTGCAACAGGTTTTGCAGATAAAGCTTCTGACAATTTCCTACAGGGATCCTAAATGCTGTTACAATATAGTTAGTGGTGTTAATGCTGCTGGGGCTGGGAGCTTCAGCTCAGGGCCAGTGGAATATTTTTTTACTTGGTAGTGACAGATTGGGAGGTTGTCATAAAAGAAATCAAGATTACTGGGGAGGGGAAGGAAGGGAAACATGGGGAGAGATCATGGAAAGCTCTCTGTATTCAGGATGTAAAAAAGGGAAAAAAATAAAAATAATGGACACATGGAAATTTGCTGTATAGCAGCAAATAGCCTGTATGACTTCCATGGGTAGGAGCTATGCCTTCTAAATGTTTAGACCTTTTTTGAAATTGGGAGGGGGATGGAAGAAAGGCATGTGGTGTTTGTGTAGCATTTAGGAACTATGTATTTGATATATCTTCATTAAAGCAAAAAGGTGTTAAAAAGGTGTCTGAAACTTCCTTTTTAACTTGGAAGACAGAGGCCTAAAAATAGCTGGTCAGTTTTAAAAACAGATGGAGGCAAATGAGTTGGAGGATGATTTTAAGGGCTCTCTGGTTAGGATATGTTATTGTGCTGGTATCTCTTAGGATAAGAGTTTGTTCATGAAACCAAATTACTCAGGGTAGTTAAAACTGAAGCTTATAACTGGGAGCATTGCGAAAGGGAATCTCTTATTTAGACTAAGACAAGTCACTTTTTATTGATAAATGCAGTGGAATCTACCTGGTGGGTGAGAATGGGCAATCTAAACAAAGCAAATACCTGTGATGATTTCAAAATCTGTCACAAAAAAAAACCTGCTAGCACAGTAGTGATTCGAAAAGATACAGATAATGTGAGAAATCACTAGCAGAGGCTCTTACAGCAGAAGAGTAAAGATGGTAATGGTATCTTCAGATTCTGACTAATAGTGTTTTTTCTTTCATTCATCTCAGTGTGTAATAGATAATACTGGGCATGTAAACAGTGGTGGTAAAAACAAGGAACAGCCCCTGTACCTTAAAAGCAGAATGGTTTAACAAATCCCAGTTCTACACGTGCTGGAGAGGATCTGGTGGAGGCTCCCAGGGTGTTAGGCTGCTGGAGCAAATCCAGTACGTGCAGAGGCTGAGTGCCTGTGTTCCTTCAGTTTTGGGAGGAGGAGGGCAGGGTTTTTCTGTGTTGGGTGATCTGACAGGGAGGTTTAACAATGGAGGAGGCAGAGTCATCTCAGCCCTGCAGCTGCCAAGGATGAGAGACAAGAGACAGAAGTTGCAGCACTGGAAATTCTGATGAGATGTTGGGAAACTTCCCCCCTCCCCCACAACGAGGTTAGTCAGCCATTGAGAAAATCGTTCAGAAAGGTAGCAGAAATCCCAGCCTTTGAACACACCCATTAACAACTCCACTGGCCAAGACCACAGGCAATCTGATCTCACTCGTTCCTGTTAAAGCAAATTTGACCACCTGTTCTTTGAGGTTCTGTCAAACATGAGCTGTTCTCTAGTGCTGTGGCTTTGTGGAAGAGAAAAAACTTAAAGGCCCTCATGGCAACTGAGCAGGTTAACAAGATAAAAAAAAAAGTGTATCAGTAGCTATTTAATGAGGAAGAACATCCATCTCCATACTTTTTGCTTATAGATGGAAAGAGCTACTCTCTGCAAGTTCTTTTCTGCTCCGTTTGATGCTTGTCTCTGTGTCTGACAAGGTACAGAGCAGAAAGGCTGATGAAAGTGACCCCTGCTGGCCACAGATTTCCTCTGCTGATTCTCCCTTCTCTGGAAACGCTTTGCAAAACCAAAACAAACAGCAATTAGTTTAGACCGTGCACACGATGGGCACTGTCCTGGGGCCATGTGGGAGTACCTTAAAGCCAATGTAGAACTGAAGTGCTGGATTCTTTTTAAGGCTCTAGTGCTGGCAGGGAATGCTGGGCTCAATATACTGAGGATTTTCCCTTCCTCCCTTTTGTTCCCAATGTCCAGAAGAAGTTCCACTGTTGAGTAATAGCAGCTGTTTCCTAACTGTACATTTATTAATAAAGCGATAAACTACAACAAATAATTAATTTGTGCAAGGTTTTCTCGTCAACCTGTCAAAACATATCTGAAACAAAAGAGCTAGAGTTTTGATTTGCTCTGTTAACATGCAACAAATACAAACATTGATTTAGTTTTGGGGTTTTTTTTGTCTTGCAGCATAAGCAGCACTATCATGGACGTAGACAGCACAATTTCCAGTGGGCGTTCCACGCCAGTGATGATGAATGGACAGGGAGTTCCTGCCTCCTCTGCCAAGAGCATTGCCTATAACTGTTGTTGGGATCACTGCCACGCCTGCTTCAGCTCCAGCCCCGACCTGGCGGATCACATTCGCTCCATACACGTGGATGGTCAGCGAGGAGGGGTTGGTGTTACTTTTGGGTTTCCTTCTTCCTTGTTTGCCAATATTTTGCTCTTGAATGACAGCACCGAATTTTCTGTTTCAAAATTCCGGTTTTGTACCTAGTGGCAGCAAAGGTAGTGGCCTGACTTTAAGAATATAGTCAGTTCTATTCAATAAATTATTTGAGACTACCAGGGTTTTGATAGTGTGTTGACTTCTCAACATCCTGAAGCTGCTGGTGTGTCTTTAGGTGCTTGCACTTGGAATTCATTTTCTTGAAACTCTTAGTGTACGTGTTTCTGCATGTGAACTCAGGTGAAGTCACATCTTAATTACTGTTACCAAAGGAGTCTCACTGCAGGTAAAATCTCTCCAGGATGTGTAATAGGGAAGATGTAAGACTGGCTAAGAGTACAAAGTCTTAACAAAACAGCTCTGTGTGTAATACTGATGGCAAGTTTACCTTCTGTATAATTGCATCTAATTATTTCTTTAAAATTGAGTTGCGTATATAAACATGTAAATTCCAGTCTAATCTCTGGTCAAATGATAATTGGTTTCAATTTTAGTGTTTAAAAACATCTTCTAGTAGCGTAATTTCAACTTTGTACTTAACTACCTCCCATCTTCAAGCTCCCAAATTACCTCTGATGCCTGGAATACATCATGTAAACTATCTTTATATCCAGCACAAGCAATCTGCCTGCTTTAGGCACTGTGTTGCAGCTCTTCAATTTCTGGGAGAGATAATATCAGTTCTTCAAGTAGAATAGTTGTTATCTTTTACCTTTCTGTCCTGTCACTTCTTCAGAAGGAAAATGTTAGGCTGTTGCACTTTATCTTCAGTGAACAAGAAACTTAAATAAAATGCTAATTTGCATTACTTTAAATAATTTATTATGTAAATGTGTCACTGAGACAGCTGTTACTCTGGCTGTATTTAGCTAATATTTTTTGGCATGATTGAACTTTTCAGCTTCATATTTGATGGCTTTTTTCAGTCCAGTATCTAAGCAGAACCCATCCAGTGCAGTGGCTTTTTAGCCACCCGCGAGATGATTTCTGAGTTCTATCCACACGTGTATAAAAGTGTTACATGAAACCTGCATGAAACAATGAAATATGAATAAGTTGTGTTTGGATCTTTGTTATCCCATCTATGACTCTTTTACATTTCTCAAAAAAGGGCTGGAAGATTTTGCAGATTTTGTTTTTTTGGGGTTTTTTTTCTGTATTTTATTTCTTGTCACATTTCGTGTGACATTATTCCTGGATATATGAATATTTTATTCATTAATATAAGAACATTTTAGTTAGAAAATGTTGGACTGTATTCGTATATTTGAAAGAGGAGGTTGTTGGAAGCACAAAGTATCTAATAACTGTTGCATTCAGTTCACTCTTCTGAATCCCCCTACTGGAGTTTATTTTCTGAGGAGTTGCAAGGTGCTGCTGTGGCAGGGGGATGGATCCTGGCGGGTTTGTTTCAGGGATTTGTCTGCCACCTGCCGGTGAGGTGTTCAAGTGTGTTGGAAATTGTGGTGTGTTTCTTGATGGGATTTCAGAACTTACTTAGCTGCAATGGCTCTAAATTTGAAGAAAAGTGGGGGTTAAGTAGTTGCTTATTGGGAATGGAAAGGAATAGGATAAGAATTTTTGTATGGTAAAGTGTATTTTTTCCAGCTAATGCTGAGGTCATGGTTCCTGTCCAAACCAGATATATTCATGAAACTTTTAGATAAAACAGTTTTGCTCCCAAAAGATGCTATTTCAGAAAAAAATTGAGTTCAGCTTTATGACAGGGTTTCCCAAGAAGCCTTGTCCAGACTTCTGGCATGTGGCTGCAAACCCAAATCCTTGTATTTTCCCTGTCTGTAACTTCACCTTTGCCGAGTGCCGTGCAGTCTGCAGTCGCTGATGGAAATCTTGGTGCACTTATGGAGCTGTTGAAGAGGCAGAAATCTCATAAATGCCAGTTCTGTGGCTCTGAGGGGATCTCAGAACTGAGGAGTGGCAGCCCCAGAGGTTTAGGGGCTTGGGCCCTGTGTCAGTAGGTCTGGATCAGTCCCACAGACACTGAGGGGTTTGCAGCTTTGTGTGAGTAAAGCTGGGTTATGTATCCATTATACAGCAAGAACGTAGAACTCCCGTGGCTGCTTTTTCATTTTGAAAATAAAATCTTTTGAAGGTTGAGGGGTTTTATTCTCCAAAAGAGAACAAGAAACTGAAATCCAATTAGTTCCCTGCATTTCTGAAAACCTGTGTTATGAACAGTGCTGTTCCTGGGAACTTTTCTTTTGCTGTGACAAATTAGGGCTTTACCTCCCTTCACCCACAGACCTGTTGAGGAAATTCTAATGAAAGGCAAGTTCATTGAGCTTTTTTATTCCCTCAGTTACAGATAAACACAATGAGAGGAGAGAGAAAAGCAGCATGAGTAAGTTCTGCTCCCCTTAATGCACTATTGTGCATGTGATTGTTCTGTACACTGGAATCACAAAACACCCATAGATTTTGAATCCTATGAGAAATGGTAGCTTCCTTCATCAGGAGTTGAATATAAAGCCCTAACTAGAGGTATCTGTTATTCCAGAATACAAAACTCCAGTATATGAACTGCATTGCAATTAAGAGTTTTTATTTTTTCACGCTCAAGGAATAAAATTAACTGCTTATGAGAGCAAATTATTTTATTTCTGTAACTACCACCCAGAAAATGCTAATTTTTCATTTAAAAATGTTGTCTATATCTGGTGGATACAGATATGGAGTGCAAACACAAATACAGCAGATCCTGTTGCTCTTGATTGTGTTTATCTGCAGGAGCATCTGTCTGTTGGTATTTTCTTCCAGTGACCTGTTTTTATTGAATACTTGGGGTTGTAATAATTTTTTTCCTTGGTGAGATACGAGAAGTCTGTTTCAAAATAAATGGTTATTGTTCAGAATTCTTTGAAGTGTTGTGAAATGTTGTAAAAACAGCCTTCTTTGCTGATGTGATTTTTTTGTTTACTGTTCTCTCTGACTTGTGTAAACTTACCACGTTTTTACTCTATTAGGTGTTTGTTTGCTTGTGGAAAGGTTGCAAAGTATATAATACACCTTCAACAAGTCAAAGTTGGTTGCAGAGGCATATGCTGACACACAGTGGGGACAAACCTTTCAAGGTAAGGCTCATTGTAGTATACATTATCTCTTACTTTTAGAAAAAAATCTCTTTTATTTTTCCTAATACAATATGTCAATTGAAAAATACCGTCAGTGGAGGATTTCTTAAAGAGTGAGCTGAGGCTTCTTCTTCTTTGCAGTAATAGTGCTCAAAGGTCCTGTTCTTTTACAAAAGCAGGTGAAGAAACCGTTATTGCTTCTCCATCCCTGTTTCTTTTAATCTATAAATGGCAGGGAGTGTAAAACTAAATAGTGCTAAAGTTCAGGGGGTTTGTGCATTTTGCAGTTGTAACAGTGAGATATTTTCTCTCACACTTTACACTTCCACATTGAATTTTGGATCGTGGCTGACAGTGCACATTCTGTGCTGGAGTAAGAGCTGCTTTTGTTAAACTCAGTAGAAGCACTGGCAGTGAGTATTTATGGTTCACTTCTCTGAAAAGAATAAGGAAGTCAGGAATGCAGGACCATTGACCTGACTGTATTTCCTGCACAGTATTTTCTAACTTTCTCTTTCTTTCTCCCCTTAATCTGTACCTGCAATTCTAGGTATAGTAGTGTTTATCATTCCCATATCCACCAATCCGTTATTAATGAGTTGCTTCATCCTCTTATGGATACAGTTGGGGCAGTTCATAGCTGTCAGTCCTGGATCACTTGATGGTAAGTCCCACCCACACTACTTCAGACTGAAGTTCTTCCATGTAGGATATGAAAATGAAATAGGGTTTGGGGTTTTTTTTGGAGTTCAGGTAGTATTTTATGCCTCCTTCTCCCCCACTCCCCAACCCCACCAAGTTTGAGTCCCTGTCTTCCCTCTCTTCTGTTTCTCCTCAGGTAATATCTTCCACTTCTTAGAAAAAATTATTTCAAGGCAGCTTTATCACTAAAAATACTTTTCTGTTACAGTGGTGTCTTCCTGTACTTATATTTCCTATATAGGTTTTAATAATAGTTATATCAGAAAACAAAACTAAATTCACCTCAAAACCAAGAGAGTAAGTATAGTGCATTGCATGTGAAATTTTTTTATTTTAATAAACATTTTTTTTTCCATACTGAACTGTGTAGTTTAGACTGAAAATTTCTGACTTGGAAAGAACCACAGGAAAATTAGTTTTAAGATTATCATACCCTGTGTTTGAAGGAATGAGTTTAGCATGCTCTTGGAAGGATAGCTGAAGGATTGTAGATCCCTGCAAGTTTCCAGATATGGTTGTTCTAGGAACTGATCTAATCTTAAATCCTAATCTGAGGTTATTATCATTATTATTATTATATTCTATATTCTATATTATATATTATATAGTAAATATTATTTAAAATAATAGTAATAATGATATTATTAATACTACTACTACTACTACTACTACTACTACTACTACTACTACTACTACTACTAATAATAATAATAATAATAGTAGTAAAGAAAGAGCCACCAGGTACCAGAGGAAACTTGTACGTTATGTTTTCTCTATTCTGGAATTAAATATTTTGTCTACCTCAAAGTATAATGACCAGGTTTGTTCTTGGATGAAAGTCTTTTAATAGCTTAATCTGTGTTCTTATTTGGTCTAGATCAAGGAATGTCAATTTTAGAGAAGTTGGGTTGAAGAGGTGGGCACAGCTCAGAAACACCAGGAGTACTTTTGGGTTTGTCAGGCTTGACAAAGGCAGTTTGAGTTGGTACCCTAGTTCTTTTTGCTAGGCAGGTTACAGCTAGAGCCCTAAAATTGTCAACAGTTGTTTCTGGTAATAATCATCTTGTGTTCAATATCTGTTGTTTCACCAGCTGATTTTCTGTACTTTCTGGTCCTGCTGAGGGAGAGAACAAAACATTTGAGGCTTGCAGTAGTTAATCATCCCGGCTCAATGTGTGTCACTGCAGCATTTTTTCATACTGTTGTCTTGAGTCCCTCTGTTTGTTTTTTATCCCTGTATTTCTCAATCTGTTCCTGAGAGCTTTGAATGGAGGATAATTGTGGTCTGAGTAGAATTTTGTAACATCTTTTGTTCCCCTGTCATTTATGCTGAAATAGGCTTCAGGGCTCACATGAGGTAGCCAAGTATGTGAGTGTCTGTGATGGCAATCTATTAATTAACTGGCTCCTTTCCATCATTTGCTGCTTCTTTTTTTTTTAATGCTAACTTCAGAAATCTCCTCTGTGAGACAAAAAACACTTGAAGTGTTGGATTTTAGTCCTGACCAGTCCAAGAACAGCCTTTTATTAATTGTTTTGTGGCAGTCAGTCAAAAATGGAGCCAGTGTGTCCATTTTGTGCATTTAGCTTCTCTCATAAATCTTAATTGCTCACCTTTCATGGACAGCCAGATTTTTTGAAGTCATAGCTGGTTTAAAGACCTGTTCTTCTTGATAATTACTGCAGACAAAATATCCCCCAAAACCTAAATTGCAAATGAAACTTCAATTGCCTCATGAGAATATACTCAAACTGTAACATAAAAGGAAGGAATCTGTCATTTTAGAAAACTTGCAGAAAATAGTATGCAGTGTTTTAGTAAAAGATCATGTTGGGATTTTTGAGGAAAGCTGTAAGAAGCAGTAATGGAAATAGTACCAGCTCTATGCTGTTGTCTGAAAAACTGCCATTTAGAATGTTTTAAAGAAAAGCGAAGGACCTTAGCTAGGAAAATGACAACGAAAACCATGAAAATCTTACTTTTGTAAAGGTAAAAGAACACTAAAATCATACAGTGACCAGAAGAGAGTAATAAGAATATCACAGATTGATATATTCTTACATTTCTAGTGAAAAGGAGAAAGAAATGTATTTTCTTAAATTAAATAGCACTGGGGAACTGTCTCAAACATAACTCTTTTGCATTGAAGGATATATCCCTGTCCAGTTCCCCTTTTGCTTGCAAATGAACTCATTTTATGTAGTTGCACATTTTGGGTTTAATTATCTCTTTTTGTGATACACATGGAGTTGTCCTTTGACTAAAAGCTCCATTCAGCTCAAAATGAGCTGTTCTGCTTTCCTATTGAAAGGTCTTTGTGGGTTTTACCTGCCCTTTCCATTCATTGCTGTCAACCATGTGACTGTGCAGTTCATTTGTCACAGAAATGAACCCACTTCTAAATTACAAAGGCAAAATGTTTCATATTTTCTTTAGTTTATCCTATTATTTCCTGGTTGTGTAGCTTAGTGTGTCCCTCTTATCATGAAAATTGCAGTACCTGTGTCACAGATATAGATTATATAAATTTCCTTATGGGTACCTAGTTTTGAGACCGTTGTTATGCTAGCTTCTTTTTTCTGAGGGGTGATATCTTGGTAGTGTACATCCAGCTCCTTTCTGAATCATTTCCTTTACAGTCTGATTTTACCCAGTCCTTTCCATATTTTTTTGTCATTGTAGACATTCACTGAATGTAGGTATTTTCTCCTAAGACATTTAGTACGTTCATCTTTGTGTATGATTTCACAGATGGAGTTGAGTGAGAAAACCCTCAACATTATTCTTTTTTAGAATTCTTTTTTTATTCTTTTTCTTGCACAATTTTGCAGCTTCCTAGAAACCAGTGTAATATTGTGGAGTATCATCAGCATGCAGGGCTGGTCGTGTTGAGGGTTCAGCAGCTTGGCTTTCAGACCTTACAGACAGGATGTAGAGGATCTGCTGAGCTGGGAAACATCCTGGTTTCAACAAGCTGTCCTTGGCAAGTTGAAAAGAAGTGAATGAAGATATTTCATCTTTCTTGTCCTAAACTTGGCTGTTACAAGTAATAGGTACTGGAATAGTTAAAGGAGTTGTGACAACCTGCATTTTCCAGCATGGTTTCTGGTGTGCAGGGGCAAAAATAAATTAATCATATTATAAAAATAATATTTATTTAGCACTGCAAGTTACTTAAGATACATCCAGTGAACTCCTAGATTTTGAGCACAATGAAAGGACAAATGGTAGATGAGCATGAAGTTGTGAGAGATTATATGCAAAATAATTGCAAAAAATAATAAAATAATAATTGCATATAGTGTTAGGATTGAGGTTGATGATCTGAAAGGTCCCTTCCAACCTCAGTGATTCTGTAAGGATGCATGTGGGAATACTAGCAGCTGCTTTCATCCATGGATTCCTGTGGATATCTCCATGAGCAGCCATGCAAGGTTTCTGTAAGGGAAATGTTTTTAGTGACAACAAATGGTAGTGCACAGTTCATTGCAGGCTTCTCCTTAAAATGGGGGAAGAAAGTAGTGTTAAAAATGAAGTTTGGTGTTCCCTGTGACTTGCAGAATTCATGAAGGGGTGGCTGCAGCTGATACAACTCTCAGCAGAGTAATGCTTGGTGAAATGTAGAAAACACAGGCAAGCAGCTTCAGTCTTCATTGGGAATTCATGTCTGTTACTCTCTTGGCAGAATATTTTCTATCCATCAGAGCATTGCAGATGTAAAATGTAAAGGCTTTCTGCCCAAACACTCAGATGTTGAGACAATAAGAAAGTTTATCCAGATGTCTAAACTATTACTGTTAGATCTACTATGGAAAAAATTACATACTGAATAACCCAAATAGGAGATTTGGTTATTTTGAATTTAGAACAAAAACTTGCATTGCTAGATACTTTTATATCGTGTTTGTTAAAGTCACTGGTCATTGCTGCCCATTAATAATGGTGGGTATGGGTACACTGGAGAAATTAAACTTCTTACATGTTTACTTCCTTTCTCTTGAAGTAACATATCCACCAATCCGGACCCAATCTGTTGTGTTTCAAATTCAATGCAAATTTTTCAGATTTAGGTTTTGGGGGGAAAATGAAAAGATTGGTTTCAAGTTGTGCATAATAGTTGAGTTTGATTTATTAGAAGCCCTCTAGAGCTATATAATTATCTGGTGGGAAGCTGATTTGGTGTGACTTACCGTCCAGAGATCCTGAAGTGACAGCCTGAACTGCTCCTTTATCTTTGGAGAGAAGAGACTTTACCCATTAGTAACGGATTGCTGGATATATTATTTTAGAGAAAAAAAAGAACAAACAGGTAAGATTTTTTCATTCTCCTCTTCTACTATTTCCTGTCTACTACAAAGGCATTCTCTGTCATCTTTGATCTGTCAGCTGTTGATTATGTGAAGACATGATCAGGTAGTCTCAAAGTACACAAAATCTGAATGTAATAATTTCTGCAAATATTTTGTACTGTGGCTGTAGACTATTAATACACTTTTTGGACAAACACAATTTCTACTTGCACGTTGCAGATATTGAGCATCTAAGGATGTTGGTCTGGGGATTTTGAAAGTAAAACTTAAGTAGAGCAAGAAAAGTTAGCAGTAGCTTCTGCAGATAATCCATAGAGAATATTTGTGATTGTTGCTCTGATGTGACAAAAAAACGCATTGTGACATTGTGAGTCAACCTGAAGTTTGTCACAAAACAATGTTTCCCATCTGACAAGAAGTACAGTTAGTTGGAAAAGTTTTAGAAAAGTGTCTGACACATAGTGCTTTTTTTCCCAAAGGCTTTGCCTTTTTGATACTGTGTTTAACTTGGACTGTGGTAATGCATGCACTGTACCATGGCTTTAGGTTATTTTTGACCTCTAGCAGGCATTGGTAAAACTAAAATTTTTATTTCTCAGTATGACTGAATTTCAGGATAGGGGCTTTTTTTGAGCTTTTTTTTTTTCCCTGACTGTGTTTGTATGACCAGAAAGAGCTGAAATCTGAAGTCAGGAGCACATTAGTGAAAGTTAATCTTAAATTTAGATTTTGTGGCTTAGTTTCATGAAGCTGCTTTTATGGGCAAGACAGCTACTTCAAGGATCAAAAAAAAAAAGGAGAGCAAAGAAATGTTTAAACTAATGCACATGTGCATTGTACACATATCTGTTGATTGTGAGTTAAATCATCTTTCATAAAAATAAGTGGTTTGGGTTCAGGGTTGATAGGGCTTAGCAATCTAATTTAGTGGATGCTGGCCTTCCCCACAGCAGGGGCTTGGAACTGAATGGCTTTTAAAGGACCCTTCCAACCCAAACATCCTGTGATTCCCTAAGTGTAAATTTCAATGTTCACTATGAATTTAACAAAAAATGAGTTGGAGTTACCATAGTGTAAATGAGATCAGAGCCAGAGTGTGTTGGGATCACAGGTGTGCTGCCATTTTCTCCACTGGGAGTCACTACAGCCTGAGTCGACAATATTGCTGTTGTTTGAGCATGGGAAATCTTAGGGCAAGGTAAAAAGGCACAGGGGGGATTTTGGCAGAAATCTTCACAATTCTTAAGATGCTTATTAGTGGGGGAGATAGGGAGGAATAAATAAAGTGTGAAGGTTCCTCAAGCTTTCTGTCAGGGAATTTTACATTTGAGTTAGTTCAGTACTTAAAGAACTTTCTCTAACTCCCTCTAAGAATTATTCCCTTTAAAAAATCACCACAAACACACACAAAAAAAAGTGAAAATAATCCTTTCATTTTTTGCCTTTTACTGTCTTGAAATCTTTGTATGTATTTTTAGTGCTATAGAAAGTGTTAAGCTATTGGGGACAGCACAGTTTTTTCTTTTTGTGGACACTGGATTTTACTACTGATCAGGAGAAACCATTTGCTAAGTCTGAGGCAGAAATAGACTTTTCATTTCTGCTGCCACTGTTAAAAAACAACACAGTTGGTGTTTAGGGGCGAAAAGTGGGACATGTGGAGCTCTAAAGCTATTTTGGTGTCTTCCAATCAAATGTGCAGGCATGGGGCAGGTTACTGTAAGCTTGGAGATTCATCCTTAGCCTGCAAAATCCCACAGCACTACGGCCATAGCTGCAGCAGGATTGCTTATTCTCCTCTTGGAGGGGCCTCGTTAGCTTGCTGTGGAGGGAAGTGTTAGCAGGAGAGGCAGGTGGAAGAGCTGAGAAACAGGGGAAGGAAAGGAAGGAGCCAAGCAGATGTGGAAGGAGGAGAACTTTCCAATGATTTAGACTGGTGATAGGTTTGTTGCTGCTGGCTGGTCCACTCCTTTGTCCTGCTGTTATTGCCTGGATCTGGAGAAAAAATCCATCATATGGACACACAACTAATTGCAGCCAGTGATGAAATGCTTATTCTAAAATCACTTTTCTATTACCCTTATAAGCTCAGAGCACAATAGAAAAGCGTTGTGCTTCCCTCTCCAGTGGGATAATTTAAATACTTATTTTGCAAGTGAAATAATTGTAAATATGAACCAGATACTTATAAAAATACCAGTAATGGTAGCCAGTACAAGCTTAGTTGCTGCTATGATTCAGTTTGTGTTTCTGCTTGATTATTCTTGAATCTTATTTTTCTGTTGAGAGAGGACATTTCCTTTAAATGAAAATCACCTTGAATGTTCCTGAAGTAATAGCAGCATCCCAAAATGAATGTATAAATAATTGTTACTGCAACTTTACTGGAGTTAGTTTTAGACAGATCTATAAGGCAGCTGTTCATTGACTTTTTATAACGTTTACAAAGAGCATTAACCTGTTTCAAATTTAATGGGAGTGAGGATGTATTTTTTACTTCTGCCTTGTCAGAAGAAAGGAGGATGTTAGAGAATGTTACTGTTACCAAATGCAGAGCTTTGGAAGGTGTTGAGAAACAGTAACAATGCAGTGTTTTGAAAGGCAAAGGAATATTAGTCTATGAATAAGGAAGTTCTTCAGAAGCCTGTTTTCTGTGGAAATTTTCCCAGTGCATTGTTTCAGATTAATTTTATGCTATACAATATAAAATATAATATGGCATAAAAAATACTGTATGATGAAATAGTTATTGAGAGTTAAAAAACTTCAAACAAGTGTATTTCAGAATATGTTTCTGTATTTCTTTTTAAGAATTGCATGGTGTGTTGGGAGTTGAGCCAGAAAAGTCAAAGCAAGGTGTCTGAATCTCCCGTGCCACTGATCCAGCTGTTCTGTTTTTTCTCACTAGTGTGTAGTTGGTGGGTGCAATGCCAGCTTTGCATCTCAGGGAGGACTTGCCCGTCATGTGCCCACACACTTCAGCCAGCAGAACTCTTCAAAAGTTGCCAGCCAGCCAAAGGCCAAAGAGGAATCTCCATCTAAAGCTGGAATGAATAAAAGAAGAAAATTGAAGAACAAGAGACGACGATCACTACGTAAGTGTTCCGCAGAAGCTCTTGAGAGGTTTTCTCAGAGTGAAAGTTCCTCCTCACCACGGTGATTTCTCTGCATATTTGAATCTGGTAGGGCTGCCATTCCTTGTGATGGGAAGAAAACAATTCCAGATTCTGTTTGTGTTCCTTTTCAGGGTAAATCTCTGTGTGTCAAGGAAAAAAAGATGAGTTTCCTGTGAGCAGCAATTGGAGTTGCCAACTGAAAGAAGCTTTTCATTTCAGAGTTGCTTTTTGTTTACTGACTGCATTACTTACTGTTGGAAAGTGTTCTGTTTAGTGCTGATGAGATCTGAAGTTCAGACAGAGATTGCAGATTCATATAAATTAGGAATAAATGCATGTTATATAAGCTCTTTTTTGAGCACAACATTTCATTACGTTAATGACAGTTTTATGAGCATAACCAAGATCTAATTTTGGGCAGAATTGACTTGCAATGTTTTTTTAATCTGTCTCCACATAGTTGATGTTCATTACTTTTTTATGAACCAGTGTGCTGAGAGGTGCGATTTGTCATTTAAAGTGAGAACTGTTTCCTTTAGCAAGAAATGATCATTTACCCAGTACCTCTTCAGTTCATTTGGATCTGATAGTTTGATTCCTGAGCTGTCCTAGCATTAGACTAATAAAACATCAAATTTATACAGAGATTCTAATCTACAGGAATAGTTAGAAGAGGTTAGGTAGTTATTAAAATATTTCACTTTGGGTTGGATTTGCTTTGGATGCAACTCTCCAGTACCAGACTGATCATTTGCTAATATTAAAGTGTTACTCTGACACCTGCGTTTTAGAGACATGAAAAAAGCCATTTATTTCTGCTGGTATGTCAACAGCTGAAGAAAAAACAACATGATTTTTTACTTGTGGTGCAAAATCCATCTTACAGTATTGGAAAGTAGCACAAGATACCCTTTTTATGAACCACTGGGCACTTTAAATCTCCTAATGTCCACAGTTTTATTTCTCCAAATCCCTTCTGTATCAGAGCATGCAACTGTATCCATCTTCCTCTTCCTGTGAAGAAATACAGTTACCAGTTATTCAAACGGTACTGCAGCAGTGAATTCGCATAGCAGTGGTCTTAGGTGATTGCTCTTTATCACACAGTTGTGATTTATTCTTAATGCCTCAGCTGTGTTTTAAGGAACTTATGAAATTTGTGAAGCAGTGGTCATGTTTCTGCCTTGCATGCACATAAGCTTGTCCTGGGAAGTTCCATTATCTGCTGGAATTCCGTAAAGTTTTCTGATCCTCTGGGTATGCCTGGGTGTTCTTAAAATATATGTGAGCAAATTGTATTGTGAAACACATCTTAAAAGTAAAGATTTGTAATTTCAATTAGATTTCCTCTAATTTTGATTCAGCATTTAAAGAAATTAGAATACTCTTTCTGTCCTTTTCAGTATTTGATTTTCAAAGAGCTTTCTTTTTCACTCTGGAAATTTGTGTAAATGAGAAGGCTGCAGAAGGGAAGACTGATCAGGGAAGGGTTGTGAGCTCATTTTTCAGTATCTTTTTGCATCTTAGATGTAATGAGAGAGACATTTTGAGATAATTGCAGGTTTCTAAAGGATCTTTGTGATTTGTTGACTCTGTTACTCAAAATATAAATGTCTGAGACTGGTCACTTCAAAATTTTAATTTTCAGAGGTTCCTGAGTTGCATGTTAACTTGCTTCTCTGTATTAATTTTGTTAGGTGGCTGATATAATGCATCTTAATTAATTTTCTCCCCCACTAAATGCAGAGGTAGTTTTTCAGGTTGGCATTTTATTAGTAATTGATAAACATCATATTATATTATTTGACTTACAAATTTCAAATCAGGCTTCATAATTAAAACTTCAAATCACCTGTTAATATGTTTTATATTGTAATAAGAACTTGCTGCAGAAGTTATGAATGAATTTATGGCAGAAAATGTAAATCATAAATATTGTGGGAATGTTAAAGACCAGACTGCAGTATTTGAATGGTCTGCTGTCTTGATCAAGTGTTGCACAGGAAGAAAAATGACAGCTGCTTGAGCAATTTCTTATCTTCTTGCCTCTTGAGACAAATGCAATGCTGGCTGTAGACTTTTGCCTTAAGGCAGAAATCATCTCTAACTGAATTGGGAACTGACTACTGTAATGTATTTCTCCAGAGGGTTTGTGACCCAGAAATGTATCCAAAGTTGATGGCATTTTCTGAAAATGCTAAGTATTGGCAGCTTTCCTTTCAAACTTTGTGTGGATTACTGCTGGTGAAGTAAAGGTGACAAAGGGCTGATATTATTTTGTTTGTCTTTCTGTTTCTTAACTTAGTTTTAATTTTAAAATGAAGTGTGCAAGTTTGTATGGTTTGTCTTTACAAGAACAATGGGGGAAAGCAAAACCCTTATCTAAGAGGCCAAAATAACACAATTAACATCATTAAGTATTTTCAGTCTAGAGTATATAAAGTCAGAAACTGGATTTATAATGAGATATTTTTAAGTGCCCAAAAGGAGAGATATTTGACACATGTACCAGGTTTTCTGCAAGAAGGGTTACAAGGACTTAATGACGTGGATGTAAATCAAAATGCTGCTTTGTCAGTGGATAGTGGACAATCTGGTTAAATCACTTGCAGGTAATAATTTGACAAAAGCTGGCCATTTTTCAGCACAAAACAATTTGTCTCTGGAAAAACACTGTTGTTGGCAATTTCTTTCTACCTCATGGTTTTATTAGACCCTGGCTTTTTTAAAGGTGTAAGTGCATTACTAAATACTTATTGACAGTTAATGCCCAATAGATGCTGTTACTGAAGCACCCTCATGTATAAATTCTTAATAGTTTAAGTACAGCAAATTTATACATTTGCTTCCTCTGTTTTATATATGGAGGTAACACCCTCCTGTGAGAGAATGCATAATGAAAAAAGAGACTTTACTGTGGGTATAAGTGATGAGAATACAATCTTCTAACTTAGACTATAAAGAGAATTTTTACTGTTACTTAATTTTTTTTTTAACATCTTGCTATTTTAAACTGTTTTACTTTGCTCTTGTCCTGTCTGTAAACAAGGCAGGTTCTTCTAAATTAAAATCAGCCTTTTATCATAAAAGCTTCTTTTACTGGTGGCACCCTTTTAGCTGGTTACATTCATGGTGCTATAGCGACCTTATTTGCAATAGAAATTTTGATGTAGAATAATTCAGGATTAGTCTGTGGCTCTTCTGGATGCCCTTTTCCATGTTCCCTCATTTGTGCAGGGTAGCATTTTGAACCAGATATATTGAAAGTGTGCACCTCTAAAATAGGTCACAGTATTGCTATTCTGAAGCTACCTCTAATACAATATTGTCACTTTTTCATTGCAAGGATGACTCTGTAGTTATTAACAAGCATGATAGCCCAGTTCACAGGAGGAATAGAAGAGAGATAAGGAAGCTCATGAAATTTACAGTAAGACTCTGTTACTTGTGTAGGGCTTGGATTTTCATTTGGTTGGTTGCTGATGTGATGATGTAATTTATTTGGCTTAGGGAATTGATGTGTACTTGGAACTTGTATTATTAAGCAGGAAGGAGGATACTTAAATCCATTTCCTCAAAATCATTTTCAGGGTAAAGATGCATAGAAAATACAACACTAACACTTAAAAGTTAACTAAATAATTCATACACTTTCGAAAAATTGTGCTCTTTGTTCTCTGTCTGCTGAATGTTTTCCACTGTAAATCCTGGAGAAATTTGCTGCATGAAACTGAAAAATTTGAGTTTGCTTTTTTTCCCCCTCTTTCCATCCTCTCTCCTTTCCTCCCTCATAATTATTTATCAAATATTTATGTACTTGCATCACTGACCACCTGCAGCAGGAGCTGTGCTCCTCCACTGGCACTTAGGGGGAGCAAACGTTGCAGTGAGATGATTGCCTAATTGGCAGTGTCCAACTGGGATGGAGCAGGGACAGAACGGAATGTGCACGTGAATGCTTCCCAGCAATCAGCCCCAGGAGTGCAGCAAATACCAGCTCCAAGTGGAATTTGCAGCTCATTTTGAATTAATGGATACAGGAATACAGAAGCTGTTTTAAATGAAGACAGCAGAAGTTTGAATCGCTGTTGGTGCAGATTTCAGGGGAATGCATAGCTGATAATGTAATACCCATTCCTGTTCTGTGTGTTAATTTCAGTGTGTTCTTTAGCAAATTGCTACTCTCAAGTAAAGCTTAAAAATGTGAATATTTCATTCAGACTTTTTTTGCTAATGTAATGTTATTACAGCTTTATATTGCATATTTTAAAACTTTTCTGTGAAATATTTCCATACAAATACATTCTTAATAGTTACTATTTTTTAGTTTAAGTACTTCTAGTGTAGAATTGATGGACTCTCTTTTACACCCTAAATCAAAATTCAATAATCTTTCTACTGTTCAAGCAACACTTAGGTATAAAAATCCTTTTCTAAAAGGAAAAGTCTTTATAATGCCTGCTGCTTTTATACTGGCTGTAAAATCTCAGATGGGTTGTTGTGCTTTACTCATTATAAATTGAAGGGTAATATATGATGCATGCAATTGATGCTTCTTGGGTAGAAAATTTTAATTAATAGTCCAAGAACATGGAATAACGACTTGTACATAGAAATAAATGTGTAATTTGTAATAGTGTGGAGTTTTTAATCTGGTTATTCAGCGTTATTGAAACTGCAATGAGTAGATGTGGTTATGTTTTTGGACATAGCTGTTTCATCCACAGGGAGTGTGTTTTGACCAAACTTGAGTTGTGCTTCTCTCGGAATAATTTCTCCCTCTCAGTGAAATTAATGTTTGCAGCTCTCTGTCAAGGTAGTGCTGCTGACATAATGATAAATGATTTACTAATGACACTTCAGATCTATTTACGTGCTTGAATGTGTTTGAATGCTTTCAATGTGGTCAACACTAAGGATGTATTTTCCTTTTTTCCAGCAAGACCTCATGACTTCTTTGATGCACAAACACTGGATGCTATAAGACATCGAGCCATCTGCTTTAATCTCTCAGCACATATAGAAAGTTTAGGAAAAGGCCACAGTGTTGTATTTCATAGTACTGTAAGTATATATATATATATAATGCATTTTGTTTGTTTATCTGTGTGTCTAAAAAAAAATCTAATATTTCAGAAAGATTTCTGTGTTCCTCTTACTGCTGTAGCCATTTAATCAGAAATAAGCAATAGAGGCTCTTTGATATTGTAGAGTGTCCACTGCTATTAGTAAATGAACTTTAAAGAATATTGGTGGTAGGTGTTCTAGCTCACAGAGTGAATGGATTGCAACATTTGCTGTCTGATCCAGTTGGGGAATATCTAACAGCAAGTTTGTGTTGCAGATGAAAATTGGTTCAGTCTTCTAAATAAGAAGGCAGCTCAGATGGCATTTCCATGGCCATGAGTGACAGTGCTAATTTATCACAAGAAATATTTTTGGTGTATAATTGAATATGTAAAGATGCTGATCTGAAATATGTATATATCCCCTTTTTTCTTTCAGTTTAAAAGATGTAATCCTGAATAAATTTATTCCTGTCCCCATTTTTTCTTTTAATCAATTTACCACCAAAATATTGGTGAATTGCTGGAAGGAGGCAAGGACCAAGTGAGGAACTTGTGTTTGAATAGGAAAGACATCAGTATTAATTTAGAAGAATTCAAAGCAGGGGTAAAGTACTGAATTGGGGTAGAAGGATCAGAAGGTAAAAAAAGTTGAATAAGCTTAGGTTTTCTGAAGCATATTAAGAAATGAGGGCAGGTAAAAGGTGGAGACTTGGCTGAAGAAAAGAAGAGATAGGACAAAATGGGGAGGAATGATATTAAATTGGTAGAATAGTCCAAACAAGGAGTGCTGGCTGACACGTCTTCAGCTACAGCTTAATCTTAGTATGGGACTCAAACTCTGGAACTATCAGTCTCTTTCCATAAATAAAAGATGATTTTATAAAGCTTTTCACCTTGTTCTGCAAGACTGATGATTGTTCTAAGTACCTGTGGCCTCTATTGGAAATTTTTCCAAATGATTTCTGCTGAACTTTATTGCATTGTGCACCAGCTGCAGGTGGAGGTTGCAGGTGGTTTAGCTGTTACTGTCTTTAAATCTCATCCTGGTTTCCCTGGTAATTGTGAATTTTACAATGCTGTGAGAAAAGCAAATTCTTTTCCAATTCTCAGCTTGCTTTAATCTGAAAGGTTATCCAGGCAGTCTACTCAGTTGTGGAAGAGCAGCTCTGGCTATTGGAATAATTCATAAGGAGGTGGAATTAGAGGGAGGAATCTTCTCTAAAACTGCTTCACGTTACTTGAGGGAGGTGGTGAAAACCCTTTTAGCTCATCCGTGCGTGCATCACTCGAGATGGTTGGAGGATGATGAGACCTGGAATTGCTGAGACCTCAGTTGTGGGACAGGTTGCACCAGTGGGAGAGCTGCTCTAGGGTTCCAGCCCCATGCTGCACTTGGCTGCTGTATTTTGGTGTGCTGGATATCAGCTTTGTTGATGAGACTCAGCCTAAAATCAGCTTTAAAAAGAAAAAGTAGGCTAGGAGGTGTTTTGTGCATGTGCACTGAGGTAATGCTACCTCAGATGCAAACAATTCCTCATTTTGCAGCACTTCAAGGCTTTAGGACATGGGATTTCAATGGTGACTGGCTAAATGGCATAATAAGTGTGTGAGCCACCTGCAGATGAAGAAAAAATGTGTAATTACCAGAGACATTAATTTGAAAGGTGGAAAGTAGGTAGATGAAATTGCCATGCTGTCTGAAAACAGACATAAATGATGTGACTTTATTGTTTTAGCAGCATGAGAATAATGGCAGCACAATGCAGTATATTTCAGGGCAGATATTTTAATATAAAGAATTTCTAAGCAGTCACTGTAGATACCTTTCATGTTCTCTTAAAAGGCACATCCTTTCATTTATATATAATTTTTAAAACAACTTTTTCTTTGTAGATATGGAGAGATTTAGAATGCAGTCATTGATGAAACCTTTTTGAAGAAATGTGCTTGACATCCAGAGTGCACCTTTGACTTGATAATGATTATTCTTCTGCTTGTTTTTTTAATTGAGTCAAATTCTTTGTATTTTAATTCCTTGAATTGTTAGATGGAAAAAGCCAAGCATGTCTAGTTAAAATAAGGAACAGCATGTAACTTGTAGGTTACCCTGTCATGCCACCACCAACCTTTAAGTGGCTTAAATTAATTCTCTGAAAAACTTGAGTGCTAAACTGTTCTCTGGTTTTTAGCTTTTTTAGTTATTTCAGGTCAGTGGCCACATGTATTTTAACTAGTTACATTGTTTCAATATATTGAAACCTTGTCAGACAGTAAATTAATGGAGTGAGCTGCCTTCCACTTCACAGCGTGAAATTGTTTTCCTTTTCCAGAAGAGGTCAGCAAAACTCCATGTCTGATTTGGAACAACTTGGATGTACGTTTCCTTTGAATTTCCATTTTGTTTCTGGGACAGTGCAGGAAATGTAGAGAGGATAGTAAGAATATTTCCAAATAAAGCTGTATTAAGTGTACATCTGTCTGAATTGTGGTTTTCACTTAAAAACTTAATTGGACTAAAGTTCTTGGCAAAACAGTTTTAAGTCTTCAGAGCATATTTATTGCAGACACACAACTCTCAAGGAGTATAACAATTTGCTTTCTATGAGTGTCTAGTACATAAAGAACAGCAACTTTTGAATAAAAAATCAGTAATTTGGTTTTAATTATGATTTTGTAATTATTATAGGTAATAGCTAAAAGAAAAGAAGATTCTGGCAAAATAAAGCTCTTGCTTCATTGGACACCAGAGGATATGTGAGTATATTTCTAGTGATATGTTTTAAAGGGGGAAGTGTTTACAATGGGATCAATGAACTGCTCGTAAATTATTTAGTGCCTTTGAACATTTGAGTTAAAGTTAATATTTTAAAAATGCTTTTCAGAAAGTAATTTAGAAGTTTAGAAATTAATGAACAGTGAGTTTATTGATTTTTTTTTTTTACTTTCAAATCATTGGGCTCTAATACCAGTTAAGTTAAATTTGCATCTATATTTTTAATGCATTTTGTCACAAGTTTCAATTCATCTTGAGCGACAAAAGCTAAAATATTCTTATAAAATAAGCAATTTTTCTGATTCCTTTTTGGACGGATTGTAGTACTAGATCTAACAGCATTCTGAAATTACTCTTTTTAAAATGTTAACAGATAAAGACAGTTAATTTCATTTTACGGTAAGCATAAAGAAGTAGCAACACTAAGAATATGAAAAATAAATACAAGAGTGATTTTTTTTTTTTAATACAGAGTTGAATGAGTTTTTTGCTTATGCAGATGAATTCAGTATTAGAATCTGTGCATTGAAGAAGGCAGGTTGTTCAGTAATGTTAACACATTCCCAATGGAACTTAGATTTGGTCAGGCCAGAGGAATAATGTGTTTTATATTGCTGTGTGCTGGGTTAGATGGGTTAGATGGGCTGTGTATTTCAGCACTGAGTGATGCAGTTTTGAAATATTGAGTATTGTATCTTGATTATTCAGTGTAAGCAGAGTAAATGCCAAGGTGTCCTGGCACACGCCATCAGTCTGGTTTACACTGTCAGGGTAGAATTTGCACAATTTCACTGCAGAAAGTGAAATGCACTCGTGGTGATTCCTTCCCACTGCACTGAGCTGTTCCTCAGCCTTCCCAGTGGAGCTGGGAGTAATGATTTACCTTCTACACTGAGTCCTCTTGGGCAACTGTACAAGTTCTCCAGGATGTTTAGGGGTTTGGTCAGGAAAAGTAAATACAAGGCTTTAAGTTGTTTCCTCTACAAGAAGGAAATAACTTCAACTGGGCTGGGACGGTAGGAGCTGTTTTGTTTGTTTTGATTTTTGTTAAGAGCAGGAATTTATTTCTGATACCGCTAAATAAGCTTACTGAGCTGTTGTGTTTCTGTATATTTCAAATCTCTGCATGTGAAGTTTTCTTTTTTTGCTGTTCGTATCTTGAGCGTACAGTTACTACTGAAAATGTCTTCCCAAAGTTGGTTGTCCAAAAACTGATTTTTGGCTCTATTTAAAAAAACTTCTATGATTTTTTTCCGAAGGTTTTTTCACCTTTGATGATCCATGAGACTTATTGAATAAATGGATTGCCTGCTGGGTTGTTCTCCCTCCCCCTGTCCTTTTTTTTTTTTTTTTTTTTTTTTTCTTCCTCCTTTATCTGAAAGGTTTAACTGGAGAAACTCCTTTTCCTGCTGGGTTAAGAGGTTCTGGGTTTCATTTCATGTTTTGAATAGCTTACCCAAAAAAATTAACTTGGGTTGCAGCTAACTTTCGTGCAAAATGAAATCTGCAAAATACAGATTCAGTGAAATAATTTGCAAAAATCTGTGAAATTTGGCTTTGCAGAGAATGAGCCATTACATTTAGTTTAAAGTGTTGGGCTTCTCAATTTGAAACCTGTTTCAAAGACTTCAACACCTTAATTACAAACTCCTCCCCCAACCTGAAGTTAATCTTTGGCTTCTAGGACATGTGAAAAATTGTTAAAACACCACCAAAAACACAAAGAAGAGGATAATCTAACAATTAACTTCAGCAGAGTTGGAGCATTTTTGTCTTTGACACCTTTGAGCTCGGAGCAAGCAAATTGGTGTAACTCAAAGCTCAGTGCCTGCAGTATATTCTGTTCTTCAATTGAACAGAATCAAATAATTTCTAACTAGTAAAAGAAATTATTTTCTGAGGTCTGGTTGCTTTTCTGTTACCCATTTTCACATTAAATTGTTACAGTAGAGAATGCAGTTCCATTATCGTTGTACACTTGGAATATACTTCTGGAATAATCTAAATCCTGTTCAGTGTCTTTTGAAACTGAGAACCTGAAAAACTTTGAAGTATAATGTGTAAAGATTGGCTGTCTTTCCTCACTCTGGTGAGGATGCTTTTTAACCAGGGAAATGTAAAAATTGCCTCATGTGTACTAGTTTGCCACATAATTTTATGGTAAGAAAAACAGTTGATCTTTTTTGAATATTTTTATTTTATTTATTTATTCATAGTCTGCCTGATGTGTGGGTAAATGAAAGTGAGCGACATCAGTTAAAAACTAAAGTAGTTCATTTATCAAAACTACCAAAAGATACTGCCTTGCTTCTGGACCCAAACATTTACAGGTAACATCTTAATTTTGAAACTTTCTTTACTTGAATGTAATCTTAAGCCTCACTTAACTTTTTGACGTTGGAAAATCAGGATTGCTAATGTATTATACACCAGATCAGGGAGCCTTGGTACTGTAAACGTCCAGGAGTTAAGTTCTGAGGTCTTAAGTTAATTCAGAATTACTTCTTGAACTAAACTCTAGTGACTGAGAAACGGGGAATGTTGTGTATTTACCAAGTGTATTTTACTTTTTTGTGCTCGGTGTACAGAAATTCTAGTAAAGGAGGTACATACAGTGGAATCCTGAAAGATCACTTCTGTTAAGATCACATACTGGTTTGTATACCAATTTTTTTAAAGTCCAAATTTATCTTTCCATATTATATTCAGCTGTAATACATGCAGTATTACCTTGAAACTTGTACTTGTATTCAAGTACTGTTATTTTTTTATTACGAGATTCTTTATAGGGGGAGAAAAGGGAACAATCCATGTTACTTGTCTTTAAGCTACTTTCACATTCTGTTTTTAGGCCCTCAGATTGGCTTCTAATCCATCTGGTTTCTAATAATTTCCTGATTCTCCCCCCACCCCTTTATTACTGCTCTCCCATGATTGGCAGTACCCACAGTTCTGTGTGGACATTTTTTAAAGGTAATCTGAAATGCTTAATTCATTTGGAAATTTTGAGCGTCCATTATTTATGTGATTCTGCTAAAAATCCATGAAAATGGGTTGTGGAAAAAGTTTATAATAACAGAAGTTCAGTGTTCCGATGTTTCTTCCTTAACATCCAGAGACCAAGAGTGTCAAGGAGTAAATAAAACACTAATCTAATATCTTTCCATGCAATAAGCCTTTCAGTTCACCTTTAATATTCAGTGTATTTCACTAATAAATTAATGAAAACTTGCTTTACAATATGAAAACCAATCCTACTGTATTTGCTATCTTTTTAAATGTGTTTAAAATACTTACCTTAGTCTATGAATCATTGCTATTAATGGTAAAATCATAAAAATGTTACGGCAAGATTGGATTATGTGTTTTAAACTGCTTAACACAGTGACTTTTATAATCTAATTGAGGTGTTAATAGTTTTATATTGATTACCTTTGCTGAACTTAATAGATCAGATTGCTTTGAAAAGAAAAAAAGTAGCCTTTTAAAATAAAAACTTAATGATTTCTGTATTAAGCCCTTGGAGAAAAATTAGCAAACCTTTCTATCTCTCCCAAATGAAAATAAGGTTCCCACACGTAATGTTGTACTCTTATTTTTAGCAGTATGGATCAGTCTGTGATTAAAATGAACTTTTGGGACCAGCTGAGGGAGCTTAATGATAAAAAATTAAAAAGCAAAACCTTGCAAGAGGAAAAGGTAGTTAAAGAAATTCAGTGGCAGCTATTAATGTCATGCTAAAATGTCATGCTTTAATAGGAAGTTTGAAATAATTATCTGAAATGTACTCTTTTATGAGATCATCTGAAATGGCTCTTGGTTTTAATCAAATGAAAGTAGATTTTGTGTAGTCATGATTTCATAGTGCATTCAGCTGACTGATGTATACATCACAGGGTCTTAATGTAAAGCTCTACCATCTTCTTTTACAGAACAATGCCCCAGAAGAGGTTGAAGAGGTAAAAACCAAGCAAGTGGGGACACCTGCAGTCTTAGTCACTGACAATGGATTTAGAAATAAAGTTGCACATTAGTCAAATCCCATCTTTTTTTTTTTTAATTTCTTTTTTTTTTCTTTTTTCTTTTTTGTTTGTTTGGTTTTTTGGTTTTTCTTTTTCAATTTTTTTTTTTTTTTTGTTAGAGAAATATTTATGCTTAGTGTAAACATTCTGTGAATGAAGTTGATGCTTCCGTGGAATATATTAATATATTACTGTATATCCACATTTTCATGGAATGGTACAGTGGGAGACTGAGCAAACACTCTTCTGGCAACTTAGTGGAACAACTAAAAGGCTTTGCATGCTTGCTTCTTTAAGCTGCTTTTTTCTTTAGTGAATACAGTAGTCTATATTTGATGAAAAGAAAAAGTAACCATCACCATTTCCTCCCGATTCCCAGGAGAACTGTTAACAAGCTATTGGGCTTCCTGTCAATGTTAACTAAATCTAACACATGCCAGCCAATAGAACAGCTACCAAGGGATTTTCCTCTTGCCCTTTGACTATGGTGGATAGTAATCATTTGTCATTTGTAACCTTGTGTCCTTTTGCAGCTCCCTAAAACGTGTTGGATTATGGTGTTGAAACAAATGTTGATGGAATGCTTGTCTTTTCCGGTCAGCTCTGAGTACATATACTGGTGGCAAGATGTTGAGAGTGTTGCAGTCTGTCTGACCCTTTGCAGGAGTAGTGTAGTGTGTTTTAATCAGGTCTGCTTTGATGTGATCCCTCTCAGTGGGGTTTGGAGAACCTCGATGTAAGCAGTCAGTGTTACTGGTGATTTATTTTGCTTTTTTTGACCCTCTAGGATCCCCATTCACTTGTAAAGTATACTTTATTTGGCCTAATGTTTTCTAGATGTAAAGAAAATGGTATTTTTTAAAGAAAATTAATCTAGAAATTCAATCCTTTATGCACCAAAGTTGGCTTTGAAAAGGAAAGTGAAATCATTTTCTTGCTTAATAAGCAAGGAGCCGTGGATTTTTTTTAACTGACAAATAGAGATGCGTCTAACCTGTTAGTCTTTGTATGGAGACAAAAATGTTGCATATAGATAATAGGACATTGCTTGTAAATATTTCAGCAGATTTGTAATATATTTTTATATTATGAAATGTACTGTAGATGTTTTTCTAGAGGCATGAAAGTTAAAATGTATATATTACGGTAGAAATAATATTGAAGGATATTGTAATTCACTAGTGCTGCCAGAAGAATTGTTTAAGAAAAGCACCTTCCTTAACAGTAAAAAAACCCCCTTCTTTTACATACCTGAGGGACTATATACTACTGTTAGTATCTGTTGTAGGAACAAAAAATGCATTGAACATCCTTCCCAGAAATCTTAGAGGGATGAATAGTACCCATAATTAATTCATGGCACTCCTTTCTAATAGTGAACACAGAATTAGTTTTTTCCTTACTGTCGGAAGGAACTAATATGTAAAATTTGTATGGATATATGCAGTCAAACTGCAGAGTTAGTCCTCCTTGTTGGGGAGGAATGAATTTACTACAGTGAAACTAATAACCAGCAGTTTTTACACTAAATTTTTATTAAATAGATTAAGACTTAAAGTAACCCTTTGGTTGCAGAAGTGAGCATATCCTAATGTAATACAAATGCGTTCTGCATTGGTACTGACACGAGTCTTGCTTAGCTCCAGTGGGTTAAAAATGTTACTTATATACACAAAAAAATAATCTTATCAACGATATGAAGTGCAGATTAAAAGCACCACTAATATAAGATGTTCTGGAATGGTTGTTTAATAAGGATATTATTCATAAAATCTGTAGTGACGTGACTTTATTTTTGGAAAAAATGCAGTGTTTTGGTTTTTTATTTTTTTTGCTTGAGCACTTCACCTACTGCTTTTTCTGTACCTATAAAGTAATCCGTAATCTTTGTTTCTTTTTTTTTGAATTTGTTATAAAATTGCCAAATAGAAGTGTTTCAGATATAGTTTGTATTTGTATTTTTTTAATTTTATTGCTTCATGAGTTTCTTGTAAGTCATTTATAATTGACAGATGATTGTAGACCTTGCCTGAGTATTTTTTCTAATAAAACAAAGCAAACAAACCTCATAAGCTTCAAAATTGTAAGATTTCAATGGAGTTTTCAAAAACAAATATAAAAATGACACTGTTTCCATTGTAAGTTGTAACACACACCTTTGCAGAAGGGGGAATTCATGGATTCAAGTCATGTGGTGTTGATGCAAAATGTGACTTTTCCTGGGTTTGAGGAAACTATGATCTGGTGTTCTCATGGCAGTTTTTGCTTTGGAAAGAAAAATCAGTTTAAATAACAAACATCTGTGAAGAAATGGATACGTTGGAGTTAATAAAACTTTCCACAATAGTCAGAAGGTAAGTGGACATCTGTCTGGTTTTCACCTTGTAGTTATCAAAGTGAATTGCTAAAACAATTTATGCTTGGAAGTTATTTGCATTCTACAGATTTTGGAATGACTTGGTGGTTTGTTTCAAATGCCAGCCCTGTTCTCTAAAGCTCTGCTGCAGATTCTGTGTGTGCCCCTGGGTAGATTTCACTGTTGTTGGAATCCCAGGCACAGTGTGCTGGGGGGCACTGATCACTTTGTTCTGAAAATAATCTTATTTTTACCCTTGAGAAGTGTTTCTGAAATAATTGGCCTCTCCCCTTTTAAGTAATTCCATGTGCTTTGTTTTGGGATGTAACATTTAAAGGTTTCTCCCTGTCTTTTTCAAGAACATTTTTTTAATGTTAGGTTTTCCAGACATCTACAGATTGCATTCCCTCCCAGCTTGAATGTTTATTTTCTTTGTAGAGAAATGTCAGCTCCTTGAAAGTCACACTTTTCAGGAGTTGCAGTGCACACAAATATCTGTGTTCAGAATCCCATTCTTTTGGAATGTGTTGGCCTGAATTGTACAGTTTTCTGAATTGGAGTAACAGGATTTTTGAGTGAGGGATTGTGTTTTGGGCTGGAAGACCAGCTCTGCCTGTTGCTTAAGTGGATGAAAATTCTTATCTGGGAAAACTTGCTGGCATTTGGGTTCTTTTTCAATTGTTTGATACTAGATAGTTTGATACTAGATCTTACTCTGTTTGCTAAAGCACCTCAAGAATCTGTTTATCAAAGACAGAGCACAAACAAATTGGTATTTTTTTTAATACTTATTTTGAATATAATTGTCTCAAATTACTGTGGGTCTTTCAGATTTTGGCCAAAATATGCAATAGGTTGCACTATATTTTTCCTCTATAGTCCATGCAGTAATTATATCAGTCATTTCAAATTGAATTGCACTTCAATTCTGAGCTAGCTTCATTTGGAACAAACAGGTAAATTGTGTTCAAACATGCACTGGTTTTAATAATTGAAATTCAAGTGGTTGATTTCTGTTCCCTTCAGCTTTTCAGTACTGTGTATGAATTAATTAGTGCAGAAGATTGGTCTTGTTTAATACTTCAGTCTGAAATTGATCATTTATTCTCACTTAATACTGTCTTGCCTTGACATTTTAAATTTGTGAGTGAAGCTATCCTAAGTATTCCTCTTGTCATATTAATGTATGACAGGTACAACAGAAAAAAATCACATAATAGGAGAGTTGGCTTTTTAAAAAGCAGCTGTATCTATGGCTTCTTTCAGCCATTGCTGTTTGTTTATTTATTCCAAGCAAAGAATATTCTGGTAAACTTTATTAAATCAACTTTTATTAAAAGTTCTGTATAAAGTTTTGGGGAGGGGGAGATAAGCACCACCTGCACTACTGCTGTGAGCAGCGCAAAAAACTTCTATTGCAACCTCATAGTAGTTTAATTTCTAATTTCTGAAACTACTTGGAAATAGATACCAGTTGTGATATCTAGCAGCTTGCTGTCCTTGCAGGGGTGATGGCAGAGCTGGTAGTCACCTGCTGTGATTGCCAAGGCTCCCGGTGCTGAGCTGAGCTCGTGCAGTGACCCAGCCCAGGAGTCCGTGTTATTTGGGTAAAGAAGGGAAGCAGGAGATGCTGCCTGTGGGTTTGGTGGCTGTTGGAAGGTTGAGAGTTCATAATATTGTGCTCAGCTCTGGACTGGAAGGAGCTGTGGTCTACTACTAAGGCTCATTTCTCCTTCTCTCCCACATGCACTTCTCTCTAACTCTTACCTAGAGAAGAGTTAAAATTAGAACGTCTGATGTCATGTTGTAACTTACAATGGAGTTGGAGTAAGGAAATGAAGTTCTAAGAGAGAAGAGAATAAAATTGTGTTGATTACATACAGAAAGTGGGCTGTTGGTTGTCAGCCAGTTGCGGATAAATTCAAGTCCTGCTGTTGTTTGTGAAGATTAATGTGCTGTGATTGATGCTGCATTATTTGTTTTTCCTAATTCTAAAACTGGCCCTTTGAACTTTTGTAAATCCTCCTCGGTAGTAAAGCTACAAATACTAAGTAATATGATAAGTCTGTTTATTTCTTCTCAAATGAGAGATAATTGCTGATAACATCCCCTTGGCTTGGCTTGTGTACAGGAGATTGGAGTCCTGTCTGTTGGATGCTGTTCAAAAGAATTGTCAGATTTTAATATCCTTTCCTCTTGGTGTTCTGCCTGTGTTTGTAGCCTCAGGGGAGGATGAGAGATCCCCACAGAGATGTGCTGTGAATAACTGCCTCTGATTTGAGAAAGTCAAGGGCTACTGACTGTCTCAAAGAGTGAGGCTTGGAGAAAAAGATGAACTTGGAGACCTTGTGAAATGCTAGAAGAATATCCCTTTGGTCACTTGGGTCGGCTGTCCTGGTTCTGTCGTGGGCACCCGCAGCCACGCCCTGGCAGGCCAGCATGAGAAGCTGACAAGTCCTTGACTGAGTGTAAACTCTGCTCAGCAAAAAGTCAAAGATCAGTGTGATAGCAGCATATTTGTCATCCTAAATCCAAAACAGACCTGTACCAGCTGCTAGGGAGAAAATGAACTCCATCCCAGCCAAAACTAGCACAGAGGAGTAGAAATTGAATGCCCCATCCAGACTCTGAGGTCTCCATTTTCTCAGTGTCATTGCTCACTCATGTTTTTTGGCTTGTTTCATCCATGAGACATCATGCCTAAGCTCATGTGGCTCAGTGGGATTTGCACAGACATATGGGGTCTGACCAAAGCCTCGTTGACTTCAGGAGGACATCAGCACAGATATTTGACTTGTCTACCTCTGTTCAAATCTGTTGTCTGAAACCCAGATTGTGAAATCAGGGGGAATGGAACATGATGTTGCTTGTGGTTCATTTAAGCCAAAATGTTCAACATGAGCCACTTAAACGTGTCTAGGCACTGAAATGTATGTTTGGATTTACATAATTTCAAGGCCAAAAAATCAGTAAACGTATTGTTTTGGGAGCAAAGCCTTGGAATGTGAGATTCGAGACTGCCCCTAAGCAATAAAATCGTCTTAAACAGTTCTAATTTTAAACACTTTGCAGCTTTTACTTTCTAGTGACTGTGAGACAGGGGCTTGGACCCTGCTTGCTTTTTCTTTTTTCATGTCATAAATATTCTCTCCTAGAGCATGGAAAATAAGTCAATTACACTTAAAACTGTTTATTGCAGAGCAGATGTGTGCGTACAGCAACTGTAGCTGAAAGCCCAAGTATTTAATTAGCAGTTGCCTGCAGCTGGATTCTTTCTTTTTAAGCAAGTGAGGAGGTAGGAAAGCAGAAGAGGATGTCAGGAGACATTCTGCTGACAGTGAGCAACTTCATGTGTAATTACTTATTAAAAATTTTCCTCTGCCTCCGTCTTTGGAGCCAACACTTGGTGTTGCTGCCTTTTCAGTGTGCTGTGCAGTCCTCCATGAATTCTGTGTCCTCACTGCCCAGACACCTGTGCTGTCTCAGTCAAGAAATTGGATGGGGTTGTATGGCCTTAAGAAAGGAGAATCATAGATCTGAAGTTTTTTTAATAATCCTTTGCTCATCTGTTAGTTTTGTTGTAGCTGTTTCCTCTACAGTTGTCGAGAGCTTGCCATTGAATTTGAGACTGAGGATTTATGCTACAGTCAGAGCTCAGAGCATGGGAAGACTTTCCTCATGGGCAGAGCTGTATGGATTTGCTGCTGGAGGTCTAACATGGGCTCTAAAGCTCAAAGCCAGGGTGGTGGCAGTTCTTTGTGCTTCACGTCTCATTGAGGAGTTACAAATAGCTTTTAAAATGGGCAGATGTATATAAATGTTGTTTGTATTTTGTAAAAATTTCAGAGAGCTGGATTGTGGATAAAAAGTGGCCTCTGACTTAAACTAAGCTGCATTTCTTTTTGTTCAGAAGTGAATTGCTGTGGAGTAAAGGTGCAAACAAAAGCTTACCTTGGCCTATGCCTCATCTGGGTAATTACTGCAAGCTGTACAAACTGCTCATTGTAGTTACTGATGTATTTATCTCCTTGGACCCCTTTTGTTTTTCTTCTTGGCTAAAATCTGTGTTAATTTTAATCTTAGAAGGTATTTTGTCTTTGAGTAACTATTGCATGCATTCCAGTGGGAGCTGATTTCAGCAGTAGAGGATTCAAAGTTATTTTAAGCTGGAAGACAGTAAATACCAAGTAAATACCAAGACATGCAGCCACACACTGTGCAGTTTACAGAAAGTACAAATGATGTTCCTGTCCCACCCCACTCTTCTCGCAGGTGCTCCGATCCCACTCGTACATTTTCACTGCGTGTGTGTTTTAGGATCAAATCTAATTTCACAACAGGCTGTAACCAAAAGGTGGCAGCAGCCTACCACACTAAACTGTGCAGAAATGAATGTATCCCTTGGTGCTGAGATTGCTGAAGGTATTCAGGTGCTTTTCTAAGGCAGCCTCCTTGTGTGCAGTTTGGGCTGTTGATACAGGATGCAGTTGTGTGTTAATTACAGCTCTCCTCACTGCTTTTCTGGTTGGTCTGTGTCTCTCAAATGTTGCAGAGAAGAGAAACTGCCTTCTCTTGTAATAAAACTGACTCTTAAAACTGAAAATGCTTGAAAGAAGTTATTATCCAGGTACTGAAAAGATTAAGCATTATCACGTTTTGTAAAATGTGCCTGGGTAATTATGGTGCTTGGGCACTTTCTTCTCTGATTACCTTTTCTTTGCCAGTGATGCCCAAGGTTGCACATTTGACCACTTGATCACTTTCCTAAAGGGACGTGGCAGGAGTTCTGTATTTTTTGTTCAAGTAGGTTGCATATCAAATGTAATTGTTTGGGTAATCAGATTCTTGGTGTTTGGGCTTTTTTCTCCTTCCTGAAAGGAAAAATTGGGCAATTTCAACATCAGCTAAAAACAAACAGACCCAAACCAAACAACTTTTATGTTCCTCTAAATTGCAAAGCTTTTCAGATTACTATCCACAAAAAATGCTGCTGGAATCAGAACCATGGCTTCTTTTGTATCTGAGTAACCCTTTCACAGGAAAATGAATTTTTTATCTGTAAGATGGATAACCATGTACAAGGCAGGATTAAAGCAAACTTCCAAAACTCACAGCTGCGGTTGCCCTTAGAATTGTCCAGTAGTATTTGTAGAACTCTGAAAAAAACCCCTTTTTCCAAAAAAGTAGTGCCACTTGGTTTCCTTTCTGCTGTGTTTCTTGATTGGCCTGAGGTCTCTAGTGGCTTTGGTGCCCCAAAACTTTGCTGTGCACTTGCTGTTTTGTAGCAATGTGCTACATAATCTTTATCCTTCACTAAATGGGGGTGGTGGGCTGTGGCTCTGTTCCAGGAAGGAAGGGAATTGGGTTGCACTGCTGCATGAGTAGTGCAGGGTAATGCAGTGAACACGGAGCTGTGACGTGCCCAGCGAAGTGCGCGAGTCACCATCCCTGCAAGCGTTGAAAAAACGTGGGATTATTGTGTGGGGACACAGTTTAGTGATGAGCAAGGCAGCGCTGTGTTGACAGGTGGATCTTGGAGATCTTTTCCACCCCTAACTATTCCATGATTCTGTGATGTACAGTGTCTCTCTTGCTTATGCTTAAAGCTTGAAATTCCAGCTGACACCTCAAAAACTGCCTTTCTGTGCGAGGAAGGGCACAGCAGTGGATAAGCTGTGCCCCACATTTAACCCAGGAACTGCAGACCCTGAGCCTTCTCTCATCCCAAAACCCTTTGGCTGGTGCTCTCACTGTGTCCTTGAGCAGCTGCCTGGAAGGTGGCCAGTTTCTCACCACCCCCTGTGGCTTTCTAGGGATTCCAAAAGCGTCATTGCCAAGTTTCTGGTGCCCCCGTGCTTAGTCTTGGGCTCTTTGCACTTTCAGGTGGAGCACAGCACACTGTGTGCAGTTGGGTCACACTTTCCAGTTTCTAGACAACAATGAAGGCCAAAAATACCCGAGATTAATGGCAGGTAATTGTGAAACAAAGGCAACCCCTCAATCTGGACTTTAATTTTCCTGTTATAGCAAGGGGAAGGTGGTGAGAGGGAGGTTTCTTGCACAGCCTCTTTGCCTGCTGGTCCAGTTCTTGGTTTGATGGGGAATGAACATGTGGGGATTGGCAAACATCTCAGCTGTGTAAGAACTTGTTGAGCCAAATTCAGTGTTGTTGTTCTATTCAGTAGTCATCCAAAACTGGTGCAAAACACTGCCAAAGCAGAAGTATAGAATTTATTTACTTGTTCTGCCATGTGAAAGGCAAGGGATGATTATGAATCTTGAAATAATGGGATAGGGGTAAATGAGTCACAGTTGAAAACTGGGCTGAGATGTTCTGGGGGATTTTTTGCAGTGATAGGATTTTTTTTCCACATTTGTAAAAAAATAAGTTGTTTTCACAATATCCATGTGGTTTTGAGGGTTTTTTGGTACTGGCAAGATGCTCATCAGAAGTTGCAGAAGAAATCAGATTGTCTTGTTTGTACTCTACGGTGCAAGGTGTTTTTTCTTTATCTCCAAGCTTTCAGTATCTTTGTCTAAGTGGGAGATGCATGTAGGAATTTACTCTCCATACAGATTTCATCCCTGCCCCCAACAGCAGTGGCATCACTAAATAATCTTTAGGTTTTGAGTTCTATAACCTGGGCAGCTCTTTCAGGTTCATCCCTGAAATTCCTCCTGAGTGTGAGTATACAAGTGCTGAGTAACAAAGTCCCAGACTGCCTGTGTACCACAAAGCCAAAGGTCAGCTCATGTAAGGGGTGATTTGAGTCATAATAATGTGTATTCCGTGGTCCTTGGTGTGTTTCCTAGGATGTCCTGTTGACTGGATAGTGAGATCTGATGTTCTGTGGTTTGTGCAGCCAAATAGAGCACGTTTTTCCTATTACTTCTTTCTTTTAACAAACAAATGCACTGGTTCATGTGTGCTGTGCACATGACAGTGATCTGGCAAGCTGCGGCGAGTATGTCACTAGATTCTGGCTGCATACTCAGGAAAGGTTCAGGCTTTCATGGAGCTTAGGAAACTCTTGAAATTACAAGTCAGTTATTGGTGTATCTTTTTTGTGCATGGTCGCCATTTGTTTTCAATTATGGATAACTTTTTCCAAAGCTGATTTCGTTCCAAGCAGTGCCTAAGCATGAGGTCAGTGAGGAGAAATGATTTCTTGGGCAGGTTTTATCTTTCCAGTGGTTAATTTATCACTTCTGTAAATAAAAGATAATCTGAACTCTGCATTCTTTTATATTTCATTGTTAAACTCGAGCCATGCCAAAGAGTAGCGACAGGCAAGATATTTTGCAGTCCTATAAAGAAAAAAAAATTGCCAAGTGATAATCCCATTTTTTCTTCCAGATGGATGAGGTGATCCATTTCATATCCACCATAATTAAGTTCATGAAGCAGCCAACTCAAGCTGCCATCTGCACTTCATCAGTTTCTTTTATAACAAGGGACAAAGTTGTAGCTGTTAGTGGGACAGATGATGTGTGTTTTGAGTGACTGTATATTTTAAAAGTATAAATCCAAAAGTCAACATATCCTTCTGTTCTTGTGTGCACTTTCTGCCTCTTTCCTCCTTTGAAGATCAATTGGCTTCAGTTTTGGGTTTTTTGTTTGTTGGTTTGGGGTTTCTTTAATTTTTTTTTTTTTTTTNNTTTTTTTTTTTTGTGGTCATAATCGTACCACAAAAGAAGCTGTGCTGATTTGGTTTTGGTTTGGGGTTTGTTTTTTTTGTTTGTTTGGTTTGGGTTTTGGTGGGTTTTTTTTTTTTTTTTGTGGTCATAATCGTACCACAAAAGAAGCTGTGCTGATTTGGTTTTGGTTTGGGGTTTGTTTTTTTTGTTTGTTTGGTTTGGGTTTTGGTGGGTTTTTTGTTTTGTTTTTTTTTGGTGGGTTTTTGGTTTTTTTTTTTTATTTTTTTTTTTTTGTGGTCATAATCGTACCACAAAAGAAGCTGTGCTGATTTGGTTTTGGTTTGGGGTTTGTTTTTTTTGTTTGTTTGGTTTGGGTTTTGGTGGGTTTTTTTTTTTTTTTTAACAGATAAAGGGCAGGAAAGGAGCAAATGGTTCACAGGGGGAAAGCACAAAAGGTTCTCTGACATTGCCAGTTTGCTTCTATTCTGACCTTCATTTGATTTCCAGGGCTTAAACATCATCCCTGTCTGGAGGCTTTTCAAACCTTGGGGTGGTGGTAGAACAGAAAGATCATTTCATATACACCCTCTGTTGGTGTCCAGCGTTTTCTTCTGTGTGGGTTGTCATCATTCAAGATCTACTCCACTGTTTTCCGTTTTTGCCCTGCAGCTGCAGCCCTCGTGTTTGCCCAGAGTCCCTTTCTCTGCAGCCAGCTGTGCTGGAGCTTCCCCAGACACAAGTGAGCCCAAGGCTTTGGAGGCAGCAGAGCTGTGTTCTGTCACTGCACGGATTAATCATCCTCTGCCCGTGGCTCTGTACCTGTTCCTGGTGTTGCCAATCACGGGGACGCCTCCCCTGAGCACGTTTGCCAAAGCTGATGGAAGTTGGTCCTGAGATTAACGTCACCACCTAAGAATGGGGAGAAGGGGGCAGTGAAGGAATACGCTCCTTACAGCCTTCTTCACATCCACAACTGCTTCAACCGTTCATTCTGCTGATTAACACTGAATATAAAAATGTGTTTTCGAGCTTCTGTTCCGTACAGGCACAAGTGTTACACTATAACAATCAGAAAGACTCCCTGATGCTTTCAAAAATTGTAACAAAAATGTAGCCACATACGCTTAACAGGTGTTGAAATGCCACAGAGGGTGATGTGGGGATTTGTGTGACTTGATGCACAATTTACTTCAGAAATCTGTATAAAAAGGAAATTGAGACCAAACACTTGGATTTTATTCCAGTGGTCTACATCTGATAATTTTATTTCTACTGATCAGCATACACAGCTTTTCCTCCTCTATTTTCTAAAACATTTTGATGAAAGAAAATCCATTTTATTTTCAATCTTCCACAAAGGAAAGAGTACTATTGTTTACTGTTCCAACAAGTTTTATCAAGAAGTAACTACAGAAACTTAGATCTTTTTTCAAGACAGAGATATAAAGTATACCTGATGTGTACATGAGACCAACTGTCTTAACTATCCAGGTTAACCTAATCCTGCCTGAGAGAATTAATGGGCAATCATCTGAGTGCTCTGTGGTGAATTTGTTGGAAGGGAGGTCTCTGAAGATGGACCTCTTTTTTCAGTGCATTTGGGTCTGAAAAAGTGAATTTTCCCAAGGTCTTACACTGATGTAAGATGTGAATTCCTCGTAGCTGATTTTCTGCAGTGGCACCAGAGCTTTTCTTCAGCCAGGTGTATCTGAGAAAGGATGTGATAGCAGACTGGAAAGTGGCTGGGATGGAGATTAAGATGATAAAGACCCCTTTGTGCTTGTTGTGCAGGCAGGCTCCGTTTTTATCAGTGTAAAGTCAGCTTGTAGTTTCAATGTATTACGTCGTACCATATTGGATGTCTTGTTTGCATACACAGATTTTTTTAAAAAGAACACTTTTAGAGTTAAAGGAGGAAACAGTGAAGATCTAAAGACTAAAGGAATCTTTGATTTCTTCAGCACTGAAGAAATTCCCCCTCACCATCACAGCGGGGGGGAAACATGCCCACAAACTCCATTAAAAAGGCAACTTTTCCTGCTGTTAATGCCTCATTCTGCCTCACATTTGTCCTGCTAGTCAGGGGACTCTTAGTTACCTCTGCATGAACTTCTGGGTTCTGGCATGATCGCTGGTTTTCTTGCATTCCTGGTCTGTTTAATACTGTTAGATAAACGACCCCAAATGACTCCAGTCTTCTGGACCTGTTCACTATTATTAGCAAGGTTCCATGAGAAATCCAGGGGCTGATGCATTAAGCAAGTCCTTCAGTAAACACAAGTTATCGGAAAGTCCTGTTTTAGCAGCGCAGAGTACAGCATGTCTAGGGCCGATGCTTGAGTTAGCTGTACTAGTATTTCTAAATTAACAAAGTATTCACTGTGCTAAGCCTGCTTTATCAGGCAGCTGCCTTTGAGATGATTACGTGAAAGGAAAAATTTCGTAAGATTTTTTTTTTTTTCAGCTCGGGCTTTGTTTTCCAGCCCTGAGATAGTGATAGATTAACNGGAAAAATTTCGTAAGATTTTTTTTTTTTCAGCTCGGGCTTTGTTTTCCAGCCCTGAGATAGTGATAGATTAACTAGGCTTAGGCTGGAGTGTGTGTAAATGAGAGACAGCAGGCTCTCATGCATGAGTAAGAGTACATGCAGTAATGACCAGCAGGCTGCTCCTGGTTGTAGCACAGCAATAAAATATGAGGCACTGGAAATTGCATCTGCCTGTAGTACAGCACCAAACCACAAGGTCAAATAAGGTTTGAAACCAGGCTGCAAAAGGGAAGCTGCACCGCAGCGTGCTGCTCTGTGAGAAATGCCTGTCCCTCCCTCCAAGTGACTGCTGCCTTATTATTGCACAGAAAGCACAACACAGAGCTTTTCTTTATGTCTGGTCTCTTAGAAGGAGGCACAGGGTGTGTTTGGAAGGTGCAGGCACAGTAATCCTGCTACAGAGAGTTCAAGTTCATGCATCCAGCTCGAATTTTGTGCACCTCACCTTGTGGCAAGCATCAAGCTCCAGCTGCTCCTTTTACTGTGGACAAAATATGAGGAGCTGGTGCAGGATGGTGCCTGAAAAGGATACAGAGTGAGACTGGAGGTAGCTGGATGTCACATCATGTCTTTGGAATCAAGAGCTAAACTGAGAAGGGCGTTTTCAGGTAGATGGGTTTCATCATCCCCCCAGTGAAGTGACATTATATGTTATTTAATTGAGTATCAGATGTGCTGTATACTACTGGGCTTTGCAAAACAGCCACAAATCCTTAAAACTGCTGACAATTAAAGGTGTGGGTCTCTTAATCTTCACTGTGTAATAGAATGTGATTGATATAATAGAGAACAGAATATTCTGTATATTGTATTTATTTACATATAATACTAAACATATGTCCATTATCTATACAGAACACATATGCTGTGCTTATCAATGTCTTTTCAGCATTTTGGTTGATAGCAGCATCCTATTTATGTCATAATATGGAAAAATTCAGAAAATCAATGAGAAATTAAAAAAAAAATCAAGTTGAAAACTTCACACTGCAGGAGAGTCAGCAGTGCAACAAAGAAAAAACAAATTTTGTATGTTTGACTTTTCATAGTTTTTATTAATTTAGGGGTTGTAGGTTTTTTTGGGCTTGTTTGATTTTTTGGGGTTTTTTTTGGGGGGGAGCAGGGTTGTAGTTTTTTTGTTTTGTTTAATTTTGTTTGTTTGTTTGCTCTTCTTTTAAATTTATGGTTTTTTGTTTTGGTTTATGTTTTTTTTAAGGCTGTAGTTTAGTGTGGACATCTTGTATACTACTGGGTGCTGTTGGAACAGGTTTGTTACTAAATATGATCAAATTAAAGGTAACAGTGTAACACAGCTTTTTCAGGATTGGCAGTTCACAGCTGCCTAATTTGCTGTGAAGCCTCTTGCTGTGAAAACCTCTTTTACTGGAGTTTTCCTTTCTCCACCTGTCTGCTGAGTTAGCCCAAGCTGCAGTTCTGTGTCAGACTGCTCAACCCCAACCTAGGTGTAATCCTTACTGACTAGAGTCCGTGTTTTCCTGATTTTTCTATTTGCCAAAGTGTAAAGCCATTGTTGTGCAAAAAGGAGCAAGATTAATGCTTTTAAATTAAGGACATAGCGTGATGTGATGTCTTGGAGAGAAAGGACTCATTTTTTCTGGTGGAGCACCAGAGGTTTGATTTTTGTGATTTATTTTTTTCTGTACAGCTTCATTGGTGATGTTTTATGTAAGCTTTTGAATGATGTAATTTTATTAATTGCAGCAGATATGATGGTAACCAGGTGGTTCTTTTGGGAATCCGAGTGGAGGAGAGGCTTTTTTTGTAGGCACCACAGCCCTAATCTGAAATGAGGCCTTTGGATAGGCCAGCAGCTGTGCAGCAGCAGGATCCTCACAGGATTGTGTGGGAGGTGGAAGTGAGATGCAGCAGAATTCTCTCTCTGATAGACGTTAAGGTTAAGCAGCTGAAAGCAATTGTAATGCCAAGTAGACAAGGTTTATTCCAGACCAGGGATGCAGCAGTGAAGGTGTGACTGGCAGGCCTGTGGCATTTAGTCCCACATGATTTAATATGAGAGATAAGCTCTGTGGAACCCTAAGGGCCGCTCTTATAAATCCAGCTTAATTTGCAAGTCAAGGTCTGAACATTAAATATGTTGTTCCTGTTTTATCTGAGTAACTTAATCCATCTTCTGCAATGCTCTGGGATTAGGTTTTGTTCTGTGATGTTGCAGATTTTAGCTAGAATTGCAGATTTTAGCTGTGCTCCGTGGCAGTGGGAGGTGAGCCTCTAGCCCTGCAGTGATAAATGTGCTCCAGGGAGCTCTGCAAGTAGGCTTAAAAGAAGGATTTTGATCCTAAAGCAGTGTATGATTTATTCATTTTTAAATGTATCACCAGTTCTCCATGAGACATCAGCAGAGAACTGAGTGTTTAAAACTTGCCTGCATTCTAAGCTTTGTCAAGAGTGTGGCACAAATTCCAAAAAGAACTGCATGGAACCACAGGCAGAGTTCTCTGGGTGTGAATGTTTGTTCTTTGTGTCTTGGGGATGCTCTGATTTTGGGCTGTGCTATGGCAGGTGTGGGTTGTTCCAGAGAGAGCTCCAAGCCCTTGTTCAAACCATGGTGATAATGAAATGTGGGAGCCTGAGGATCAGTCTGAGCCGGGTCAGGAGGAACAGCCTGAGCAGCCTTTGGCACCTCTCCTCTCAGCAACAGCCATTTCTCTGCAATGTGTGCCAGCAGGAAATGTCCTTCTTTCCCAGAGTTTGCCAGGTGTTTGACACTTGCAAACCTGGAGTAACTGAGATTCTCTAGTGGGGAGCAGGAAAATGTCCTGGCCAATATGGTTGTAGGCTTGGATGTTTCAAAAAATAGAAGGGAAAGTGACAAAAAGAATCAAAAGGCAGTGGGGTATGCCCCTTTGCCCAAAGCAAGTTTAAATTTAAATGTCTTCTTTCATTCAGCTCCTTCCTTCTTGAGTGCTGCACTTGCTTTCACTCCTGCTCATGTTCTGTTTCTTTTTCCTATCTTTTTGGGAGCTATATCCAATTTTCATGAACATGATTTAGTGTTCTCTACTGTCATAAAAATAAGGCTGGTTTACAAATTGGGCCACCCAAGTGTGGACTCTTACATCAAGTAAGATGGTGCGGGAGGTCTGGGCATCCATCTATTTATTTATTTATTTATTTATTTATAGTTTTCAGGTGAGTATAAATCCCAGGAGATTTCCAGAGCTCTGTGGAATGGGAAGTTTATTTCAGTTCACCTCCAGCTATAGTGGATGCAAGCTCAAGGGCTTTGGTTGCTCTTGATCCAACTGTGACTCCAGTTGTTTTTCTTTCAGTCTAGGAATTATTTTTTTTTTTTAAGCAGCTCCATGACAATGATACTTCTGTTTCATTCTAACAGGACGTGCCAATAACTCCATTCTTCAGATGCACAAAAGAGGCTTTTCAAGAAAAACAGTTATTCAAGTAGAAATTAATGTAGGTGTGCAGAAGCCCCAACTGCAGTAGGGCTGTACTGTGGTCTTCTGAATATTTATGCACTCCTATTTATTTACTACTATTTATTTAGGATATGCACTCCTTTGGAGTGCATTTGTCTTCCTGTGCTTCTCTTCAGGATTTGTGACCTTTACTTTTGACTATGCACTCTTGACAACAAGCTGGAGAGTCTCTCCTCTGCTGCTCTTTGTTTCTTCCTCAAACTACTTACGAATTTTTTGGGGGGTGGTTGATTGGTTGGTTTGGTTTATTATTTTTTGTGTTGTTGTTTTGGGGTTTTTTTTTGTTTTGTTTGGTTTTTGTTTATTTGTTTTTGTTGTTTTGGTGTTTATTTTTTTTTTTTAATTTGAATTGCCCTGGAGAAACAGAGAGAGTGAGTTACCAAACAAACCGCTGCTTTCATTATGCACCACCTCCCAGAGCAGTATAGTGGATGAAGGTACGTTCATTCCCTGCTCCAAGAACAGGGTCGAGTGTTCCTGTTTGTGCTGCTGCAATGTCTAGAGAAAGCGTATATGTTCTCCACATGATGGACGAGAGTTTTCCAGAGATTCTGGGTGTCCTCTGTGTGAGGGACAAGCACTGGAGGTGAGATCTATGCTGGCTGGCCCCTCATTGTTACTGCTGGTAAGCCAAGTGACCTTTCCTTACTCTGCGAACACTCGGGGCATTGAGTGTTTTGATTCCACACTACTGGAGCTCAGAGACAATAGTCTCTTTTTATGGGGTCCACAAGATTTACTCACGTTGTTACAACTGGCCTGCAAAGCTGCTGTTATCCTATTTCTCAGATATTTCAGGGATCACTGTCTTAGCTTTAAGCATAGTCACCAGCTGAGTTAGAGATTGGTAACACCTGAGTACACAGAAGGCAGGGAAATGCTGAAATGGAGAAAAAATGTCATGGTCCTGATCCTCCTTAGTCTGGGATGTAAGCCAGTTCCAGTGGGGGTCTTGCTTGGTGGGTGAGGTGCTCTCAGGATCAAGCCCTGAGCTGCCCAGGAGCATGTGCAAGGCTTTGAAGGGGCACTGGTTCAGGCTGTTCTGTTTCAGAGTGGCAAAGTGTTGTGGGCTTGTACTCCAGGAACCCTGGGAGTGAGGATCACGGGGGGAAAACTGTCTGCAGAGCTGAGGGTGGCTACCTGGGTGTGAGGCAGAGCAAATATCCCCTTTGTCCAAGCAAAACATGTCAATCAATTTAAACTTTTTTCTCTTTTTTTTTTTTTAATAAACTATCCCTTTCCTCACGTAACCTTGTGCAGAGGAGCTCAGGGCAGCAATATTGGCTGGAGACATTATGGCTGCAGAGCGGACAAGCCACAGCATAAAGCAGTGTGCTGGTGGAAGTGTGGGCAGTCGTGGAGGTGGTAAGCAGAAAGCTTTGTTAGGACTATAAATCTAAACCCTGGGGATGGCTTCCAGCCCTGCAATCTCCAGCAGATGCTCTGGGCTGGGTGGTGCCATCAGCACCCTCTGCAGTCCTCACTGCCTGAGGAGACGGGTGCTGGCCACAGCCCTGGTAGCACATTCCTGCTTTCAGCTTTCTGAGCTTGGCCCAGCTCTGTGCTGCTCATTTCAGGTCTCTCTGCAGCACAAAAGTCTTTTAAGGGGTCATTTGTTAAGGCTCTGAGACCCTCAGTCTAACTCTGCTTTCTGATTTTGGCAACTGCAGAATAACTGGAAATTTTGAAGCAGAGCTTCAGGTGTGCAGACAGCTGAGTTTGATCAGTGTAATTTCCTCTGTTTCCCTGCATCCAAAGGGACAGCAGACAGATCCCTTTTTCTTGCTGGGGAATTAACCTCGCTGTGCCAGGCTCAGGGCTGGACGTGTCTCTTGTCTGTGTCTTATGGGAACTTGTCAAGTGTCCCTGTCTTAGCAGGACAAAGCTTTTTGACTTGAATTGAGAGGAAAACAGGGCCCCACTTTAGACCAGTGGGGATGACAGGTGTTCATTACAAAGTGCTTTATTTGAGTGGTCTCTGCTCTGGCTCAGACCCTGGGTGAGAAGCACCTGCTGTGTTTGTGCCAGAAGGACTCTTTGGGCTGAAGGGAATTTCACCTTGGGCGAAGCTACGTGATCTGTGTATTCCCTGGCAATAAATCCCCCAGTTAATCAGTCTGTTCCTCACCCTGTGGTTGCAGTGGGTGGATGTTTGGCAGCAGGATGTGCTTTACACGCCCCTGAATTTCAGCCCTGACCCTGGAAGTTAATGGGAGCTACAGCACTTTGGGATTGAGTTGTTATTGTCTAACTGGCCACATTGATTGGTTTTTCTTGGACTCTTAATCAGCTGCACTGTTTGATGTGTAGATGACTTCAGCTTGCTTTGAAAAAATAGATGTTTTGAATTACCTATTATCTTGCACAAAGTGAAACTATTTGCCCAACCCCGTGGTTGCCTTAGAGACTTGCTGCAAACAACAGATAGAGGCATGAGCTTAATATGAGGAATGTCCAAAGGACAAGTATGTGAGTGCTGAAAACAGAGAAATGAAACAACATGATTGCAACATCTGTCAAAGGGTAGGAGACTTTGAAATATTTCGATTTTATTGTATACTTGTTACAGGCTTTTGGAACCTTAGGTCAGCACCTGGCATTTGTGTTTCTTCCTGAAGGCCTTTAAGTGTTCCAGTCAACATTTAATCCATCTCTTCCCCTCTGAGCCCTCAGACTGCCTCGTTTGAAGGCAGGAAATTCTGCTTGTTTCAGGCAACATGGAGGAAAAAATTTATTCTTAGCATTTGGGAAATAAAAACCCAAACCCTGATGTTCAGTCTTGGATTTCGTTTGGAATCATGGTTTCTAAAACTATCATAGTTTTAGTAGTTTTAGTATTAGTATGTAAAAATTAAAGATCAGAGTTGTTGTAAATTAAGCTTTCATTTAAAAAACAGTTAAAAGTGGTTGTCTAGCATATCCTGCAAGTTTATAGAAGCAGAGTTTGTTATATAGGCTTGTAAGCCAATTATTAAAACATCTGTGAATCATTTGATGCTACATGTTGCAAACAGAATATTAATGGGTACAGCAATAGTGTGTGGGCAGCTTAGGATCCCACTCCTTTAATAAACTTTGCCCAGATGGAACTTTCATGTTCATGCATTTCCCTCCTTCTCAATTGCTTCTAGAGAATCCCCCAATGAATGGAGGATCTGCTGACAAAAACCTACTGAAGTGGAGCCTTAGGTGTTGGGTTTTTAAAAATTTTTCTTTGAAAGATACCAGAAGGGAGGTTGTTTTTTTTTTTTTTTCAGAGCCATAACATGGATAGTACATAACCTTCTGCTTATTTGTATGTGTAAAAAAGTTGTATCTTTCTGCTGGATTCCATGTTTAAAACAGTTGTAGTAGCTGTTGCTCTTCACCTAATGAGAAATTTGGGGTTTTTAATCCAAGTTAATTCTGCAGATTCCTCCTCTTCTGTCTCCACTGATCTTGTTGCCCTGGTTTCATGTTATATGCTTTGTTTTCCTGTCTTTCATTCCATTTTAAGTGTAGGTTACTTCTCATGAATGTCAGGACAAAAAGTTTCTGAGCTTCACTGGGGGAGGAAATCACTAGTTCAACTTGTATCTCAAAACAACTAATTGATACCTCTGGAATAATTTCACAGACAGTGATGAATATTCTGGGTTTTGATCTCAAAGGCTTTCCAAAGTAATTCACATGGTGAATAATTGGTGCCAAACAACAGAAATGGGATTTTTCTCCTGAGCAATTTTGTTTTTCTGTGTATTAGGGGGAGTGATCTGGTTATTGTTATATGACATGCTAAACCTTCAAAATGAAATAAAGGTTTGTTGTGTTGTCAAGGCATCCAGTCAGTAGCTAGGAAAGAGAGCAAAAATAATCAAGTTCTAGAGACAGGAAATTTTTGTTACTGCAGAGGCCTATCTATGCTTGAAGGTCTGTCCTGTGAAAGTCAAACTGCTTTTCATTTCATCAGTGTTGCTGCAAAATTCTGAAGTCCTATTGGCACACAAATTATTCATGTTTTCAAACTAAATTTCATCTGCTCCCTGTAAATAATGGCTGTGCTGTTGCAGATGGGAACCTGACTTTTCCCAGCTCTGATCCACTTGATTCCAAACGGGATTTCCCAGAATGTGTGTTTTGGTACAATCACCATCAGGAATTGCTTGGAATTGCTGCAGTGCAGCTTCTGAATGTACCTGGGTCACACAGGGTCTAAACAAGTAGAAATCTGTGGAGTTACTTCACTGCAAGTGGAATTGCAGCACGTTGTGCTGTGTGTGAAACACTCCCCAGTCTGCCAGCATTTAGACTGTGTGGTTATGTAGCTCTCGTGTGAGGTTTTGTACACAGCTTTGTTCAGAGCTGCTCACTGGAATCACTGAGCACTGTTTTTCACTGCTCACAGTGATGCTCCTGATCAGATCTTCCTCACCGAATTATCTCGGGGGGAAATTGCCCAGAGACTTCCTGCTGGAACGTCCTGCAGCTCTACAGTGCCGTGTTTCATGTGCAGGACTTAGAACCACAGAGGGGCTGGGGTTGGAAGGGACCTTAGAGATCATCCCGTTCCAGCCCCTGCCGAGGGCAGGGACACCTCCCTGCAGCCCTTGTTGCTCCAAGCCCCATCCAACAGTGGAGCACTGCTTTTATGGACACCATTCCATCCAGCCCTTCCCTGATAACCAGTCAGAATCCCGTAAATTACTGTACAGATGCGGAGCTCTTGTTTTGAGAGTCAAAGCCATTTAGCCAAATGCATAGCTGCTGCACTGGGGAAAAAAAGAGACATAGAGCAAACCAAGCAGATGTCTGGTCTCTTCTGTTTCCTGCTGCCTCCCAGATGCAATGTTTTCCTGTAGGATACTCATCTTGGAAATCTTTGACTTGTGCACACCTTTCTTTGCATAAGGAGTGAGCATGTGAGCTAATTCCTTACATAAAAAACCAAAACAAACAACACAACCATCTTTACTATAAATTATGAGACAATTTTGTATGTCCATGTGCCTTGTTTCTTGAGAGAGAGAAAATAAGACCACCTGGTGAGCAAACATTTTAAAACATTGAATTCAAACATCTCTGTATGTGTGTGGTCATAGATAATATCCTTTAAAAGCTCCAGAGGCCTCTGTATGTATATATTTAAATAAGAAACAAACTGACATTCAAGTCAGGAAAACTTCATAAATCCAAGTGTGGTGTTAATCTGCCACACTCTGTGTTTTGTGACTATGCACTTAAAACCATAAGCAAGAGTCTGCTATGACGTGAAAAGCAGTTGAAAGGCAGCACCATGCTGTTATAAAATCTTAAATTTCTCAATTTGTCTGCCCAGCAATGAAGACTTTTTTTTTTTCTTAATTTCAGTCTTAAACTCATTGAATTACAGGATGTTCCTGGGGAAAAAAAACCAAAAAACCAGCACTACTCATCATACATCTCTAACCCATCTTTTCCTGGAAGGAGAGCTGGAAACCTGTGTCTGGCACAGAGGATCCCAGAGCGAGAGGTGGGGAGAGCACGTGAGACAAAAGGGAGCATCAGTCTCCTGCCCAAAACCAGGCCTGAGATGGACTGGAACTCAGTCAATTCCAGACTGGTTGGTCTGGAACTGTGGATTCTGCCTGTAATGCTCTCCTGGATGAATTCTGCATGGCAGCCCCCACCCAGGAAGCTTTTCTGCAAGGCTGTCTCTGCATTCCTAGGAGACCTAAGGCCATCTTTGTCTCTGGCATGCTGTTGGATTTGCTATATCCAAAAATGTGCCTGTCTTTCCTTCATCCCGATGAATGCAGAAAGCATGAATGAATCACAGCTACCATTCATATGTGGTACAAATCATAAATGGGAGACCAGCTGAAAGAAAGAGAAGGAGAAATATGAATGGTTCAAAGAGCTCAATACTGTGTTAAAAAAGAAATAGAAAGTTGATTCAACCTCAGGCAAGAAGAGAGCAATGAACTATAGATTTTGCACGGTTCCTTGGTTTGCTGTTCACAGAAAATTGCATGGTTACCCAAGCAAATGCCACATCAGATGAATTTTCTGTGCTCTACATGACATCTCCCTCAGCACAGCCCACGTGCGTGGCCCAGTCACGCGGGCTTGGCTCCCTCAGACGTGTTTGCTGCTGGCCCAGCTACGAGCAGCTCTGATGCCTGTTTTTGTGTGATTTAAAGCTACACAGCACCCCTTCCCCTGCCTCCAGGCTTTTATGTGTAAGGAGAATTACTCAGTCACTCTATCTTCTTTCTCCTACTGCTCTCTATTTCTCTGCCCCTGTTTTCTCCAGCGTCCATTCTTACAGAATCTCTGTTTGGTTAATGAATTATGACAGCCTCAGAGTGCTCAGATGTTTCTATTCATACCTAGTGACCTTTTCATTCATCCCTTTCACTCCCCTGATCAACCAAGTCACTGTAGCCCCTTGGTGCCTCGCTCCATAACGCGTTTTATTGCCCACTGGGCATAGGGGTTCTATTATTTCCACTTTTACAAGGATAACAGTCCCCATCCCAAAATTTACGTCTTTCTGCTTTCAGATTTTATAGGATATGTCTTGCCTGTAAATGTCATTACATTTGGGATTTTATTTTTTAATTTAGACCTTTCAAAACCATCTAAATCCTTTAGAGTGGCCCTCCAGGGTTGTGCTGGAGCTTTTGGAATCTCATCTTGTTCCTGAGTGAACTCTTACAATTTGCTTCCTCTTGCTGTGCTCTTCCCACCCCTGCTTCGAGGCATGTCAGTAGCAGAAGGTTTCTGCCCCAGCCTTGAGCCTCCACAGGCATGAAAATAAGTGTTTCCATAATTTCCCATTCCTTTCCCATTTTAGTAACCCCACTTCTCCTGTTCCTGCCCTTGGAAAACCATGATGTGCTCTGTGGAGGTGTGCAGAGACAAAAATGGGATTACAGTGCTTGACTTTTTTCCTGATGTACTTATACTAAGTGTAACCCTGACTGACTTCATGATCAAGGAATCACTGGAGTGAAAGAGGAATTTCATCCTGTGCTCTTTGTGTCACCACCCAGCATCTTCCATGGGTTGCATTTGCTTTTTTCATTGTGGCAAAGGATCATGTTGAGCAAGCACCATCTGAAAATAAGGAGCAGAAGTTGTTCCTGACTCTCTTGCATTTTAAAGCACACTGCAGGGAAGCAACTACCAGTTCACTAAGCTGAGTTTAAATCAGTGAAGTAGAGGCAATAAATTCAATATATCCCATAATTCAGTATATCAACAGGGACAAGTGAGCACAAAGTGCACAGACTGGTGATGTTTACTTTCCTACCCTTGTTTGGCATTTAATGCAAAAATGGTGATAAAAGTGTGCATGTGGGGTGGATTTTTTTTTTCCAGACAGAGGTTTGACAGTAAATTTTTGCTGTATCTCTTAACTGGATTTTCCCATAAAACTATGTTTCAGACTTGTTCCTCAAATGTGAACTGGCACTCTGATGCATGTGCAGTGGAGCTACCTGACTCACTGCAAACCTGGACGGCCCTGAATCAGTAGAGACATCTTGCATCAGCAGCAGTTGTTAAGCGCTGCTAAGGGGCTACTTAAACTGCCAGCTCATAAATCAAGCTATTTTTGGTACAGCTCCCTGAGTGGTGCAGCTCCTAATTAAATGAATTCAAGCAAATCTTTTCTATTTTTCAGCTGAGAGTGGTGATCATGCACAGATTTAGGTCTAGGTTAGCAGTGGGCAGATGGTGAAACGTGAATGCAGAACAAGCAATAGACAGAGGACAGTGCCACAGTGAGAGATGAGGCTGTGCACTCCTGGGTAAAAAAAATATAAAAATATGTACTTCTGCTTTTTCTGAATGAGTGTAAATATCCACCCTAAGATTCTAAATCAAAGTGTGAGGCAGGAGCAGTGATAATGCAAACCTGCCAGGTGTCAGGGGGGTAAAGCAGAACAGCTTTGAGGGGCCTGGTGCCACTTGGCTTTCTGGTGTTAGGCTGTACCAGCAGCAGAGATGACAAGTGCACTGAGAATTTACACCCCTGTACCTGGAAAAACCTCACTCACCAGTGAGCTTGATAATACAATGATTGTGTAATAAGCAAGAGAAACAAAAAATAAAATAAAAAGAAAATTCCAGGCAGGCCAAGGTCAAAGAAAAGTAGGAACAAGGAACAGAATGAATGTCAAAGTAGACAGGCCAGGCCAAGTCACAAAGAACCTGATAAGCCCTGGCTTTGATAAATCACAGGCTTTGAGTTCTGTCTCCTGGGCCACATAAGAGCAAAGAGGAATTCTGGTCTCTCTTTGTGGGAACTGTTTTAACCAGGCCCTGCTCACTGAAGCTGTTTGAACACCGTGTGAACCTGCTGCAGATGAACCTGGGCCATACTTCCTCTGCTCCTCTCTTCACTGGCAGAAGGACTCCTGGGTGCTCACCCAACATCTGGTCTTTTCTTGGACTGTGGACCCCAGAGCGTGGAAAACTACAGATTCTGGAGTAAGTGTGATTCCCTTCTTATCTTTTCACCACAGAAAAATACTTTCACTGTGGGAGTTGACCAGAAAAATCCTTAGGAATGGTGGAACTGGAGAGCAAGGCAGTAGGATTAGCAAAATGAATTTTTTTTACTGTAGCCTGGGAAGATTTAGAGATCCCAACAGACCTTTGGAAAACAAGAAATGGACCTGCATGCTTTGGCCCTGCCCGACCTCTCATCCCAGAGGCTTGGTTCAGCACCCTCATGCATCCTGGCAGCTGTCCTTGTCATGTGGGCTCTGCTGGTGGTCTGGGCTGGTGCTCTCAAAAGCAGTCATTTCTTGAAAATAAGTTTTGTTTCACCTCTGCCAATGTTTTGCCACTCCCTGACCCAGCCTTTCCCAATTTCTCAGCAGAAAATTATTCAAATCAACAACAGGACTTTAATTACTTTTTAGATCCAGTGAAGGAGACAAATGTTGGCTTGAGTGATTCTCATCTGGTTGTCTTCTTCCGAGCACGTGAAATGCACAACCAGGGAGTCAGAATTGACAGGTATTGTCAAACCACAATCAGTTTTCAGCAGAAACTGTGTCTCTCAATTCACTGTGGAAATTAAAATGCAGAGTGAATTTAATAATTACAATGACATTCATAAAGCACTGAGCAATTACAATTTGACACAGATAAAACTCTTGTCTGGCACGAGGAATTGAACACAGGAACAGTGCAGAGGTGCCTAAGCTATTTGGGTGAATAAGAGCTGCTGTCTTCCAGCAGCCTCTGAATGCTCCAGACATTTCTGAAAATAAGGCTTAGCTTTCCCTGTCGATTTTATGCTCAGAGAATGTTAGGTGCTTTTTAAAAGAGCTTTTGGAGAAGGCACTAAGTCATAGCTGGATGTTGTACAAGCTACTTTAAATGCAAAATCTTGGGAGTTCAGATATTCTGTCTAAGACAACAAGGAAAATACCAGATGTGTAAATTTTTTCATGAGACTTACAAGGGATATAATTAATATGCTGTAAAGATAAAAATACTGATAACTTGCTTATTTTGATAATAAAGCAGAGCAAGAACGTTATTTGCAGATATCTTACAGCTTTACAGGTAGGCAATATTCAAGTTCAACATAAATATTTTATCAATGCACTGTTTAGCTTTCCAAATGACTTGTGGGAATCTGCGTGATGTTGCCCAGTGAACTTCAGTGAAAATAGTATTAGAAATAAATCTCTTTTCTTAACAGAAAGGAAAACCCTTGATGGAGCGTGGATCTTAAAAAGAGGCGAGGGGGAAATGCTTTCCTCTCGGAGAGTAGGTAGAAAGTACAAAAGGAATGGCAGTATTTGAGATTTCTTTGAGGGGGAAGATGACTTTGAGTATGGTCCCTTGTGTGTGTGAGCTGTCTAAACCTTGCAGGTGTCTGCCCTACCTGAGGGCATAAAAGCAGAGTTGTCAAACTCCCTCTGAGCTGTTCTTAAAGCTGCTGTGAGGCAAAGTCCCAGGCTGGGCCTCTGGTGGGCTGTGCTGTGCCAGGGTCATGGATGTGAGTCTGTGCTGTTGCAATAATGCCCCACAGGAGATGAGCCGGGACGAAGCACATGGACAAACCAGCTCTGAAGGTGAAACTGCTGCTGGAGACAGAGATATTTCTGCCGCACCTCTGGAAAAATCCCCTCTGTGGGCTGGAATGTTCAGCAGGGGTGAGCAGGGAAAGGTTTGGATGCAGAGGAGGAGGAGTGTCAAGCAGTGGGAAGCAAAGCCCTCAGGTGCTGCTGCCTGTGTGTTTGTTCTCCAGGACACTGACAAAGGAAGAGGAAGAGACCAACACCACAAGAGAAACAGAGCTTTTGCATGTGAGAAAGCTGTAGCTGAAGACCAGGCAACTGTAAAGGAAGGAAGCATCTGAAGACAAAATGAAGATAAAATCAGTGAGAGAAGCCAGGGACCAGGAGGAGTCTGTGGTTAAACAGATCTTACACCTACGTACCAAAGTGAACTATGGCAAATATTGTGTGACGTTGCACAACCTTCCAAAGAAGAATTGACCTCAGCTTCAGGCTGGAAGAGCATAAATTGCATCAATTTCTCCTGTAAGAATCCCTGCACAGGCATCAAAGCAGCCACAAACAGAAGGGAGAGGAAACCAGTCAAACACTCACAGGTTTTCTTTAGAAACTTCCACCACAACCCACTGAGGAACGTTGTGCAGTGTGATGTGCCAAGAAAAATAGCACAAAGGTCTGATGCCAGTCTTGGTTATCTGCTTCGACAGCTGATCCATTGTAGATGTCAGCATCCAGCTTAAATGCATTCTCTCACCTCCAGTAAATAGCATCGTTAATGACTTCATTATGAGGAAACTCAGATGTACACTGAGTCATTATGTGATTTGATAACAAGATACTGCAATAATTGCATGTGGTTTATGAATATTTTTGATGTGACAGTTCAGTCAGGAACAAGTAAACACAAGGGAACCATCTCAAAAAAAACAGGGAGTTGGTAATCTTTTTTTTTTATTTTTTCTTTTTTTTTTTTTTTTTTTTTTTTTTTTTTTCCCCAGAGGAGAGCGCTACAAATAAATTTAGAGACAAATCAGAATCTGAACTCTAGAAGACAAAGACAGAATAAAATGACTCAATTTACATATCTTGGCAGTCATGTCCTTGTGAAGGCGTCAGAGGCTGGCAAAGGCAGGACTGGGTTTGGCAGTTTAAGATTTGTTTTTGGGAAATCTGCACTTTAAAGTGAACCACTGAGTTGTCAGTATTCCATTTTAATAAATGTATTTGAAAGTTTTAGGTCTTTTAAAAGTGTAGATGGAGACTAAAAATTGTGAATTGCTACAATAAATTTCTGAGAAATGCAGGGATTCAGCAACTGTCAACAGCCCCTTAGTTTGGAAGAAATGTTTAAGAGAAGAGATTGGAAAACTGTTGAGAAAGAGTGTCTACTTTTAAAGTCTTAAGTAACTGAGTAATTGCCAAATTATGCAAAAGAGACCAAGGAACCTAGACTGCATGCAGAGGTACAAATCAGAAAGTGGGAGAATTGCTCTCTGGGACACTGAAGAGAGGCTCAGTATGGACAAACTTGGTGAATGCTTCTTTATGAACAGTAATAATACACTGAACTTTAAAGCTGGCAAACACAGTTACCTACATTTACAGAGATTCTTTTTATACACAAAACCTCGGTGAGAACTAAATTCTGTTCCAGGCATCTCTGATATCCTGGGAACTGAAGATTAAATGTGTAAGTAGGAGCTTCTTTCCTTGTGGCTTAAATAAACCACCTGTTTCATGTACAGAACATTGCTGCTCATCTGTGAACATTCTCAGTGCCCTGCTGAGAGACAAGGGTGAAATTTTGCTAAAAAATTTGGTGGCTTCTGAAGAAAAATTTAAAATAATTTCGGTTTGCTGGCAAAGGATCCTCACTTCTGCCAGTGAGGCTGCAGTTCTCTTTAGCTGAGTGATGAGCACAAAATGATGCTCGTCCTCCATCTGTGACAATGGCAGTTTGGAGCATAATAAAACATGTATTAAAGATGTGGGTGGCTTGTGCCTGGCATGGGAAGAGACAGAAGGGTCACTGCAAGAACAGGCTCATTCCTGCTGCAAGGAACTGTGGTGATACACAGGCACCTTCCTTCCTATGGCACTTTCCTCTGTAGCAAATCAGTCTTAATGCTGGCCCAGAGCTCTGAGTTTTGTTTTTTATTCAGATTGTTTGCCTCTATATCTATTTCTGTATATATATACATATATATGTTTGTTTGTTTGTTTGTTTGTTTTTTTACAGAATATGACATACAAAGAATTCCCAAAAAAGTGCTAGGTGTCTGGGAAATAGGGCAGCTGGATGTCACTCCTGAAATCTGCCACCAAACCTAGACCAAGAAGGATAAGAAATGTTGAATTTGATACCTTGCACCTCATTTATGTGTCTGGAGATGCCTAGAAATAAACCAGCAAGGCAGTGCAGAATTGGAACAAACGGGCTTTTGAACTGTGGAGAATTGACCTCAGGGTGGTCGTCCCAGAACATCACAGAAAAAATGATTGCTCTCCTGCTTGTGAACACGTTTTTGGTTTTCCTTTTGCCAGAGTTGTCTCTCCCTGCAGCCCAGCTTCCAGAAAAGAGCCCAGAGGTTGCAGCAAGAGCTGCTCAGGAACTTGTCCTGTTTCCTATCTCTTGCCTCGTGCAGTTTCTTGTGTTTCTGGTCCTGGCTGAGCTGCCATCTCCTGTCACCCCTCAGCCACGCTGCTCCCAAAGCCAGCCATGCCAGTGCCTCCAAAGAACAGCTCTTCACTTTCAAAGGGTGCATTAAATCTTCTCACACTCTGTTTCTCCAACCCCAGCTATCTGACAGAATGGAGAAAAACCTCAAACTCCAGCAGAACAACATCCAGTCCCAGCTGCAATATTCTCATCTTCTCCTGGCTTCTACAGGGAAGCTTAAAATTTTCCAGAATTTAATGAAGTACATGGCAGAAATCTTAGGCATTCTCTAGAAGGTTGTCCAAGAAAAACAAGAAAACTCTTGGAAATATTGTGCTTGTCAACACAAGCAGTGTAGCCATGCCCATCTGGCATACACCTGTATAGACCTTGACCGTGTCCAAGAAAAGCAGAAGGAAGACATCAAACTCCTGCAAAAGCTTATTTTAACATGTTTTTTGCTCCTGTGCCTGACTGCAGTGCTTGAGGGAACCAAGCAGATCCACCCTTAAAGCATTCTGTGAGGAAAAGGCATCCTTGAGGCACTTGGTACGTGTGTGTTCATCCTGCATTTTTAAAAATGATGGAGGTCGATTAGGTGATAATGTTTTCGTTAGAAAATCTACCTGTGCAACTCCTGACTCCTGAACTCCCTGCAGCTCCAATCAAGTCACCTCCCTGATTTATTTGTCTCTAGGTTACACTAAACACAGCTGCCACGACAACATATGCAATGACTTTTCATGGATGCCATCCTGAGTTTAGCATTTAGAAATCCTCTGAGTGATCAATGTAACACTTGAGGACATCTGTCCGAGACTGTCTTTATCAGTGGGCTGTGTGATGCCTTCTACATCACAGCGTGCTCTCAGGCAAGTTCTGCAGGGCTTCCGTGTCAGGATTCCTCAGAAAACCAAACCAAAACAACAGAAAACTTGTGACAAGAAGCATATTTTAGCGTGATGCTAAACACATCCAAGCCACTAAGCCTCACAGATTTAACGTGGCAGAACCACAAAAGGCACGCTGAGCTTTGGATCAGGCTTCCCACAGGTAGCAGGTTTTGCTGACAGCACTAAGATAATTTTGAACTATTCTTTCATTCTACTGTTCTTGAGATCTGAGGAAGGTTCCACCTTCATTTTTGTGAGGATCTGTCAGACCTATTGATCTCTGCTTTTATAAAGGTCAGAAAAATCTACACAGCTTAGTACTGAGAGCCCTTTGGCTGTTTTTTCTCTCTCTTTTTCTGGTTTCTTTTTAAGATTCTTTTCACAGGAGGAAGTTAGTCATCATCTGTGTTTGGACCTTTGATGGAGCCTCTTTTAAAGTGTAGAGGTTTGTCTTTCATTCCTGATACTTTCAAAGAAGCCAAGGGACTGCAGACACGTCCTTGATTGCCAGACTTTTGCGCCATTTGCGCTCTCAAATTTTGGGTGATGACGTCAGTCACATCCCCTACACTAATCCTTGTTCTGGTCTGTGTACCTGGAAGATGTGAAGTGCCTGCTTTGCTGTTCCAATCCCCTCAGTTCACCTTCTTCAGTGACTCAGTGCTCGAGAGGGAGAGCTCATCTGAGCACCCTTCTAATTCAGGATGTCTGAACCACTCGCAGAGCTTGCTCATGCATAAGTGTCTCTTAAAAACCTGGTCTTGGAGTTTTCTTCTCCCTTCCTCGTGGATTAATTAGTCATGAATGTGGATTAATAGCATATAAATGCAAGTAACTAGCAAACAGGAACTGAGGAGACAACCCTTCACTTCACCAGGATCCCTTCTGCATTCTGCCCCAAGACATCTGTGCACGTTTCTTTTAATTGGTAGGAATTTTTTAGGCACTATCAAAGACTGAGTCATCAAGGATCTTTGAGGATTCCCTGGAACAGAACCACTTGAAATAGAAGAGTTGTGACCCCATGTGCTGTGTGGGAGATTGCTTCCTTTTCTTTTGTACATCATGAGAGTTGTACTTATTGAATTCTGAGAATCCTGAGAAAGTAAGGCTGGAATTTCTCTATTATGAGACAAAGAGTTCTGGTATTTTGCTCTGTTGACAATTACAAGCTAATTGGTGGCTTCATGTACCTTACTAAAAAACAGCTTTCAGAACAATGAGAAAATCTCGTACCTGGTCTCTTGGGTCTCGTTTTATAGCAAATTCATTGTGGCTGGACTAAAGGTCTAATAAGAGTTCTGTACTGTTCCAGAGGTTCAGAGAATTATAGAATGAATCACTGAAAAGGGCTTCAAAGATCATCCATCCATCCATCCATCCATCCATCCATCCATCCATCCATCCATCCATCCATCCATCCATCCATCCATCCATCCATCCATCCATCCATCCCCCTTCCACTGTTCCAGGTTGCTCCAAGCCCGATCCAGCCTGGCCTTGGACACTGCCAGGGATCCAGGGGCAGCCACAGCTTCTCTGGGTACCCTGTGCTGGGGCCTCAGCACCCTCCCAGGGAAGAATTTCTTCCTAATATCCAATCTAAACTTACTCTCTGTCCATTTAAACCATTCCCCCTTGTCCCACCACTACATCTCCTGGCAAAAAACTCCCTCTCCATCTTGCTCATTCCTTCTTGAGAGCACCAGGCAAGAGTGCAAATGCAATCAGGATTGGCTTTCTCTGGCCAACACGGAAGTAATGATAATACCTGGGGAAATATTGAAACCATTAATGATTTAAAAGGAATGAGATTAAGGGTTTCCATCCTTCATGAAGAATATGCTTTGATTGCTGTTACCAGTTAGTGAGCTAAGGCAAATGGTTTAGAGACTCTAATTTTATATATTTCTGATGGTTTTTCTAAGAAAGGGGACACAGGGACCTTGTATGGTCAATTCATAAAAGGTACATTTTTAGAGAAAAAGGAAGCCATAGTGGAAGACACAAAAAATTTGAGTATCTGAAAAGGATTAAATAAATGGGGTTTCATTAACGGCAAAAATTAAACCCAAAGGAAGGATTTGGCAATTTACTTTGACCTGGGAAATCTTTAGGACAGAGGCTGGTTTTATTCTTTTCTGTGTCTGGCGTTATGTGAACCTATTACAGCAGCTCTTCAGTTCTGCCATATTGCAAATAAAATAACAGTGGTTACAAGCAAAAAGAGCTCTGGCAGACTGTCACTGTAGATAAGAGCACAGAGGGATAACGCAATCACAGTGGTCAAACAGGTAAATATTAAACCTGATTTACTGTAAGCAATGCAAGCGCGGAGTTTGGGTTATGGAACCAATGATTTGCTACTTGAAGGCAGAGAGTTAAGTCCTCTGTATTGATGGGATGTGTGTGGGCTGCTTGATTCAGAGGATTGTTTTTGCTCTCCTGGGGTTCAGAGGTAAATGGAAGGGGTTTGATGGGTTAGTAAAATAATTTTCTGGAAGAATCCTATAGCTGCAGTAGCTGCAAGATGTCATGGAGGAAAATATTCCCCCCATCCTGTAGAGAAATACCTGCCTGAGGTGTTTTTTTTAGCTGTTCTCATAATTTTTTCCCTTCCACACATGACCTGTTCCCTTGCTGTGTGTGCTGGTGCTGAAAGTCAGGGCTGCTCTAGATGGTACACTCCTCTAAGAGCAAGGTGGGTTTGCACTTTAAAAAATTAACCTGCTTTGAACATAAATCTGCTAATCTGTTCTTGGCATTAACATTCAGAAACAAGGAAAAGGCAATAATAGTTGATGTTCTGATTAATTCAAGAAACTGTCAGAGTTTTGGTAGGTCCACACAGTCCAGAGCAGGGTCAAGTTTTAAAGCTCAGCTATGAAAAGTGGAAAACTGAAGCACTTTCTGGGCATCCAGTTGTGCTTTTTATGGGCTCCTCTGCTTGTGCTTTACTCCTCAGTTCATGAGGGCCTTGTTTTCATTATCAGCCTTAGAAATAATCCTGTTACTCACTGCTTCCCATGGCAGTGCTGGCTGTGAAGGACTGGGGCTCTGACAAGCAGCAGTGCCAGTGCTTGAATGCTGGTCAGCAGAAAAGCTGAAGAGCTGAAAGAGATTTTGTTAGAAATGATTTTTCTTTTCATTCTACTGGCATCCACACTTTTAAACAGGAGTTGCTTGAGCTCCAGCATAGCTGACCATGCAGACTCCTTGGGAATGCTCCAGACAGGAGTGCTGCTCTCTGCAGAATGTGAGGGGCTTGCCCATGATTTGGAGACAGGCAAAGAGGCAGCAGCAGCAGGAGTTGTGATCAGTGCTTTCTTTTCTTTGGCTCCTGCTGGGCCTAGTTAAGTTATTAGTACTTTCTTCAGAGGAATGAGACTCCTGCAAGGTTCCCTCTATGCCCTGCTTTCAGTCCACAGCCCTGGCCTGGGATTAGTGGTCTGCTTTCACACTGCTTGCACACTGGAGTTGTTACAGCTGTGAGCAATTGCTGTTGGCCCTGGCAGCCAAGGCAGAGCTATTCTTCACAGCTGAAATGAACAGAGATCCTTTAAAAAACTTGGGGGAGAGATCTCTGAGGTCAGCTCTGAGTAGTTGTTTGTCCTGACTGTGAAAATAACTCGATTGTAAAAAAACATTTATGACACTTTCAACTCTATCAGGCAGTATGTGTTGTCAAGATTATTTTGAAAGATAGAGGATAGAGCAGGGATAGAAGTATGCTTATTTTTCAAACAAGCTGAGATTAGAGCAAGCATTTACAGTTTTGCAAATCAAAGAAGCCTGGGACTTGCGTCTTTGGAGACCCTGGAGGGCAGCTCTGTCAGCCGGAGAGGAGACTTGCTGGATAAGACAGCACAGCCGTGCTCCGAGTCCTCATGCCGTGGTGACAGCACCCTGCTGTGCTGAGCTGCCTCGCATGTGTGCCGTGGATTGCTGCCCCTGGGAGAAGCTCGACCTTCCCTGCCCCGTCCCTGTGGAGTGCTCCTGGCCACGAGCGCTGCCTGTGCCTCTGGAGCTCTTGGCACGGCCCCTGTTCGCAGCAGCTCTGCCTCTGCTGCAGCCTTGTCCTGGGTTAGGGCGGCTCTAGTTCCTCCAGTGCCCCTCTGCTCTTTCTTTTTGCCTTTGGAGAGTGGGTTCACAGACTGATCCACAGTCGGCGTTGCAGAGTCACAGTCTGTATTTCAGATTTTGACCAGCGTAGCCTTGACCAGCTCCCTTTCTTAGGGGAGGGAGGAAGAGGAGAAAAAAGCACCCCACAACAACCACTGTTGATTCTGGCTTTGATAGTGTAATAAAAAATCAAAAACTAAACATGCAGCCTAGATAGCTGACTTCGAAATGTGTAGTGGTGGTAATTGAGTGTATGTTGGTTTTTATTTTTGTTTTGTTTTGTTTTCTATTTCCCTTTTTCCCCCTTTGAATGTGATTCAGTTAAAGAACCTTTTTGACCAAATTTGGAGAGAATTGGGTTAAGGCTTTTGAAGAATGCCTTTCTGCTCCAGCTCTCAGTGAAATTCATCCAAATCTGTGAAACAGAAAGGTTGTTGATATAGTTTCTTTGGAAGCTATGTTGTATTTTCTCCCCAGTTCAGGCTGTTTCCTTGAAACTTGATTTCTGCTTGTTGCTCTTCTCGCTGAACCTGAATCCAAAATAACAAATACTATGAAAAAAAAAAAATAAAAAATCTGAGTCTGTTTTCAGTTCCCTTCTGTGGCTCCCAAAAAAAGCACTCTGCCAAGATTTCCAGCGAGCAGAAAGCTCCAAAACTCTGTGTGCCTGGACAGCTGTAGAGCAAGCTAAGGCAGGGGAGTTGTGTTACAGAGTTGTTCAGGAGTCTTATATGGGCTCAGGAGCTGTGGAAATTTATCACAATTTGGCTGTGCCAAGCTCCAAGTCCCTCAACAAGCTGCAGGATTTCCTTCCGAACTTAATATCAAGTTTAAACAACTCTTCCTCAGGTTCTACCTTATTTTTTGCCGCTTTGGCTTAGAAGTTTGTGACTCCTTTTCATGTCTTTGGTGGCAACACCATCCCATTCTCCTATACCTCTTTCTGCCTTTTATGGAAAAATCCTTCAGCTGCAATAAACTGGGCCTTTTCCCTTTCCTCTTGCTATTCTTGTAAGCCTCTTCTGAGACGTTTCAAGCATCAGTGCTAAAAAGTTCAATAAACGAGAACAATAGTGGCCTTCCTTCTGTGCTTCCCTCTTGCCAGCTGCGTTCAGGGTTGCCAAGATGAGTCTTTAAAGCCAGTCCTGAATCTTACCAATCTCTCCATCTGACATTTTGTTCCAGACAGTGTGTTGTGGTTTGGGACTATATATTGTGTGTCTCCTTGACTTCATGACTAATTGCATGTCATAAACATTATTAGTAGAAGAGCTTTGACAGTATTCCATGAGAACACTCTGCTAGCTCTCCATTATGGCTTCCCATAACATACGAAATTATTTACTAAAGATAACTGATCTGGATACTCTTTTTAATGGTGGCCTAATTTTCGTTCTCTGCTTCTTCACTTACTTTTTTTTCTACTTCAATTGTTTTAGAGATTGGCAATGTTTAGACTCAGTAAAATTTCTTAATAATAAAGGATTCCCTATGTCTTGATGGTTCTGCTTTTGCCTTGTATTTAGTGTGTTATCTTCTGCCTGATCTGCATTTCTATTTCAAGGGCTCTTTGTTTGGATATATTTTTCCCCAGTTCAGACTTACCTTAAGTTTGGCTTTTTAAACTTACATGAATGTGTTTGGGTGTTTGGAGGGCTGGATTTTTTTTCCTTTGATCTGTTGTAGGTGTATGATCCCTACACAGACCACAGAGGAGTTTTTCACATTTTCCTTTAACAACTCTTCTCCTGGGAAATAATCACCTCTTCATGATGACAAGTCTGACAAAAGCACTATTTTGTTAGAGGACCTCTTCTAAGGATCCTTGGCTACTGCGGGAGTCTCCAGGTTAGGATTTGCAGGTGAAAGGTGGATTAGGTTGCTTCCAGTGTAGCCCAGAATGGATTAAAGCAGTAAAATATAGATTTGTTTCCTGCCAACACTTGAAATTCTAAATCAATGTGTTTTCCATCCACTCATGCTGGATAGAAGTTGTGAACAGCAAAACAAAGGAGTTTTAAGAGCTGTTAGTGAAAGGCTAAAGAGCCTTTTTCTGAGCACAAAAAACCCCTAATAAACTCACTGTAGGGAGCAGAAATGATTCTGTGCTTGTGCCACAAGCACAAATTGTTGCCAGCATCCCTCTTTCAACCCCAGACAAAATCTGGTACACTGAGAAAGTAAATGAATTTCTGTGGCACCTAGATTCATTTTTAGGTGAATAAATGGTGGTGGATTTTCTAAAGTTTTGTATTAATGTCCAGATACAGATAGTTGTGCCTAATCATCCAGGTTTAAAGCTGCTAATTATAGTTGCTGATCCACATGAATTTTTTTTTTTTTATGTGTTCTATCTCCAAAAATTTCTCTTAGGTAACTTCAGAGTGTAACCTGGGTGGGCTAAAATCTGCATCTTGGTGTCTGGTACCTAACAGGATGGAGCCCTAACCTTTGCTGGCATCTCTAAACAGCTGATATTTTATATATGACAGAAAATACGTGTTTGGGGATTTTTTAAACCTTGGCACCATCAGAATGCAAATCAGAAGAGTTATTTATTGCTACAGTTTATTTTCAGTGATTGTTGTGATGTCATAAAATGATTTAGCTCCTGTAGCCACTATCACAAGAGGGTTACCTTGAGCTGGGTAACATTGAATTTATTTTAAGTCATGCTCAGCCTTATCTGGTTGTTCCAAAATGCTTTAAATCTTAATATCCTTCCATGCATAAGGAGCAAAAAAGCTGTTCTTGTGTTCCAGTCATTGCTGCCTGTTGCAATGGGAAGAGGTAGGAAACAAAAAAAAGATGTAATAAAACTACTGTTCATTTATACCAGCATAATATTTTTGAGAATGAGAGGAAAAAGCTTTAGAGATGGGTTAACGTTTCTTCCATATGTTGTTAAAAGGGGGTTTGGGTTTTGTTTAGCAAGGCTGTGCTCTCCAAAGCCCTTCTTTGTGGGGAGAGAGATGTATTCAGAGAAAAACTCTGCTGAGGAAACCCAGGGCTGCTTTGAATGAAGGAGAGTAGTGAAGCTGTCAGCAGGGCTGTTACTGCTCCTGGCATGGCTGTTTGCTGTGATTCTTCACTGAAAAGCACATCTCCTGGAATTTTAGGTGGCATCTGCAGAAAATGCCCAAAGGCATAATGGACGAGATGCCCAGAACTAATTATCTGCAACACGGAGGGATGTTTATAGCAGTTCCATTTTAAATGAGTAATCCGATTACTTGAGGACATTTTTAAAGCACTGGCATATTTAGAGGGAAGGGGGAAACCCAAACACAGCTTGTCAATTGAATCTGTTGATGCTGGCATTCGGTGGTGTAGATATTAACAGTGGGATAATACTTGTAATTCATTTAGTTTGAAAAGCAAAAGTGGCCAGGGTAAGGCCAGGGTTTACAGAAAATGACTCTCCAAAGAGAAGTTCCTCACTCGATATTTATTTACTTAATAAGGACAATTGCTTTTTAAAAGTGTTAAGTACTCACCAACTGCTCTTAACACCAGCAGAATTGGTAGCAAAGGAAATAACCAGGAATGGTGCCATAATCATTAAGCTGATTTTGTTCAAGGTAATCTGTGCCTGTGGACAGGAGCAAGCCAAGCATTCAGTCTGCAAGCTCGGTCTGATCTAAAATAATTCAAACCCCCTGACCTGTGAGATAGAGACGGGAAGGCAGCAGGAGCTCCAGGAGGTGCGAGTTTCTCTGATGGATGCGGTGCTGGACCTCAGCTGCTCCTCCCCGCAGGCAGCACGGGCAGCGAACCCTGCAGGGGAAGGTGACCTGGCAGGGGGAGCCGGGCTGTGCGCCCTGGCAGGACGGAGGGGTGGCACGGGAGGGGACACTGAGGCTCCCGTGAGCCTTTGGAGATGGGGACAGATTGGACACACACGGCCAGCACGGAGTGAGCTCAAAGTGCAGGCTGGCTGTGAGGGGCCTGAATTGGTTTCAGATGACATCACACACAATGACTGATTATATTTAGAATATGTGGTAATATGTTCTGAGACCTTCCATATGTTAATTGTGCGTGCTTCAATATATGGCTACAGGAAGCTCGGGAAACCAAAGAAAAATTGCAGGTAGGGAAAATATTTTCTCTAGATGAACTCTAAACGTAGTTCTGCGAAAAGTTTAACATTCCACAACCAAATTTATTTTTATTTTAAGGTTGGTTGTCTTTAAAGGATGAAAGACTTGCATGCTTAAATATTCAGGCTTAGTTGATATTTTGGAACAAGAAAGTATTTGGTCCATGTTTATCAAATGTAGTGGTTTTGTTGAAAAGTAGAGAGCAAACATTTCTGATGTATTAAATTACAAAATGAGTTTAAAGGCTCAAAGACCTCTGTGGAGTTTGTTAGCCAGTGTTGAAGATATTGCCTCTGGAAAACCAAAACAGCATAGTAGATGTGGATGAGCTATTAAAAAAAAAAATCACAAACATCTCTGCCCCTCCCAAACAACAAAAAACCCCCTTGTACACTTGCATTTTCAGTGTAAGTAACTTCCTATCCTTCTGCCCATCCTTACAAGGATCTGCATAACACCTACAGCTTCATAACACCAAAAACTTGAAATTATAAATGTTCATTGTGATAAGCAACTTTGTGTAGATGATTAGCCTGGACCCTTGAACTTAGGCAAAGGGATGATTAAATTAACTAAAAGCACATTATTAACTTAGGCTGGGCTGGCACTAGGGTAGACTACCTTTAGAACTTTGCTTTAAAAATCTTTATGATTTTTCCCAGTAATGCATGGATTTCACCTGAGCATCTGTGGGACAAACTAATCTGCAAATTTCATTTTTTTTTAATAGACAGTTATTGTCTTTTACAAAAAAATATGGTGAAAAACTGTCTTTTGCAACAACGAAACAGAGCTTGCCTGTGTACTAAATAATTTGGTTTGAAAACACTGTGGAAAGAAGCTGTTGGAAGTTGTGGATCAGTTTTCTCATGTTCCCAGTCTGTCTGGATAGATTTCATAATAACAATTGCGAAATTTTTGCATAGTTAGATATGATCAGTTTGAGGAGGCCGGTTCAAACAGTGTGAACAGCAGTAAGTTCCTGAACTACAACATGTTATCAAAAGAGATTTCCAATTTGAGATGCAGTATGCATCTTTCTGTAGCAAGTCTACACTTCTTTCTCTACCACTCCTCCCCAGCATTTGTTAGAAAGACTAAACTTCAGTCTTTTAACAGAAACTTGACAGTCTTTTAACAGAAAATATCTGACTGACCAACTTAAAGGCTTTTGTTTGAGAGAAATGGTTTATACAAATCTGTTTAAAATTGTGGTTTATCTCTGGCTACATGGCAAGGTGCCAGGGCTGAAAGAAGTTTCGGGGAAGAATTTCTCTTGTTTGGCTCTTGATTAAGCATCTCCTCTTCCCCAGATAATTTCTGTGTATATGTGGGACTGAACTATTCCTCTGGCTGCAGACAAGTGTACAAAGTCTTCTCAGAATATTTTACTGAAGTTGTTTTTGTAGTAAAATCCAGTGTGGCCGTGTCCCACCATTTGTGTTTGAAATGTGAACCTGCATCTTCACATTTCAACGCTGCCTTCTTTTCATCAAAACTTTCAAATATCTAGCATTTATTTCACTGCCATGGTGATGCAAAACCTCGTGGCAGCTTTGCTATCATTGGAAGAGTTGGGACTGTTTGTTCTGAGATGGCTGGTGAGGAAATGGAAGAAAGCAATTGCATCAATCCCACATTTTTGTGCTCTGGTAGTTTTGAAAAAGAGAACTTCTGTATTTTTTTTTCTCCTCATGGTTAAGGTGTAGAACAAAACTTTTCCACAACTTTACTAAACCAGATCACAGAAATGCTCTGGCTTGGGCTCTTGCCACACTGGTCAGGCAGGAGGGGTTGTTTGTTGACTGTCCCTCCAAGTCCTCTTTGGTGTGGCTGTAGCTGTGTGCAAATGGAAAATTCTGAATACAAACATCAAGGGAGTTGAGTAACCCAAAGTGAGAAATTTATCCTGGTGGTGAGGAAAGTGAAAAGGACATTATAGGGACAATGCAAACAGGATAGAGCAAAAGCTTGGTCTAAAATAGATGTGAAGGGTGTTTGATCTTCAGTTAGGGCAGGTGGCTTTGCACCAGATCCTGGTAATTAAATCCACAGAAAAAAAGAAGAATTTTTGTGGTAATGCTGGAATAACCTCTGCTGGACATCACCATTTGGGCTGACTGTTAGAAAGAGAGCAGCAGTGGGGAATTGCACTGTTGTGTGAAAGTACAGCTTCCCACATTAAAGAGAGAGTGTTGTAGAGTCCAGCAAAAAGCAAAGCAATTAGCAATGGCCTCGGTGTAGTTTTAGTGGGGCATTGAAGGCACAGAAAAAAGCAGGCATAGAAATTACCTTTGAAAAATAACTTAGGACAATATGATTGAGCATAAATTCAAGAGTTATCATAAGACAGATTTTCCTTCACTTTTGACTGCATTGTTGTAGTGACTGGATAGATCACTTTCTTTACCAGTATTACATTTCTTGTCTGCCTGTTTTTGTCAGAGTTCTGCAAGAGCTGCCCAGCCAGAACTGCAAACTGCTTCCCCAGGGGTGCAGTGTGATCTCTTGCTCTGGTTTAAGCTTTCCAGGGGAATTCACTGCTGCACCTCTGTGTTCAGGTTTTCATTATTATGAAAACAAAGTGCTCAGAGTTTTTGAGCTTTCTGTCCTGTAGCAGTGCTGCAGCTGGGTGTTTTGAGAGGCTGGAAGCTGATTTCTTGCTCTGGGCAGTGAGTCTCTTGTTTCTTAGGAGACAGGATGGGGAAAGCTCCATGCTTTTCTTTTTTAACCTTGTTTTTGTCATCTTATAGAAAGAAGAGATGCTTATGGCAGCGGTGTTTTATAGTTTTGCCAGCCTGAATAAATAGAAAAGCCAAGAGGTGACACCTTGGCATAGACCTTGGGCATTTGTAGAAACCCAAAATCTCTCACAAATTGAAGTGTCTCCTGCTACAGGCCCATTCTCTGCTTCTGTCTCCAATAATTTGCTTGTCCGGATCATAACACCTTTGAGCACCTCATATAATGCAATATATGATATATCTAACTTTAAAAATATAGTATATACAGAGAAATGAAAGAATATCTATGATTTAGATAAAATATATATGTCATGTTGGATAATGAGCTAAACTTTCAAAAAAATCCTTTTTCCGGTTAGAGAAAGGAAAAGGAGTTTCTTGATGTCTCTGTACAGTGCAGAGGGGAACTCAATCCCAATTACTAGTTCACTGCATGACATTTAAAATCAGTATGATGATACCAAAATCAGCAATCAATTATGTATAACAGTGACCTTTTCTTTGCTTCAATTTTAAATATTCATGGCCAGGATCTTATTGAGAGGAGGCTCTGCAGAGGATGGGGGCCTTCCTTTGTTGCCATTTGCCGAACAGTGAGTTTCTCCAAAGAAGGAGAAAACATTGGTGCCCCTCAGAGAAAGCCACAAAACCTCACTGCAGTGCTCAGCTGAGAGCAAACTCACCGGAGAGGAGAAGGGAATCAAAGAGTGCAATCTATCACTCTCTGCCTGTTTTCTGCAATTAGAACTGGATATTGTCAGGGGGAGCAATGATGGCTGGGGGAGTTCAGTTCCATTTCCTTCCCCCTTGTGGTGCTGGGATAGTCCACTGAGCTCCTTCTGCTTTTGGCCTACAAAGCCAAATGGTCTGACTCACTGGAAAATGAGTAACTTGGTCTCTGCTTAGGCCCCCAAATGTAGCCCTGAGGTGTTCTGAGGATTTGGGAAGAAACTTGGCTTGGATACAAGGACAATGCAGAACATAATGGGTGGCCTATCTGCTAAGGATAGAAAAACATCAATGGCAAAGGCAGCTGGAAGGACCCTCAGAGCTGCTGCAGTTGTGTTCTGCCTCTGGTCTGAAGGGAAAACTCCTGCATTCACTGAACAGCATCCTTGCACTCAGAGTTGAGGACCTTTCCTGGAAACAGCAAAAGTGCAACTCCAGCCAGGTAATAAAAATATCTCCCCTGATCCTGACCCTAAGAAGTGACACAGATGCATTAAGGCGCTGCATTAGTTGGACAATGCCGTCCTCCTGTTTGTTCCCCAGTGTACAGTTATTAAAGAACTGAATAATGTTAAAACACACTTTTAATGCCCCTAAGATCTGTTTTGATGTTGTCATTCTTTTGTGATCAGAGCCCTTTGTCTGTGTACCTCAGACTGTGTGTCTAATGCACATAGAGCTAATAGGATTGTCTCGTGGCAATGCTTGGTGTTATTTCGGGTTTGAAACTTCTATTATTTTGGGTTTTAGACAACTTGAAACTCTCCACTTTGGTCTGGCTTTGTATTGCTTGATCTTCATGTTCAGTTTCAAGAAGAGGTTTGGCTAAAGGAGACAGTGCATAGCTGTGTGCACAGTCACAGATGTGCACAGTTGGGCACAGTCTGAGGCTTTCCCAAATGTGCTTTCATTCCTTTCTCCAGTTCATATGTCCAAATGCTTCTTGAGAGAAGTCTAGCACCAAACATAAGAGGAAATATTTTCCACTTTCAAGTTTGAATCTCTAAATGTGACTGTTCCCCCTGAGGTCAGCACAAGGTTTTTATTTCCCTGTTCTAAGCAGGATAGAAAATTGCCATATCCTTTTTTCCCCCCACATCTTCACAGGATTTATCCATGTGCAATCACTGCTGATTGGATTCTCCCTTTTCAGGCACCCAGCTGTGCTGCCTGAATGCTCACCCCAGCCTGCCTGCCAATTTTAAATACTTTACAGGGTCATGTTTTTATTCGAGCCAATCTGAATTGCACATCACTTCAAATGTTCCACTTCAAAACACCACCAACAAAAAAGAAAATTCCACAAAAAAACCACACCAAAAAATCCCCCAAAATCTAAGTCCACTCTATTCCCCAAACCCCATCCTCAGATACTTTAAATCTCTGGGATATCCCACTGTAGAATGACATGTCTGTCATGATAAGAGATGCAGCTGAACAGGGATCGAGTTCCTTTCCTGAGAATTTCAGGTGTTGCACTTTTTCTCCTGGAATATCTCCCATTTTTGACAATGCAGAACTCTTGTTTCAGTCTTCACCTTTGGAAGCTTAAGATGCTTTATGGTAACAAATTTCTTACAACCACCTTCTGCAGAAAATAAAAAAAGTCTTGTCATATAATGAATGAAGTTCCAGAATTCTTTGCCCATGTTGAATGCTCCTTTATTCTGTACAGAAGTTTTCTCTGTACATGTATTTTTTTTCTCCATTGAATTGAAAGCTGAGGTACTTTCATGAGCCAACCCTTTATGAATTTGGGGGAATCCAAGTGGATTTTGTGGTTCAGGAGGTGATCCTGCGACACCCAAGCTATCCACAGGCTTTTGACTACAAACCAGAGAAACTGCAGCAGTTTTAATTTTGATTGCTGTGGCTCAAGTTACCATTAGAAATATCTCTCTCTTGGAAGATTTTCTTCAAAGTTTTTCTCCCCTTACTGTGTTTGAGTGACAGCATGATGTGCTCTGATTAGACTACTGAGGCTGCAAGATAACAAATGTATGCTTGCATAAGTTGTCATTGTTGGTTTGGTTTTTTCTTTCGTCTGAAGGCATGTGACATTTTTGTCAAAATCAACTCTTTAACAGCCTCTGTTAAGGCTTTAGTGTTCATCAAATACTAAAGCTGATCTTTGAATAATAACGTATGTAAACTCCAATTCAAAGACCTACTGGAAGTAGTGGAAAGCTGACAAAAAGTTGTCATGGAAACCACTAACACCTAGATATGAGTGAAAAAAGAAGCTTTCATTCAGAGACCACAACTGCAAAAGAATCTGTAAATTTCTAAAATATTTTTTTCTACTCAGTTCTGTTGGTAGGGCTGCTTTTAATTTTCATAAATGTATATGTAGATTCAGAAACACACAGAGATGAGGAGCACTGTGCTTTGAGCTGGTTGAATAAAAAAAAGTTCTGGAACATGAAATTGCTGAGAATCAAAGAGCGATTAAGGGGAGGATTCTGTTGGCCTCTTGTGTTTGATTATAGCTTTTCCATCTTTGATAAAAATGTGTTTAATTCTTGTTGACCGAGCACAAGAGAGGAAAATGTGCATATGAAATATGGGCAAGATGTGGAACAGAGAGAAAGTATCTGACAAGCCTGGCTAATCAGGAAATAAAATGGCAGCTGAAATTAAGGAGAGAGGAAGGCTGTGTTCATAGCCTGTATTTTAGATACTCTTCTTTTGAGTTTGTCTGCCTAAAGTAACTCAGCAGTTAATTAACATTCCTAGAAAATGTGTAGTACATCTCTAAATATGGCTTCACACAACAATTTTTTTAAATTCAGATTTTTCAGTTATCTAAAGACTGTGCTGGACAATGACAGGTCTGTGTCATTTAGGTAGACTCGTAAAAATGTCACCTTCTCTATCTTTACAGAGCTCTATCAAGGCAGATTTAAGTGCTACAGTATTTTTTGGAATGCACCCAACTGACATTTCTGCACAGAGCAGTCACACTATGTTCTCAAAGGCCTATCGCTGCCACTGTCCCCTGTGCAGTGCAGAGTTTTTGAGTGATGCTGTGCTACTTTTCTCACTGATTCTGAGCATTTCCAATTAGGGATTGTTTGCTGTTCTGTGCTTTTTCTCGCCTGGGGATCGTGATGCAACAACCTTACATCTTAATTAACCAGAATTCACAGTGCAGAGTTTAGGCTGACACTTTGCTTTTGTGTCAGTGCCGTGTGACTCAGTAAAAAACCCAACAGTGAAAAATCTTAATTGGCAAGATGATCACTCTTGTTTTAGCAGGACAGGCCCTGGAGACAGGGCTAATGAATAGAGATGCAGACCCCTAGGTACGTGGTGAGAGTTGCTGTTGACTCATCTTTGTGATTATACAGAAAAGGAAAGGTTTCTTCTACATTCTGAGCTTCCCAGTGGAACTTCATCCTGAATAAGAATGACACAACTGGGCCAGACCCATCCAGTCCTGTGTGTTTTCTCTGGTAGCTGTGGCAATAAAAGACAGCAGAGAGGAACAAGGCAAAATTACAGCTCCTGAGTCAGAGGTGGTGCCTTGGGGGTGGAAAACCAAGTTTCTGGCAGCTTGGGCAGCAGCTCTTGGCTCACCCTGCCCCATCGGGCACCAGGGGGTTTGTCACTCTCTGCGAAGTTTGCACTGACTGTGCTGTGTGTCTCACCGCGGGGCTGGCACCTTCACCAGGTCAGACCCTCACCCAAAGGAGTCAAATGCAATTGCTTGTGTTTCTGAAACCTGAACTGTGGCTTTTTCTTGAAATGCTAAGGGCCTGTGTTAAGCCTGTGGTAGAAATCAGTTTGACAAAAGATTAGTTGACTGCTCTGCCTTGTTCTGTTGATCCTGGATAAAATAAATAAAAGTTTAGTAAGGATTTCAAGCAGATAGTGCACACTATTCTTTTAACATGAATTATTATATACTTATGTCTATTTAGCTATTCATTGCCTTGCCCTTTGGTACAATTGCTAACTGAAAGCTAATTCATTCCTATTTTTATTAAAGCAAGTGGTGCTGTAATGATGAGCAACAGACTAAATCCATGGTGGAAGAGAATTACAGCTGGAGCCAGAGGGGTTTAGGAGATCAACATAACATTTTTGGTGGAAGAGAATGGTAGTTTAATAAAATATGAAGCAAGATTAATGCTGTAGATGACCTTAAAATACTGACTAGCAAAGAGCAGAGTGGCAATTGCACATACATGTGTAGCTGTAACTGGCTGATGGTGAGTGCTTGTGTTTAAAAGAGACAATCAAAATGTTAAAGAAGACCCTAAATAAGGATTGCTTGTGTTCATATGGTTTAAGGTGAATGCCAACTTACCACAGAAGCAAACAAAACTAAGCTATTTTTCCCCTTCTGTGAAAACTAAATGAACTGTTTTTGGAAGTGGAAATTTTGACAGCAGGTTTCACTGTGTGTAGCTGTGGTGCTGTAACTGCTGGGGCACACTCAGCAGTCTCTGGTTGGTTTCCCAACCCCTTGCAAACCGTGTCTCTCTGTTCCAGGGCTCTCACCACGCCCCAGGGGTGTCCATGTGGCAGGAGGTGTTTTCCTGCTGGGAGCAGCCCTTAACCTGTTCAGTGCTCGTAGTGCTGCTCCCAGCTCCCACAAACAGCAGATCATTTCTTTGGTCATGTTCCTGGAGACTGTCAGCCATGGACTGGTGCTGGGGAATGCAGTCTGCCTCCAGCAGATTTTTCCAGACCTGTGGGGGCAATAAACAGTGTTTTTCTCCAAGACCTCACTCGTTAACTTTATAAATGCTCTTTTTTTTTTTTTTTTTTTTTTTTTAAATGAACTCCAGCAATCATTTCTCATGTGTCTTGGTCCAGCTGAGATGTGTAACAGGTCCTTGCCATAGCCTTTCGTGCTAACCTTTCCAATTAATTCACAGCAACACTGAAGAAAACTAATCAGGTAATGCTGAGATCTGCTTGCAACACCCAGTGTCAACAGCATGGCGTTGTAAAAATGGTTTGAGACTGAATTGCCTTTCACCTTTTTTTATTGTTGAGCCCTAGGCTCTGTACGCTGAAATCTCACTTCCATGAGTCTTGACAGATTTTTAAAAACCCCTATTTAATGCATTTTTAATAACATGGTGACATGTTTTAATATGGTAAATGGTTTTAATAACATTTTTAATAACATTTAAAACATATTTTATGAGGATGTTTGTTTAGTTTTGTTAGAAATTGATCCATTTTTATTACATGTTCTAACACCAGTGTTTGACTTGTGCCATCAGATATTTCATAATAGCTACGCTTTAGCCCTGTAAATGTTTTTATTTGTTGTAGGCATATCAAGTAACCATATGCCCACGGGCATAATGTGCCTTTAATGTGCTTTAATCCCAAAATGTTTTCCCCAAGTGCAGTTTTTTTTTTGGTGCTAAATTTGCAGTGCAAGGACAGAAGCCTTTGGCGCTGGCTTTGAATCAGGCTGGGATGTGGTAAGGCTTGTTTTAGCTTCTGTGAGAGATTTTTGACCTGGATCCTTCCAGAAAACTCAGCATCCCGCACAGCTGAACTTTGCCTCTACATAAAGAAAATGGATATTTGATAAAGAGACTGGAGGTTAAAGACCTGCAGCAGCAGCACACTGAAGGCCTTGTTTAAGTTCCCGCTGACAGGCAGTCCTTTTGAAAGCTGAAGATTAAACCAGCAGAGTGAGTAGCAGACTCCCATTGACTTCAGGGAGCCAGGATTCAATCTAATTTCCTAATTAAATGGTCCTGTTCTTCAGCAGAAGCATTAGAAAGATAAATGTTCAGTAATGGCTGTGAGTGTTTTCAGTGGAATCTATTTGCTTAGGATAACACATTTCATGAGAGCGCAATAACTCCTGTTGTGGTTTCCAGCTGTGCAAGAGATGAATACGAAGGTGAGGTAGTGCATTTGTGGACTTTTCTCTCAAGGCAGTGACTTTGGACTCCCTTGTTGGGGTGAATCATTTCCTTCATTTGCTCACTTTCCCGTCTCAGACTGTTGAAATCAAAGATGGCAAAAGGTGTTTAAAATACTTCTGCAAAATCAGCTCTTAAACTAACATTTCTGTCTTTTATATTCAGACCTGAACACAATTATTTAGAAGATAAAAGCCTGGGGAGGAAAGGTCTGTCTCTTGTGAACCATTTCCCCATTATTCCTTTTGATCTAATTGGCCTATAGCAAAACTCTAAATTTTCCATTAAGAGGAAGAAAAAGGACTTTATTTTTCTGCTTCAGGGAGAAAAAATATGATTTGGCAGCTTCTATTCAAATAAATAGTTGTATTTACTACTTTCGCACTGGAGAATTATTTTATGTTTGCAAAATTAATCCTAAAGACTTGAGCAGGTTTTCTGAATGAGATAAATTGTGTCATTTAAGTAGAAAAACAGAATGAAAAAAATCAAAACCAAAAGTTGCCTGAACAAATCTCACTGCCACAAAAGAAAGATCACGCTGTTACTGAGATGTGGGTCACAGCAGGATATGCTTCATATGTTTAATTGAATCTTTTTATGAATGGCACACTTTCATGCATTTCTTATTAAAGGAAACGTAGTGTTTTCATTTATTAGGAGGTAGGAGCAAGGTTGTATTAAAGAGATTAAAGGGTGTGATTTATTCACCACCAGCTGCCAGCGCTTCCGACCTGGGAGATGATACCTCAGGAGAGGGATTTCTGAGGGCAGGAGAGCTGGGGTTCACCTCATGTCCTGAGGAAACGTCTTCTTCAAGGACAAGCTCTCCTGCTCCACAGACATCCCCGCCCACATGGGGGGTGGAAATGCCATCTGAACCCCCTCTGGGGAGACAGCTCTTGGTTTCTCTCTTCCAGGTCCATGCAGAGCACAGACAGGGAGTTTTCCCCCCAGCTGAGGGGAGTGCTCCGTGCGGAATTCCATTTCCAAGCAGAGGTGCTGGCTGTGAGTCAGCCCAGCCTCAGGAGCCACCCTGGCTGTCTCTGCCCTGCCTTGCTGCATCTTCCCACTTGTTACCAGCTTGGTTTTACAGCTCCCTCGGACCCAGAGGGAAGGCAGGGCTCCAGCAAGACTGGGAAAGACGCAAAAGCAATGAAGTGATGCTTTTTACTACCACAACAGATCCACAGGGATGGGGTAGGAGCACGGTGGTGGCTCCCGCCTGTGCTGGTACGCAGTTGTGCGGGCATGTTTTCAGTTGATTTAGATGTATTCCCTCTGGTGGTGGGACAGCTTCCTAAAAGGAAATAGCATCTGATTTGGACAGATGTCTGTCATTGTAATTATAAGTTTTTGAGTGGTTAATGACAGCAAAAATGGTCAGAATCAAAATATTTAGGCTGCCTCCCATGTGTGTTCTAAATCAGGCTGAGCCCTTGCACAGAAACGTGAAATAAATAAGCAGATCCTCCCTGGGGCCTCGTGCACACACAGATAGGAAAAGCAAACTGTGTTTGGTAAATCCAGAAACTGAGTCTTTACCAAATTAAAGAATAAAATGCATGTATCGCCCTCTGTAACATTAGCATGAGCCCACTATTTCTTTTCCAGTAACATCCTGAATTGTGCCACAGTTTCCATCCTGTGCTCCTGATTTGAAAGAATAACAATAACCACAGAAGGGTTTTACAAAGTTAAGGTGTTTGGTTTTAAGATCTCAGCTCAGCTTCTTTCTTGTTTTATCTCTCTCCACAAGGTCCTCAGCTGCTGCTGCTATTTCTTATCATGGAATAATCTCTTCTGCAGGGGAAGCATAATCTCTGTGGTCTGTTAGCCAAGTCTCCAGCAGGAAGAGGGAAGGATATTTCCAGAGGCTCTGGAGCAGACTCAGTGCTTCTGGAGTATTTTCTTCTCCCCAAACATCATTCAAGGTAAGCACTTTTTCCTCTCCAAGCCCCTCTCGCTACTCAAGACTTTTTCTCAATTCTAGATTTGTATTTGTCAGTGTTTATGCAATTTCCAAATGTTACAGGAGAAGGAAGAATTCTTTGCCAGCTATAAATCTGGGATGTGGACACTCATGATGGTAATAGCCCATCACATGAGCTTATTAGTAGGTGATTACTTTAATGTGGAAGGAAAAAATACTACAAAAACTTTTTTGTATTCCACTTGTTCTCACCATGCACTAAACCTGACCTAAGATACTTCCATATATTTTTGTTTCCCTTTTTGCTTTGAGATTTTAGGAGGTTTTTATCCTGGGGTTGCTAAGTCTGCTTTACTGTTTTTCCATATCTTATTTCAAAATGTGACCTGACACAGGATTCAGTTCATCAGTTAACGATAAAAACCAGGCTTCTCTCCAATCATAAATACATAAGGTCTCTAAATGAGGTTTATTCTGATCTCTCTTATGGGAAAATTGTTTATGCAAGCTCCTCTAGCCTTGATACAGAATTCAGATTGTCTGCAATTACCTGCTAAGTTTGAATTAACACAATAGAAGCCATTTTCACTNAGTTCAGGGTTACTCCTCAGCCTCACCTACAGAAGGCTGAATGATTTTGATGTTTTGTGTCCTGCTTTCTCATCACATCTTCTTCAAAGCTCCAGCAGCTCTGGCTCTCATCCTGCTAGAGAGGATTTGGGTAGCCTGGTCATCAGGTCACTGATGAAAATTCAGAACTGCTGAGCCATGAGCAGGCAAATTGCTTCTGTCCTCCATCCCATGCTCTGATTTTGCACCTCTCCTCTTGCTGTGGTTGAAATATGGCTTGAAACAGGTAACAGATCCCCCCAGTTATGGAGTTTCTACAGGAAAAGTTATTTCCTGTGTACTCATCCATTGAAAATTTGATATCTCCATGTTTGTGACAGATCAAGGGGCTTGGGTTTCTTTTTTCCCGTTGGAGCTGAGCAATGGAATTTTCTGTTTTGATAAAAATTCAGAGATTTTGAAACTGCACCTGCCTGCAGCTAAGAGTACTGTCTGTTTTTGAAGAGTTCATCCTGCAGCCAGCCCCCAGCCAGCTCTGGTTCCTGTTTCATTCAGCACTTGAACACTTCAGTCTTAATTCTCCAGTTCCTTAAATTTCATCCAGGCACTTCCACCTGTTGGAACTGGGTTTAACAGGTTTTGCCGCTCTCTTCTCATGCCTTTCTTTGTACTTTTCTCAAAATAAATAATACTAGAACAGTAAAAACAATGGAATAAATGCTTAGGAGAGATGGGATGCAATAGCAAACCGAGGTGGGATTCATTTTCAAAATCAAGATCCATTCAATCCATTGCCTATCTGGTTTCTAGCATCTATTCACTTGACAAGGGAATAAAGTATATTGGAAGATTTTTGAAAATCCATACCAGAGAGGAAAATCAAGGGTTGTAGCTGCTGAGAGATGGTTTGGTTTGCAGATGCCCGTGGTGTGTACCATGTGCCAGGGGTTGTGATGGGTTTGGTAAAAGCTTGAATGTCAGGAGGGAATGGCAGGACAGTGACAGATCTGCAGTCAGCTGAACTCAGCTGATCAGGCTGATGCAGGAGAGCATTTTTCTTTCTCTCTCTGACCTCAGGTGTTGCTGAAATTTAAGCAAAGTTTTGTGTCATTTAGAGAGCTCGTGCTCTATTTCCCCACAGTGTGAAAATTGAGCAGAACACGTAAATTTAGAATAATTAGAGATTTCTTAGCAGCAAATTGTGGCTCTTGACATAAATTTTAGCAGAGAATATGTGGCCAGACTGCTCCCATGGCTGGTTGCTGATGCATTTCCAGAGCTGTTCCTGGGAGCTTAGGCGGTTGGCATACTCCAAAAACAAGCTTATTTGTGACAGGGAATTGACTGGGCATTTATTTCTCCCTCAGGTTCTCAAACTCCCAGTGCAGCTGAATTGATACAATTAGCATTTTAAATAAGGCAGTGCTTCAACAAAATTATTTTGGTTAAGATGACCCTGTGGAAGGGGAGGAGTTTGTGTTTGTTCACTCATGGCAGCTTGCCTCACCAGAGAAGCTGAGGTCTGCAGTTGTTAAAGCTTCTGGTGGAATTCAGGCACCTCTTCAAACAGAGGTGGGTTATGGCAATTTCATCTTGAAATTACTAAAATTTGAATAAGCAGTGTCAAGAACTGCCCTGCTGAGGAGAAAGGTGCACTCTCCAGGTCATCCTAACATAGCAGAAATAATTCAATGCCACAACTGGCACCCAGAAGTGCAGCAGCAGTGATAAGGAACATCCAAATCTCTGATCCAGTAAGCTGATGGGAGTGCCTAGAACCCTGCCATGTATAAAACATAGAGTTCTGCAAGAGCAACTCACCTATTTCCTCCGTGGTAGCTGATAGAAATTTTGTCTGCCTCTGTCCAGGCCTGCTGGAATGCACAGCAATGCCCCATCCCCATCTGTGTGCTCTGAGGATGAGGGCCACAGGCTGGGAGCATCCACAGCACAACAATGCTGAGATAAAACTTTAGCAATGTAATCTAGCTCCAGGCTGAAGCTGATATACACCTGCAATGTTTTAACAGAGAAAAGGGTAGGTCTGAGCCAAAGGTGTGTGTCTGGGGTCTTGGCAGGGATCCTCAAGGTCAGCCACTGCTAGGAGGGACGTTATGACACAAACACCTCCTTCTCCTTGAGTCCAAAGCAAGTTAAGCAGCCAGTTGAAAGTTTTAAGGTGCCTGAATATCCCAATTGGTCAAAGGGCTGCTGAAGGGAAGACGAGACCTGTTCCTGCCTAATTAGAGCAGTGCCGTGGCTGAGGTCTTGTGAGACCCAAGAACATCTGGTCCTCATCGAGCCTGTGAGCTTTTGGTTGAAGAGGAGCACGCATCGCTCGTGCGGCTGCGAGGCAGATGGCAAGAAGTGTGATGGCAGAAAAGTTCCTCTGGGACTCCCTGGTTGAGGGAAGTGTGTCAGAGCTGGCTCCTGAGCTCTGCAGGCCATGTTAGCTGCAGGAACTTTCTGCCCAATAAATTGTTTCCTGAGGCAAACTATATCTGAGCAAACCAGACTTTTGGGGTAGCTTGTTCTCATCCTGCCTTGATGAGATGGCTGGCATGGATATCCACAGAAACACATCATGGCTCTGATGTGATTTTCTGCAAGGGATAATTGGGACCGAAACACTGGCCCTGGAACAGGGAACCTTAGCCTTTTCTCCAGCTTGTTCAAGAAAGTGGTTGTGATTAAAATAATGAATGAAGGAAAAGAACTTGGACTTCCATTGTTGTAACGTTCTGTATTTCACCAGACTCATTAATGCATTGAGCTTCAAATGCTGTAGGCAGTCCTGGGTCCCTGGAGCTTTGATAAGCAGAGAGGAAAGACTAAAAGTTCAGCATCTGGGGAAAGAAGCCCAGATTCTGTTTCTGGTGAAAAATAGCAATGAAGTAGCATTGTTCCTGTGTTTGCACCAGATTGTGGAAGTCACACAATATTCCCCTTGCACATCATCATTTTGCCTGTCCATCCTCTCGACCTGACTCTTGCAGCTGCCTGGCCCAAATCCCAGCTCTTCCTCAGGAGCAGAGTGCTGCAGTCTGCCCTGGTACGTGTGTGTCAGGAAACGTGAACATCAACCTCGTTCTCTAACAATTATCTTGACTCCCATCTGCTTTAGAATGCAGCTCCCCTGCTCTATTTAATACTCTATTTGACAATCTGAATATTAGCACAAAGATGCTGTTCAGCTTGCTCTCCAAAACAAAATACAAAGAGAAGAAACAATTTTGTTGAAATCTATTAGTGAATATTACAAGCTGGAACTTGTTTCAGCCACTGCTGTGTCTGACAAAAACAGTGCCTGGCTTATCTATGACAGAAAACCCCTGCGATCAAAATGTACTTCAGCTGCTGGAAACCATTGTAATTTTCCTATTGCTCACTATTTACACCAGGAGAATGAATCCTAATTAATTTTTGTTAGGTACTTACTGTGATTGCTCAGCTTTCTCAAGGGAAGACTGAGGTCAAGAATCAGAGTTTGTGGAAGGATTTGCTTTTTTTCTGAGATGCTTTACAAAGGTTTTTCACTGCACCTGGAATTTGTCAGCCATATCCTCTTGGGCTGTGTGGAGAGAGCATTATGCATGAACTTTTGGAGCTAGTGAAAGAGGATGCTCCAGGATTAGTCTTAAGCAGGCTTTTCTTCCTGTTCCCTTTTCCCTTCAGTCTCCTCCCAGGTCTGACCTGCATTTGTGTGGCAGAGATGTTAGTTGGGAGATAGGCAATGAAAAGTTTGTGTAGTCAACATGTGAGTGTCTTCTGAGACAAAATTCCCAGCTTTCCCCTGATCAGGTGAGATTAAAACTCTACAGCTCAACTAAACTCAAAAATGTTTATAGTTTTCTCCTTTTGGCCCAGAGAAAATCTTATCTAAAACAGATGAGAGCTTATCCTTGTCTTCAGATTTTGTTATTCCTAAATTTTATGCTTATAGATGAGCTATCAGAATTTGATGAAATTAACCCTTTTTAAATAATGGAATTTATCCTGCAGAGTAGTAAGAAATAAAACTTCCCATTAGTCCTGTTCAATGAGTAGATAAGCAGCAACTCTTCTAACACACTGAGGTGAGTTTAAAGAAGTGGAGGTTTTGGTTATGATCTTTGGTTTTCCTATATTTTCTTTTCCTTTCAATGACATTGGAGTATTTAAATCTAGGACTGCTTGGAAAAAATAAGTTTTACTTCTTATTTGGCATGGAATTCAAAGAGGGGGTAGCCCTGTCAGAGTCTGGAGGTGGATAAAACATTTCCAAAATTTTATAGAGAGCTTGAACTTGGGATTCTGATTTCACCCATTCCAAGGAAAGAAGCCAGACAAGAAGTTATATGTATAGAAATGTTTTAGAAGTATTAAAATATTTGTATGGCTCTCATCACTAGTTCCTGAGTGAATAGGTTTGGATCTGAATTTCAGCTGCAGTCTGGATCGAGGCTTTAATTTAGGGCCATCTTTCATTCTAAATGGCTTCCGTGGGTTTATGACCCTGCCTGTTTTTTTTTTTTCATTGGAAACTCAATACATTTCAGACACTTTAGGCAGCACAATGTTTTAAATTGGCAAAGTATAGCAGAGTTGTTTGCAGATAATGAACTTGTGGATATCATGGGAAGCTGACACCTGTGATTGTCAACCTTGACCTCCAACCATTTTTGCTGTAAGTAAAATCTTTGTGAAAGCTTTGCCTAGTCAAAGATCTCTGAGGAAAGGCCAAAACACATTATTAGTGAATGCAGCATAACAGCTTAAAAATAGAAACTGATTTCTAACTTAATTTAAAAAAAAATACATATACTATCTTCTTAAGCTTCAGGATAAATTGCCTGGGGTTATGGGAAAATCTGAAAAGGCAAAAAGTTCTGTGTTGCTTCCTGACATTTGAGCAAACAGGTTTTTGCAGCTGTGTGTAATTACAAGAAGTTAGAGGACTGTTTATTTAACAGTGATATATTTATACATTTACTAGGAAATACAGCATTAGCCAAAGAGGCATTAAAATATCTGTTAAGCTATCCATTACAATATCTGCAAACTGGAGCCCTTAAGAAATCGTATTCTTCCGCAGTGTTCTTCCATACAATCATTTTTCAGTTTCCTGTAAACACAGCTAGAAAGGCATAATCCAAGGGGGAAGTTCATGGAAGTTCACACAGAAACAGGGATGTGCACCTTTAAAGTTTATTTCTCTCTCTGATATAAATTTAACACCTGCTTGCATGTCAGGACTTCAGGAATTTGGAGTGGCTTTGGGGGTGTCTGTGTCACTTCTGTTATGTTGGGAAAACACAGTGTATCCATTCCTCATGGGGAAAACTGAGTAATTTATCTGGCCTGATAAATTCAAAAGGCAGAGGGGACATTTAGATGTCCAGGCAGTAGACCTGCAGAGTAGTAAGAAATATAGTCCTACAGACACATTTGCAAGTGAAGATTTTTTGTTCATGTGGAGCAATGCATGTCCTGAGTGACTCCTGCTGTTACGGCAGATCAATTTGCTGTTGTGCATTCCCTCTGTGACCTGGCTCCTACCAGGATTCAGTCAGGGTTTATCTTTGGAATCAGCTCCTTGTGGTGGGCAGTGACAGCCTCAGCATTCGTGAGAAAACCGTGTGGAGAAGGAGTGGATGGCAACACGACTCCAGTTTGCACAACAGGTAAAGAGCTTTCGATGGTGGTGTGCTGCAGTCTGTTCCCTACAGGACTATAATCCATGTGCTGTAGCTGTGCTCTTCTTGAAAAAACTCCCCCAGCTCACAGCTGATGTACTGAAAATTTCTATTCCTCCTTTGAAAGTTCCGTTAAGTTCTGTTAAGTTAAAGAGCCCAGGGAGCTGCAGCCAGTGTTTCAAAGTCACAGGCTAGCATCTTATGCACTCATATTGAAACCAGAAGATTGAATTTAGTTTTAATATTTTTCTTGGATAATCTGTCTGCTTTCTTCATCTTCTTGAACTAATTTAGTGGTGCTGAAAAGTTCTGAAATTACTTCCTGGACTAGATTAATTATTTAAGACAATGGGAGTTGTTTAGTTGACTTCACTGTGAATTAGAGCAAGTCATTTATTTAAAGGCAAGATATAGCACGAACAAGCAGGAAAGTCAACTCTCCATTCTCTTGCTCCTCCTACAGAGACACACGGGCACTCTCACTTGTAAATTCAACTTTGACCTCTAATCATGAAAATAGATTGTTCTCCAGACCTTTTCATTTCATGGTGGTTTGAGAAGAGGTTACTGGTGATGATATGCACGCCTTCCTACTGAAAGATGGATTAAATATCATGAATTCTTCTCTACAAGTTTTATCATGGAGTATTTAGAATAGTTTGGGTTTTTTTTCTAGTTCAAAGCAGTTGTATGGTGTGATGTTCATAATCAGAGGAAACTAGAATCATTTAGGCTGGAAGAAACCCCTAAGATCTTCAAGTTCCCCAGCACTGCCAAGTCCACCACTCTAATTAAATCACTTCACCACTCTAATTAAATCACTTCCTTTTGGGCATGCCCGTGCTGTAGATTTCAGAGGTGGGGAGCAAAACCAGAGGCTGTGATTGAAAATGGAGAACCCTGGGATGAATTTGTTATACCACATCATTTTATTCTCAGTCCTGCAGTGCAACCTGCCCCTCCATCAGGAATGGCATTTTGTCTGGGTGGGGAAGGCAGTGCGTTACCTTGGGCCACAGCAATTACTTCTTTTGATGCCACCAGATGTGGTCAGAAAACCAGCCCTGAACAAAGCTGTGACACTAGAGGGGAGAAACCCCAACCCCCTGACTATTTCTTTTGCTCTTATTCTTTTAAGTTTTGCTAAGGAGGGATAAAACAAATTGGAGTCAATTTTATGGAGTATCTTTAAGAATATGCCCATAAGGCTTCTTGCCTCTTCCTGCTGTGGCAAATGCTGTTGGGAGGGGACACGTATTGCTCCTCTAGGACAGTTCTGACTTCCCAAGGATTTCAAGTTTCATTTTATTCACTTTGGTGGCAGTGTCTTGTGCAAGCACAGTTGAATTCAGATAAGGTGGTCACTTAAATGGCATGTTCTGCCTTAAAACTCTTTTTCTGCTTATTCTCCTTAATTACAAACATTAGGATGTTTTATTCAGTGACTACCCTTACCCTGCAAATCAACCTGAATCCAATTTTGAACTCTCTGGCAATTTTAATAATATGTTAATTTTCATAGTGTTAAGAATCTTTTGATCTCACTCTGCCTTAGGATATGATTTTCACCATTGGTCTAGTCCCTCTCCCACAGAAGTTTAAAAAAAAGGCTTCTATTAAGTTCAAGAGGAGACAGAATTTAATCCCTTTCAAAGCAGTACATGGTTTGTAGACAGGCCTGGACCCTCAGATGGGAAATTACAATTGAGATTTTAGTTTGATAATGAACCTCTCTGTCTACACTAACCCAGATGACAGCCTGGATCTCAGTCTTAATGGCAAGGGGGGTTCAGGTCCCTACTTGTCTGATGCTTAAATCTTCTGTGAAATGAACTTACTTGTCACTTTTAGAAGCAAGAATGCTGTTTTATTACTCTTTCTTCTCTTTACTGCTCCCATCTTTGCATTCAGTGCAGAAAAAAACTCCTGTATAATGACTCCAATCTTCTCACAGTAGTCCGAAATTGACTCTTCATTATTTCTCTGTGTTTTCCTGGCTGTATACAGGGATGGGAATGTAGAACATGGGGTGGACTGTTGTGGGGTTACCCTGCTGATAGCAGTATTACTCTGAAGATGTATTTTTACAATATATTGTTCGAATCTGCACCCTAAATTCACAAGCAGAATGTATTAAACGGACTCATCCTGTAGATTCTAATAATCCTTAAAATCATGGGCAATCTTAGCTTTTCAATCCTCTTTGGTACCCAGTGGTCCTGTACCTTTTCCAAACAGTGAACATTATTATTATTTGATCTTGCTGCTTCTTTCTGGCCATTTTAATCCTGGGATTAGTCATGTGTGCTCCACAACTTCCCTGTAAAGACAGGGGATGAGTTTTGCAATTGGCATGCTGTGATGAGACCATTTGGGACCCTAACGAATATATTAAACAGGCTGGGGGAGATGAGAACTGTTTTGGATTTGTCTGAAGACATCTTTGGAGCCATTCAGGGAAACAAAACAAAATAAGGGAAAAAAAATTTGTTTCCAGCACTTCAGTTGCGACATTGTTTGCTTCAAAATGAAATGCTTCAATTTTAGGTGACTTAAACTTCAGGCCCAATTCCAAAGGAAAACATCTTGATTTAAGAAAGAATATTTTAGCAAAACCTTTTAATGATTTTGATCCACTGTTCCTTCTCTGCGTCTTTCCATTTTGTGTGTCTGCAGCTGCCAAAGCTGTGGCACTAGAGCTGGAAGCTGACCTTTCCTGTTTGCCACTGCATTTTTTGCATAGTTCCAGTTGCACTGTCCTCACATCACTCCAAAGTGGAAGACTGCACTGAAAGCAGAGTTTCCCTCAGTGCCTTCACAGCCCCTGAGTCCCATTTGAAGCCACCTGCAAGTGAAATAAAGGCTGACAGAAATGACATTCAAGAAAATTGTCCTGGAAGAGATTTAGAAATTCTTGGCTTAGGAATGTAGCCCTACATGAAGGGGTTAAAACTCTTCTGTGCTTGTTTTTGGTCTCTTATTCTGCCTCTGGAGCAACTGTGCTGGTCACTGAAGGCGGTAGGAACACTCAAGTGGATAGAACACTGGTTCCAGATGGTACAGCCCCTTCTAAAATCACCCCTCTGTAGCAAGATGGTTACAATTAACTGTCCTTTCTGGTGTTTGTGAAGATACTCAAATAAAACCCCCAGCACTGCACAAGAACAAAGGGCTATCAGTGGGTAATGCTGATGAATGCAGTTGCTGGTTCAAAGGAGCACTTGTGGGAATTTGCCCAGGATTAATTTTGATTTCCCAGCACATTTGCAGGTGAAACATATTCTGAAGTGAAATAAGAGGTTAATCATGAGAAGGCAGCTGACTGCTCTAAGCAACAGCCCTTTTCATCAATGCCTCTGATGCAAATAAAAACCCCAAACAGCCCTAAAACTAAATATAGCGTAAAAGTCCTCAAAAGCCAGTCAATAAATAGTAATTATCTCTCACAGCTGGAAGCATGTTTTGCTTTGAGTGCAACCAACAAACTGTGCTTGACTGTGTGATGATTATTTCAATCAGGTTATAGAGGAGAATGCTATTTTGGAGCTGCTCACTTGGAAGGTGTTCTTGTAAATGTGTTCTATTTCCAAACCCTTCTCTTCCTCTCCAAACTGCTGCAGACCTGGGTAAGTGGCAAAGCCTGGCTGGTTTGATCCCAAAGCTGGTTTGTGATTCAGATCTTGGTGATGAGCAGAACCATCAGAGCTCTTCCCTGTGATCCTGCTGCTCCTGTGTCACCGCTGCTCTAAACAGCACTCAGGATGGGATCAGCCCACCAGGTTCCATGCAGGAATGTCACCTGGGAGCTGGGGAATCTCGGTATTATCTTCTCAGGGAAGAGAAGAGAAGGCAGCTCTTGGGAGAGGACTTAAAAGCCAGGCCTGCCATGTTTCATGGCACAGTGATTTTACTTTTTTTTCAGATACCTCACCAGCACTGGAGAGTGGCTTAAACGATGAGATCTTGACAAACTGATCCATGACTGGCTCTCTAAAGCTGTCAAGCTGAGGGACAAGTTTGAATTAACTCTCGCAATTAACATGTCAGCAATCAGGTCAGGAAACCAAAATTTGTGATGTTCCTGTGATGCTTTGTCCTCGTTCCAGGAAGTGAAGTTGTGTTGCACTACCAAACATCCCCTAGAAAGCCTGGGCTGGTTTGGATAATTCCCACTCCAATGAGAGCCACACTTCTCAGCATCATCTTGCAGCTCATGGGACCTGCTTTAGAAACTACATCATCTTTGAGGCTTTGTTTTTGCCTGCTAAAGTGATGGTTGTCTTCTGGAAAATAACATCTATTCTGATGTTCAGTCTGCATTTCTGACAGTATCTACATATCCAACAGTTTTCTCAGTGCATAAATGAAATATTGCCAGGCTCTTGTAGATGGATGTGCACTGCATGTCCATACTTCAAATTGTTACAGATCTCCCTGTCTGCAGTGTGCTGAGTTTTGAAAAAAATACAACCTGAGGTGCTGCTGCAGCTTTTAGACAAATATTTCACATATTCTCATCCTCCTTCCTCTTAGCTGGGCTGGTTGAAATTTTCACGTTGGTTTTCATATCTCTGGTAAATTTAAAAAAGCAAAAAGGCTGCCAGTTGTCATAGCTATTAGTTAAGCAGATCTCTCTTTTACTAGAATGACAGGCACAAGGAAGAAATTTTGAACTCCCAGGAGGGATATTTTGTGTTGTTTGGTTTTTTTAAACAATGGACTCTTTCTTTGGAAGCCGTTTACATTTTCATAATTAACATTTTAGGATTCTGAATGTAGCTTTTCAATTAAAAGGCTATCATTAAAACAACTATGAGGTGGTGCCATTTACAGCGTGCACCTGATTTATCCTTGAGAACCACAAAAATTGCTCTATTTAAGTGGTACTTTTTTTCTTTTCTTTCCTTTCCTTTCCTTTCCTTTTTCTTTTCCTTTTTTTTTAATTTTTAATTTTTAAAAATTTCTTTTCCTTTGTTTTGTTTTTCAGGATTCATATAAGGAGTAGAATCTTGCTTTGTCAAAGCCACCGAGGAATAGGATCGATGGAGTTGGATGGTCACAGGTTTAGGGAGCTCTAACTGTTGCAGAACTGTGATAGAGTGTAAAAGTATGATCCAGTGCAGAAATTCATTGCAATCAAACGAGGTTCTCCCAAGATCAGTGTGGAACAACATATCTCGGTGTCATTCAGATACTCTCTCGAGGTTGCATTCTTGGCAGCTGCACACTTTGGCTGGTTTTTTTTTGTTTTTCCAACTGTATATGGACTTCTTTTGTTTCAAATTAATCTCTTGATTGGCTGCAGATGTACACCAAAATGTCCTTTGTTTCAGTGTACATTTTCAAGTGACTAATGATTAGCGCTGGTTGGAAACTTTTCCGTTGCAATGATTTGACAGACATTTGTGGTTACAGCAAAATTGATATTTTCTGTGGAAATGCATCACTCTTGCCAAGGAAAAAAAAACCACCAAAAAACCCATTTTTTTTTTGTCAAGTCATCCTGAAATCCATGGTTTATTTTAGGTCAGCTGGTTGAATAGCTCAAAGCTGTTGCATTGTTTCAAGGCACTACTTAAGAGCTGTTTTTTATGACCTCTTCTATTTGTTGCTCCAGGCTCCATTAATCAGTCTGCCTCATCCATCAGGATCTCTTGCTGGAGATGGCAGGACAGCAATCTGGGAGCTGTAGTAGCCGTGCTGCCTTCAGAGAGAGAAAATATCCCACAGAAAATTATGGATAAGAGCACAGCTCCTGTGGGGGAAGTGCAAGAGCAGCAAGTTTGCAGTCACAGCTTGGGAGAGGTTGGGGTGTTTTGTGTGCAAAATGTAGTTGTGAGAAACACAGTTTCCTTTGGAAAGCATTTCTATCCACTCCACGATTTATAACTATGAATAATTTTATGTTATGTAAGAGCTAAAAATCTAATTCATGAGCCTCCTTTTATCATCCATAGTTTTAGCACTTTATTTCTTTTTGCAGAGGTGATTTTGTGCTCAGTTTTAAGGCTTAGAAAAGCAAAACCACAATAATAATAATAAGTGCTTTTGCTTCTTTTAATTTGAATTTTGAGGGTATTTTTATACAGCCTTTAAAATTGCCTCAAGTGTCATTTTTCAACCCCCTGTCTACAAGTACAAAGGCTTGAAACCTAACCTTGCACTAAGCAAATACAACATCATTAAATAATTACTTGCTTTCAGGAACGGTGGTTCTAACGAAAAAAAAATAACATTACAAGACTTTGACTGATGTACTGAGAACTGGGTAAATAAGGGATAACAATGGTGGAACTCTGATTTTTGCAGTGGCTGCCATCTCTATGACCACAAGTCATTAAATGTTCACAAAAGTGAATAAGCTTCTTAATGTTGTATTCCCCCACGATTTGAGAATTTATCTTTTAAAAATCCCATAATAAACATCCTCCCAGTTTCTCCAGCATCTGTCCCAGCACTGTGCAATTGGAGCGTGAGGAAGCAGAAGGGATGCACTAACCAAAGGTAATTCTTGTAAAGCAGGGACATAAGGAGATCAGGTTGGTAGCTGAGCACATTGAGGATTTAATGTTGTCTGAATACACAGTCCATGTTTGTGCAGGCACTAATAACCTCACTGAATATCCACAAAATCTCTCATTTGTGGAGGGATTAAGAAAACCTCTTCTTTGTACCCAATAGTGTGCACACATAGGGGCTCCAACTTATTAAATTATTAATTGATTATTTTTGTATTAATTATTTTTGTTAACTTATTAATTTTACAGTTAGGGAACACACTGCATCTGTGAATTAGCACCATAATGGCAGGAACAGATGTCACTTGCTGCGGAATGAGCAACACAAAATATCAGGAGTGCACTGTGCAATGCTGTCTCATGCTTTTGACAGCCAGCTCAACCTCCCTGAAGTCAGCCTGCTCCTTAAAAACCTTCTCCTAGTGTTTGTCTGGCCAGAGGCAGATTGCAGTGGTGACAGAAGGCACCCCCTCTGCACGTCCCAACCCCTTCCATCCCCTTTCCTCAGGCTGCCAGGATCCCTGGGCGGAATCTGTTCACTGCAGTCATTCCCCTCCAGGGATGTGTCAAACAGAGAATCAAAGTTAATTCTCCTGAGGCCTCTCTTGGACCAGGCCACATCCAGACCTAATCCTAATTACATAATGTTCTCTTGTCAAACATCATTGCGCGGGGGCAAGATGTTATTTATATTCATGAGGATGTAATTTTTAATGAGCACTAGGTGGATTCAAGGCAGAGTTGTGGAAGGACTCTTGTTCCCACAACTGTGGTGCCAGAAAAATCATATGAAGGTTTGTACAGGAAGGGTGAAAGATTTGAACAGATGTATTTACTGTGATCCAAAGAGAAAAGTGAAAACTTGGTTACTAGGGAACAAAGGGGGAACAGTCTACAGGTTCCAGGGCAGACACTGCTGCTGCTTTGGTGCTGGGAACCATCCTGTGGCTTTTGTGTATTTGATTTAAGACAGGGTTAGAAAAGCTGAAATGTTATGTTTAATATAGGCATGCACATCACTAAAAATGTGCAAAGGGTGAGCTGATAGCTGGGAGAGTATCTGAGATAACCTGGTGGAAAGTCAGCCCTGCAGTGGTTCTTCAGCATCCCCAACACCCCTAGAATGCTGCTGCAGAAGGATATTTCTATTTTTTCTCCCTTTCCTCATGGCTTCACAGCAGAAAGTGTACAGGAGAATTACCACCAAATACCACGTGACAGTTTGGTGCTGGGCAGCTTTTAATTGAGAGGTGTTATGGTGTGAGAGATTCCAAGAGATGGAACCATCATTCCCAATCTGTTCACACAATTGCATGGATATGGGCAGCAATGTAATCCAGATCTGCCTTTTGTGAGCCAGCCAGGGTCAAATTGCTTCCCTGATGCCCTGAAAAAGGGGGAAATGTTTTTTTTTCCAGGTGCCCTTTGCAGGGCTTTGATAGGTGATGGGAGGGGCTTGAGGTTGCTGGCCATACAAACCCTGCTCCCTTTCTCGTTGGGTTCAGTGAAAGTGATTTTGTGAGGAAGTAATTAAATCAAGTGAAAGCATCATGTTCTCTAAGGGAATAGCAGAAAGCCAGCACAGTATTTGCAAACCATATATCCTTGTTGAGCCTCCAGCTTGTTCAGGGGGGCTTTTCTGCTCTGATTCATCTGATTTGCTTCAGTGTGTTAAGCAATTCTGTGACTTAACAAGTGTTTCTGTGGACACAAACACCACGGCCTTGGATCACATGTGAGTTAAGGCACTGAGTTTTTGAGAAACAATAGATTGGTTAAGATGAAAGCATTTTGATCCTGTCCATTGAAGCTTTGAGCTGGTCACGATTGCCAGTCATGACTAAAAGTCACCATATCCTTGTTTCTTATTTTGGAAAGCTCAGTTTCCCCTCCAGATCCTCAGTCCTGTGTGTCTGGAATGTATTTTTTGATTCCAAGAGAAATTTGCAGGCATGGTCTGTGGCATGTAGCCCGTCCAGGGTTAGGTTTTTGGCTGAGGCATGTCACCACAGGGACCCTGCATCCTTGCAGCACACCTGTCCTTATCCCTGCTGCTGGGGGAACAAAACTCGATTGTTTCTGGAGGCACAGGAGTGAGCTTGGCAAATGCACATATAAAATCCTGGCTTTTTTCAAGCTGATTTATTTTATAATACATTGCATACACAGTTTGCATCGTGGTGTTGGGAAGACACACCTTCAATCTGCTGAGACTGCTATCAAACCAAGTTTTGCATTTAATTTTAGTGTAATTTAGGAAGCCATTCTGGTCCTTTCACATCGCTCACTGTAAGCTCCAGCGGGTAGGATGAGTAAAGCGCTTTTTGAGTCCGCTTTTTACACACCTTTAGGACAAACACTCAACAATTCCTTGCGTTTTGCTGGCCGTTTAAGCGGGTTTTTCGCCCTCATCCTCTGCCGGGTGGGTCCGGGTGCCCTGTTCCAGGCGGCCCCACGAGAGGGCACCCGGGACACGCCGCTCCCGAGCCCGGGCAGCTCCGCTCTTTGTCCCGGGTCACTTCGGCTCCGAGCGGCTGAGCGGCCTCAGCTGCTTCCTCCCATCCTTGCCCAGCTGAGGATGCGCCGTTTGCGTGCTCACCTGCATCTCCGCCCGCTAAAATCCGCGGGTTGTTGGTAAGCAACCAAAACTGAACAGGCTGTTCTATAGAGACAGGCTGCTCGTGTGTGTGTGTCAAAGCCTGAGAGCAGCAGCTCTCATGTAAAGCAAAGGAATAGACAAGCTTGCTAAGGTAAAAAAAAAAAAGGAACAAGGTTGAGTCGCTTTGAATTTCTAAGTTTAAGTGATGTTTATTCTCATTTTATCAGACAAAGTCTAAAGATTTGCCTGGTGGTTCTGTTATGTGTGCTACTGGTTATGGCAATCCCTCTGTAATTTCGAGTGTGGGTAATACATTTTCAAAAAATAAATACAAATTATAGATCCAGACATCTCTCATGAGATGCTCCATGTCAAATGATTCCAGTCCTCTGCTTTTGGTTTGTTGGGTTTTTTCTCCTCTATCTGTGGTTGAAAAGCACAACTGCTGGTACCAGAAAGTCAGAAAGATTCTCCAGATCAGAAAATGTATCTGCAAACTCCCCCTAATTTCTTGGGAAAGGATTGATGAAACCTCAGATTAGCTGCCTAAAGGCTACAACTTTAATTAGTCATCAATCTGCTGTCAAACTGTCACAGAAAGAAATGCCTGGATGAAGAGTCACAGAACGGTTTGAGTTGAAAGGTATCTCGAAAATCATCCAGAGCCAGCCCAGTGCCATGGCCAGGGACCTTTCACTAAACCAGAGTGCTCTGCCATGGCCAGGGACCTTTCACTAAACCAGGGTGCTCTGCCACGGCCAGGGACCTTTCACTAAACCAGGGTGCTCAGAGCCCCATCCAGCCCGGCCTTGGACCCTCCCAGGGATGGAGCATCCACAGCTTCTCTGGGCACCCTGTGCCAGGGACTCCCCACCCTCACAGGGAAGAATTTCTTCCTAATATCTCATCTAAACTTCCGGCCTTTCAGTTTAAAGCCATTCCTCCATATCCTATCACTGCATTTCCTTTGGAAAATCCCTCTCCAGCTCTCCTGCAGGCCTCCTTTAGGCACTGAGAGGTGCTGTAAGGTCTCCCCAGAGCCTTCTCTTCTCCAGGCTGAACAGCCCCAGCTCTCACCATCTTCACAGGCCTCGTGCTCCTTTCTTTCTGACTTGAAATAGTATTTTACAACAGACAGAATTGCTTCCTTAATATTCTTACTGGTTTTTGGGATTTTTTTGTGGGTTTTTGTTGTTGTTGCTGTGCTTTTTTGTTCGGTTTGGTTTGGTTTTTTTTTCCCCCACAGGGAACAATTTTTAGATGTCCTGCCTGGCCAAGATGAATAACAAACCTGAGGACTGAAATGTGTTAGCAATAGGTAGGTGAGGAGAATCTAAGATTCTTTTTATTTCAACAAAGGAATAAGTCATACATCATGAATAAGACACCTGCTGTTGCTTTTTCTGATCTTTTTTCCTTTTGCTAGGAGTTTTTGAAAAAAAAACTGAGAGTGATTTTTAAATCTGTAGGAGACTTTGTAACTTCAGAAGCAGGAAGGTAAGCTTTGAGGCTCTGATAAGGCTGCAGAAACACAGCAAAGAGTTTAAGATAGTGAATATATTCCACAGCCTGAAGGCAGGATTGACACTAAATTTTCTACATTTTGCCTGTGGGTTCTCTGAGAAAGTCTGTCTTTCTTTTTGGGCAACACCAGAGGAGACCCAGCAGGGCTGGGACTGTTTGTAATAGGTAAAATCAATAGCAAAGCACAGAGATATCAGGTGTGCTCTCCAATTCAGCAGCATCATGGTTATCTTGTCCTGGGTGAAATACAGAATAATTTGGATTAATATATGGAGCTTTATATGTAAAAAAGGCCATCAGTATTCATAGAAGGTGCAGGTGTATAAAATCCTTTTTTTTTTTCATTCTGGAAGTTTGATATTTTCAGAAAAACATTATCTAGCCCTTTTCCTAAGCTTTTAAACACAAGACTCCAGAGATTTGTAATCATGTTTTAATTCATCGTATCTTTTCTGTAGCTTTCAATAAGCTTTTTTTTATTTTAAACTTCTTAGTTTGGTTTCTCCATTTGCAAAAAGTAGATAACCCTGTTTGCAGGGGTGATGTGGGGGTAAAATCCATTAATCCATTAATGATTTGGAGGTCTTTATATGAAGGTTGTGAGGGCCATGTAAGTACTGAGATGTCAAGAAATATTAAACTTTCTGCTGCAAACATCTCTGCTTCTTTCTGCGTGTGTTTCATTAGTGAGCTCTCAAAGATGACCTTAGTGTTGCTGGTAGCACCTATCAGATACTGTTTAAAACAACTCTTGAATGAACCAAATGTTTTAGGAATATGGAAATTTTCCCCTGGCCAGGTTCTTTGCTTCCGTTTGTTTCTTCAGTGAAATTTATAAGCCCATGTTTTTGCCGCTGTCCCTTTGGAAATTAGTATGATTTCATTTGCCTGAAAATTACGGCTTCAGATAAAGAGGAAATGGACTGCCAAGCAAACAGAACCTTTTGTGTTGGAAACAGATGAGTGGAAAGTGAGCTGAGGATGCAGAATCTAATTTGTGGTGGGAATTTTCCCAGAACTGGAAAGGCAGGAACTCAGGATATGGTCTCCAGGTCTGTTCCTGCCACAGTCCTGGGGATGATGGATATGGCAGGCCATGCCACAGTCATCTATTGTCTGCAAGTTTATTTAGAGGGAGAAAAGGAAGTGAAACAGATATAAGTGATATCTGATCTTTTCCTTTGAAAATGAAAAATATTTGAGATTTCTGAGATTTGATTTCTTTCATGAGTTGCCATTTTGTTTTCTATATTCTCCTTTTCTCTTCCCCTCTCCCTAGCTGAAAGTCTCTAGTAGTTTTGTCAGAAGAAAAACTTTTAAAAAAATGACAGAAGTTCTCACATGTGCATCCAAATGAAGGTAGTGAGTCAGTTGTCTAGAAAGGAACAAAATGCAAATATCTGTTTTAAATGGCAAGATAACTAATTTACTGCTGATCAAAAATTAAAGAAAACTGTGATGATCAATGGAGGAAGGAGGAAAATTTGCATTAGCTCTTTTCTTCATGAAATCAGTGAAAAATACCTGCAGATCTGACTGGATAGCTTCCCGAGCTTTTGTTTCGAGGAAGAGAAAGGAGAAATATTAGAGGAGAGTGGTGGACTGACTAATTAGTAGTTGACACTAAGAATCTGAACTTGGCGTCCAAGCTCAGCAGAGAAATCAAAACTCTAAATTCTGCCAAGAGTTAAGGATACAGGGGTTCTCTGAGTCTCTCAGCTGAGTTTGAGTGCTGGAACACAGAAACAAAAGTCACATCATATTTAGCTGTAGCAGCACTTTAAGTGGAATTGAAGGAAAAGATGGACTTGAATGATAAAGATGGACTTGAATGATAAAACCTCTTTCCCAAGCTGGGAAGATAAAGTGTACTGTGTTTCTTGTAAGATATTCCTGTCACATGCAAGTTACCACCGCCTGGACAAGACTCTGGGGTAAGAAGTTTGGAGATGAGAAGATTTCAGCCACGATTCAAACTTTGTAGTACAGTGAAAGAATTAAGATAATTCTGATTTGTGAAGAAGAAAGAGCTCAATACTTTGAATGCCCTTATTAAGCTTTCTTGTTATGATATACCTTTTAAANATGAGCTGTTGTGAATAAGGTATGAAGGTTACTTGGTTTAAATAATTGGAAGAGTGAATTTGGCTCACGAGCTGCTATGACACGGATTTTCACCAGATAGGGTTCATTTTGAGGTAGCATGAGAACTAAATGTTTTCTTTAATGCTGGCAAGATACTTGTTTTAATTTGGAAGAACCACCTCATTGCACTTTGAGAGAAATCTTTCTTCGTTATGATCAATATGGTTTTTATTTTAAACTTTATATATATGTAGTAACCATGTGTGTTTGTGTGAATTTAGAAGTCAAACATTATTTCTATCGTAAAAATTGGATTTGTGGGTAAAAAAATAAGTTCCAGTAGGCCATGAGAAAACACTGCCCAGCAAAGAGCATCAAATACACATCAAGGACAAGTTCTTGGATGAACTTTTCTATGCTTATGTTGTGAAATGTTCTGGCTGGCAAATTGTGAGTTTCCTGCAGTCCTAGGAGGTGTCATGGCTATTGGACCACAGCATTTCTTCTAATTACATCTGAACACGTTGGTGCCTTGTGGTCAATGTGACTTAAAAAGGAGAAAACGGAGATGCCAAGTCTTTGTGCACAGCCATTAGACTGCTGTATGAAGAGAGAATTATTTATGAGAACATGCCATCTCACTGAATTATCAGAGGTCTTTGTTAGGAGTTGGGTTTGGTTTGTTTTTTTTTTTTTTTTTTTTTTTTTTTTTTTAATTTCTTTTTTCTCTCTAAAATGCTGCCAGGAAAAGAGATGTTCTGGTACACGGATAATGAGGCATTGCATCAAAATTCTTCCTTAAGTGTAAGTAGTTACAATGAATATTGGCAAGAGTGGTGAGTTATCAAGAACATTTGATTTTTAAAACAACACCTTTTCCAACCCCTAGAGTTGTACTGAAGAAAAATGCTGAGGTCCCACTTGTCTGTTTTACAAAAATCCCAGGATGCTGCCCTGAGTTTCCCTTCTGATCAGGATTTAAGAGCTTGCACATAACCTTGCCATGCCAACCCTAAAATCTGCAGTGGAAAAAACTGTGGTTCCTCTGGAATAATTTGTGTTGAAAGGATGTTTTTGTGGGCTCAGATCTGCAGAGTGATGTCTGAAAGGAAGCACAGCCAGATTTTTGCCTGTTTCTCACCACCTGACCGCGAGGTTTGGGTGAAGCAGGGTGAAATTTTTACCCTGCACTAAGCTTGAGTGCAGATAGGCTGCTCTTTGTGCCTTCCCTTGGGTTCAGTGTGGAATACAGATAAAATCAGCTCTGAAATCAGCAGGAGAGCTGAAGAAGGGGTGTGCAGCTCACCAGGATCTGGGGAGAGAGGGGCAACAGGATCAGCTGAATCCTGGCATTTCTAGCAGTGGAGCCTAAAGGGCTTTTGAGGCACAATTCCTTTTTTGGGTCTGCAGCTGGCTTGGCTTGGCCTCAGCTGGAAAATATAGGGATGGATCTCATGGTAGGACTTGTCCTTGGAGGAAATGATTTTAAAAATACGTCAAGGTATGATCACAGTTCAGATTCATTATTTTGTAATAAATTTCACGTAGATGCTTGGCTTGCATTTTATTTCATGCTAGTTTTGGATATAGATTAAATTAAATAGTGTGGAGGCAGGTTTGCTGTGCAATAGGAATGTCCATGTGGTGAGCTACAGCCAAACAATTAGTTACAGCCATTTCCTGATATTAGACAAGCTCTTCCAGGTGTTTATACAACCCCTCTCCTGAGAATGATAAAGCACACAGATCACTGAAGCTGTCAATCAGCTCCTTCCATTCTATTAATTTCTGGTGTAACTAAAAGTGTTTTATTTTTTGATCATGAATTCAACATGATGAGCTAAAATCCATGATGAAACACATGGTCTGAATCTCCAAGTTTCTCAAACACCCACTGAGGAAGACAAGTTCCTCTTACTGCAACCTATGTGTGTAGCATTCATCCTGAAAATGGCACATTAGAAGTTTAGGTAGATAGAGAACCTGTTTGTACTGTAGGTTTAAAACATATGAGAAATTGAATTGTATAATGTAATCACAGGTAACTGTAGCTGATGGGAAAACCATTTACTCTTAAATTGCAGCCCAGTGTATCTGTTAGAGAGAAACACTGTTGTCTTTTTCCCATCAGAAATGTCGAAACACATCAAAACAAACTTTTCATGTTGCTTCTAAACACCTTTCAAAAATGATTTTCAAGAGTGAGATGGGAGAGAGGAAATATTCTTTATTTCAAGGAAAAAAATGCCTAAAGATAAGGGATTTTTCATTTTCTAACTTCTATGTCAGACTTTTGTTTTCTTCAATCTTTCCTTTTAAAAATCAGGACAAATGAGTGGAAAGGAGTAAAATATCATAAATACGATGTGAAAAATGGTAAGGTTTGCATTTCTGGAATATGTGTTTGAAGAACCTGTTCAGAGGAAATGCAGTGGTATCCTTTTCTTTCCTGTGGTCTCACCTGATGCTAAAATGTTGAATTTTTTGTTCAAAAGCTGGAAGAATTAATCAAAAGAGCTTTGCCTCATGCAACATGTGGATGTCACACATTTTATCCTGTCAGTTTTTCAGTTCTTCTAGTAGCTTTCTATGTGAGACTTCATGTATATGCAAAATTTCCTAACTCATTCATGCTGGTCAAGTATGAGTAGCGGTTTTTTTGTATGCTTTGGTACGATTTAAAAAGTGTCAAATTTGGATATCAAAATTCATTTCTTCTTGCTTGTAGCACTGAAAATATCCTGAGCTGATCCAATGTACAGGAACTATTTACCTGTGAGTCCTGGAAAATGAAAGCAGAGCGATTATCTATGATTTCCTGCGACACTCACCTCTTTTCTTTAAGGGTAACAACTGGCAGACATCTAATGAGCACGGGCTCCACAAAAGTGAACAGCTCCCAGCTCCAGGAAGGTCTTTGATTCTTATTTGCTGAACCTAGACATCGGAGCTTACATCAAGGCAAATTGACTGCCAAAATGGATTTTGTTGTGGTAGATACAGCTACTTTTGGCTGCGAGGAAAAAATTCTTTAGCTACTCAAATAGGATTTAATTGTCCAGAAACCTTTGCATAACTTGGTCTTTAGAGACTGGAATTAATACAAATTCTTCGCATCAGTCTCTGGTTCAGTCTAAAATGCCTTGACATCCTCTTGATCCTTAAGAAGCTGACATGCAAAGAGCAGAAAGATTGAGGATGGAAATAAAGTCATAACAAGTATAATAAGCACCCTTGATACCACAGCATGAGAGAGAAGAGGTGAAGTTTCTGGCTGGATGAAAAGATGGGTTTTGATAAGAGAGCTCAAGAATGTCCTAGGGAGGGTATCTTGCTGAGAATAGCAGCTAAAGAACTATATTTGGGAACCTGACAGATTCCTGAGATGTAGCTCAGTAATTATTTTGCATGTTATTGCTCAGTCAGATTCTTAAAAATGCATCTGATACGGGATACTAGAAATGCCAGCTGTCATGCTGCAATAACAACGGTAATTAATTGTCAGTAATGGCTAGCTGTGTGTGCTGTTTATCTACTGACCTCAGAGCAGTTTGTGAACATCACCAGTGTTACTGTCCCAACTGGGAAAGTGCCATTTTTTTAAGGCAGCCAGGTTCTGTAACTTTTTACTGTAGTTCTTAACTTAATTTGATTTCAGCTTTTGGTTCTGCCGTGGAACTTTCCCTGCCCATCTCTCCTCACCCTCTCATGTGCGAATTCAGTCCTTTTTCACCTCAGTGCCATTTTTATCTGCTTCTCAGCTCTGTGATTAAGCTATTTTTGCAGTACCCTGGCTTAAGGAATACAAAGTCTGATGTCTATGGTCAAACAAGCAATCTTTAAATTAAACATTGTAAAAATGCTGGCACAGATGGGAATGCTTTCTTAATTGATATCTGAGAGGATGAAATGGGGTGAAAAGAGAAGATTCAGTGGAGTTAACTGAGGAGAGTGAGACATCTAAACTGCAGAATCTGCTGTCATTTTTGTCAGCTGGTGAATGTTTAAAATTAAAAAAGGGAATTATTATCTATAGAACCAGAACCATCAGAATTGAAGCATGTAAGTGGATCTGTATAAAAATCATAGAATATATATGTTGATATAATTTGCTCCTGTCACAGCATAATTTTTCTTTTATAATGAAATTAAGATAGTAGAAATACTTTACCTTCTGTACCATAAAATACAGGGCTGTCTAATTTCACAGGTGTTTTTTGACCATTAAATACAACAAAATACGATTTTTGAGGATTTTCAAGAGGATATTTTTTTCCCCAGCTGTGATTTCTTGGCCTATGTGGTCTAGTTAGTCTCTGGAAGTATTCAGGAGTCTACCTGATCAAGACAACCAGTCCTTTTATGCATCCTGCTTGGCATCCCAAAACTTGTCCCTCAAGATGAGCTTTCTTCAGTTATGATGGGAACTCCTCCATGTTCAAATCACGCATTGAGGATTTATTGTCATCATTTCATCTGTTACTTTTTGTGGTAAGCAGTGTTAGTAACTGCATCAGTGCTCACCTCATTGCTCTCCAGGATGAACTACCCTTTCAATTCACTTTCCTGCTATAGTGGAAGACCTTTCCATTAGAACAACTGGCCTGATTAGGAACCAGCCACAAAATTCATCACAATGTTTTGGTTCACAACAGGTGCTGGTGTTGAGCCTGTGCTACCTCTCCAGCTCAGCACACACATCCTGTTAATTTATACTGTTTAAATATTTATACCGCATACCATTAAATTTTGAATTGATTAAGGACAAAGGTGAAGTACAAAATGCTGTCAAAACTTTTTCATTAATACTCTCTTGTTTGGCACCACCTGTTCTTTTGGTGCATTTAGTGTTTCTGAAAAGCGTCAGGTAAGTGGTGTAGAGTCTTCCAGATGCTCCCAAACCCCCCTGAAAATGTGTTTCCCTGCTCTAATTGCAGTGTTTGCTTACTGAATGGTTTATTTATAGGGAAGAGGTTTAGGAGCAAGGCAAAAGGAGATCTGGATTTCCTCAGCTGAGACTCCAGCTTAGGCTAAAGTGAATTCTAACAGAAAACATTATTAACATAATCTCCAAGTGTTAAATAGTGGTCTGAGAGGGAGAACTGTCTTCAAGCAAATCACTGAATCCAACTCAGAAAGTCAATAGTTCTTACAACAATTTAAGGAAAATCTCAGTTTTGTACTTTGAAGTGACAAATAGCTCGGTAAACAGAATCTTATGAGGTTGTGTGACATAATATATTGATCCAACCTCAGAGGAATTTGTACTGGCCAGAAAGCAACAGCCAGTTTGTCTGGGAAAAGAAGAAAATTTACTAGGATTAGGAGAATACACAAATGGGGAAAAAAGGGCTGTACTTCTGGAGCAGATACAATGCCAAGTATTTATTCTGAGTTTTCTTTAAAATTTCAGAGCAACTATCAGATTACTGCTCAATTCCAGTTTGGATAGCTTTTATCCCTGGTGGACAGTACAGTTTAGAAGCCATGATGTGTAATGAAAGAGCATTTGTGATGAGAACCTCCTCTTTGCCCCAGTTCCTAGTAGCCCTCTGGACACCTAAGATTTTGTATAAACCGGGTGAGGTTTAATCATCTCTTTGCAGATGTAACTGTCATGGTTTGCTGGTTTAAAATCCCATTTATTTCTTGTAGAGAGCTCTACCTAATGACAGCCTTTCAGCTTGTTTTGCCATAAAGCATATGACTGGTGCACTGGAGCAAATTCCATTCAGACTTTACCTACAACGTGCTCATGGGTTGTAGGAAAATTCATTTTAACGAGTCTTTCGTTTTTCAAGATGTTGGTACCTCACTTACTTCAGTTAAAAAGAGAATAGTTGGCTGCATCTTCAATTTATTAGGTATCACCCATTTCACATCTGACTTCATGGGGGAACTGTTAAAACATCTGAAATAGCATTTTGGAGAAACATTATTTGTGAAATGTAGCTATTTTATGCAAAAACATGTTTTATACTTTGAAGAGAGAACCTGCATGTATTTTTCCAGAGACACAAACACAGGTTTGGATAAAGGCATTTTTAGAAGTTTGAACTTTAAAATCCTGTCTTTACACACATTGCTCCATGTCACAGAAATCCAAAAGCCCTGTTTTTCATGGATCCTGTGTTGTGGTAACTGTTGTTAAAATTGACTTTTGAGTAACTGTTGTATGCCTGATTTTATGAAGTTCATGTTCTCATAGCTGGCAAAGAAAGTTACTAGACTAGACTTCTACAGCTAAAAATTAACTCCAGCTCTATCTGAGGTTTGTGTGGAGTGAATAAAGACATATATTCATTAAATTTCCCTATTTACATTGTAAGTGGAATTATAGGATAGACTGCAATGCTCACTGAAAGCAACTAAAGAGAATATTTGTGGGAAGGAAATTTTAAGCTCGTAATGAGGATTATTTGGTCTGGAATACTGATTCTGGAAAAGTGATTCAATCCTGAAAAAATGGAGTGTGGGACCTATATGTCAGTGTAATGAGGGTGGTTATGAATAATTGATAGAAAAGTACCATAGAATTAAGGCAGATTTTGTGCTGAGAGACATGGGAGTATCTCTTGTTTAGGTGAAACATCTCTTTTTTTTTTTCTTTGTGCATGTGAGCTGTTGTTTTTGCTTTGTTTGAATCAAAGTATAAGGCTGAAATCAGTTCCTATGAAGAGGCTGACTGGAAAACTGTTACCATAGTTATGCATCCCACGCTCACTGAAGTCACAGTCTGCAGCCACTACATCTGATTCTTGGGAATTGCTGTCTTAGGAGACTAGTCCCAGAAACTCTAAATCTGTGGGCAGAAGTTCAGTAGATCCCGTTATTCTAGAAATGATGACAGCCTATATAGTAAGATCTATATTTTCAATCTAAGTACTGTCTGATAAAGAATGCCATTAGATTCCACCCTGCTGTACTAAATGTCATATTATAAAAATTAGATGTTCCCAGTTAGGAATGTAATTTTCCTGTACTGGGTGCTGTCACAAAATACAACTCCAGATCCCTGCCAGAAGTATTTTACAAACTTAACTTCCAACCTGGAGCTCTGTGTTTTGTTCAAATGTACTCCCTGCCACTGAGGTCTCTGTATCCTTTCACTAAGTTCTGCTTTTAGAATTTGAAGAAGCCTAACTGATACCTAAACTTCATGTTTGTCTCTCGCTGGCTTGCAAGAACACACAGTTCTGGAAAAGTTATTGTAAATGCAGTCACTGCTTGCACTGTTCTGTTCCAGCCCTCAGTGCTTCCTGTGATTTCCAAGCAGCAATTGGATTTTGTTTTCCAGAAGTACATGCAAATTAATTTTAAGTACCTATGGGAAATTAAAGCAGCATTTCTGCAAAACTTGTATTTGCAAAGTTATTTGAACATTTGAAATTACTTAGTCTACTGAGAAAGATTCAGACCAACTGTTCAATTATACAACAGTGGGGTTTGTTTTGTCTGAGAACATCTCAGGGATGCTTTGTATGAGCAGTTTGCAGAACCTCGCTGCTTCAGGGACTGCAGCAGCACAATAAAGGCCTGGCCACATGTTTACAGGAACACAGCCTATATTGTGAAAGAGCAGAGATCTTTTTTCCCCAGGACTAGAATCCTGTACTGTAACTGGCAAATTTCCTGGATTCAGATTTGGAGCTTCCTTGAGCTCTAGGTACAGGGAGATAAAATGTGTGTAAAAAAATACTCACTTTACTTTCCAATGCTGTAAATAGGTATGGCAGCCTCTCACTGTGGTTATAGACAAAGTTAGACTTTTAGGTGTTCTCTTATATCAAGAACTTGGTAGAAAAAGACAACTAGAGGAGTGTTTGTTCACCACGGGCACAAAATTTCGAGGGATCCTTCAAAAAGGAACTCGCCTTTTGGAATACCTGAATGCTTTCAGAGAGGTATCTTCTATTACTATATGCCAAAAAGGAATGCAAATGGATAACTGTGTGGCTTTGCTTTTGTAATAGTTGAAAAGTTTGAAAGTCTCTACTTTGCTCCATTGAGAATACCCCAGTGCTATGCCTTACCACAATAAATGTATCCATCCATCTGTCCACATACTATATATAGTCTTTATAAACTTGCAGCTACATAGTTATGTCTTAGAAACAGAGCACATTTTTCCCTTGTGTATTTGTTCTGGCCATGAATCTCAAAGTCATTCCTTTCAAACCAGGACAATGTTTCCTGAGGCAGGCAGATAGGCTTTTCCTGCAGTGAAGTTGTTGCTTTGCCTGAAGGATCCTTGTAGTCCTCTCTCAGTGTATGTTGGCTCTCAGAACAGTCTAAGTCTGGGAGGCAGAGGGTCTAACATATTTTGCCCCAGTTTCCCCCCCTACACACTGAGGAAATCAAGCATTTGCCCTGCTTTGCTGGGCTGCAGGTGAACACTGTTTCAGTCCCTCACACTACGAGTGTGTATCCCAGCAAAGAGCAGATGACAGTTTTCAACTAGAATCTACATATTCAGATTCAGACCACTCTGGGGAGAGAAGTGTAAGGCTTTCATTGGTTTGTCCATCTGTTTCCTTGTTAGATTTGCCTTCAGCAGGCTTTTTTCATTAGTTTTAACATACTTGCCGTTGATAACATCACTGGCGCTTCCAGTCCTGTCTTAAGAGGCTTTTAAAACTGCTCAGAGGAGCAGCAATCCAAAAGCTGAATGCAAATCCTGTCAGTCTCTTGTACCTCTTTACCATGCACTTCTAGGGAGATTTCAGCCTCAGTAGATGGGGTGAGGTGCAAATGAAGGCTAAAACTTCATTTCCCTTACAGCATTATTGGAAGAATAGTGTGCAGTCCTCCTCCAGCCAGTCCTCTCAATGTCCAAATCAGTAGTCAAGTGCTGTGAAGAAATGCTTTGCCCATCTTTGAGCTCTACAAATCTGATTAGAAATGGAGCCCACCTGTTACCTAGGTTGACAATTTCTCATGCATCAGAGAAGTCTGATCTCACTCCTGCTGAAACTGCCAGGAAACTTTCCATGAATTTCTCTGTCAACTAAATCAGAAACTGTTTTTACCAGGTACTTTGATACTTAAAATATTGGTGAATCTAGAGGGTGTTTTGAGACTTGGCGTGACAGAAAAATCCGTGCCCTGACCCATCTTGGAACAATTGGTAGGCAGTGAGCAGTAATGGAAGCTTGAAAAGGCTCCTATTGGCACATGTAGAACTCAAAATGTTTTACAGTGCACCAGTAATGAAGAACTGGTTTCTAGACCACAAAATTTTAAGACTTATAAAAAGTGGGATTCTTGGCAAAATGCAGCCGGATAAAGTTTTCTATTCCTTTCAGCCTATTCCAAATGGGACTGATTCTGCAACAGGATTAGTGGCACAGATACCTTTATAATCCATAGTGTTTCTCAAAACTAAATATTTTCAGGGCTCTGGATGAGTTTAGTCTCAAGGCTGAGACCAATTCTTATAAAACTGAGCCCTTCTCTGAGGGCACAAGCATCAGTGTGGTAACCCTGATGAACACAGAACAGAACATGTCACTGGACTCTGAGCAGAAAAAAAATTAAGACTGTTTACTAAGACTCAAAGGTCAATAGTACCTACCAGGAATGCACTACTCACTTCTCTTTAAAAATATCAGCTCCCAGACAACATGTGTAGGAAAATATTATCAGAGGTGGTTTCTCGTGTGGTTTTGGTGACCATAACTTTGTACTTATGGTTATTCTGTAACAAACTACACGCCCTCAATAGAATGGAAGCTATTTCTGGTATCTCTCCCAAGTGATATACATGGCAATATCTCTAAGAGCAATGCAGGAGACAACACTCTAATGCTATTTTAAACTATTTTTACTTTATTGCTTATTCAAGAGTATGCACGTTCTTTCTGCGTCTTGGTTACAAAAAATGTGGAATGGAGAAATATTTCAGGGATATCCTTAGAAAAATGGTATTAGTTCAGCCAGTAGAGCTGATATGTGATACTTCATTGAAAGGACATCAGTAGAATTTCCTTTCCAGTAAAGGACACCTGTGCTGGAAAAGGAATCTTACTTATTTGATCATTTCCCTACTTTCACACATCCAATTTCAAAGCCTTTACATCTGCTCTTAGCAAGCTTCTGCTGAACACTACAGAGTTATTGTAGGAATTCCTTGACTGAAAATGGTTTCCAGGCTCTTTTTTCATGTTTCCAGTGTGGGGATTTTTCCTGTCAGATAAGGATGTATTTGACTGACCAACTAATTATGAAACATTGTTGATACAGGTAAGTTGAAAGAGGTGTGAGAGTGATATCTACAGAGTAACACTATCGATAACTTGCTCAAATATTGTGTTTGTTTTACGTTGCCTTTGCTAGCTCGTGTGTTTGAGCATTGCAAAAGACTGAGCACGTGTGGGCAAACAAATTTCTTACTGTGATCTACACTGCAAAGAGCCACTGTTTGCAAATGTTTGCATTCTGATTTGCTGACATTGGAGTATCTCCTGATTCTCTAGCTCACACCTTTCCCTTGCTCCTGGAGGCAGGCACCGACTCCATCCTGAAGCCAAGATTCTTGTACAAACTTCAACAGCTGGAGCCTTGACAGTTATCAAATCTTACGAAATTTCACAATAACTTGCAGGAACAGTGATTAACAGTTTTTCCTTTCTTTTATTAGGAATATTTTGTGAGGGCTTTGAGCTATGAAGTTGTGCAATTTTTGGAAGTCAGGGTGGGTTACAATTAGCATATTCTAGTTAACCAGGACCAGGAAATTAACAACATCCTTACTGTGGCCTCCACGGATCGCCACATCCACAGTGCCAGAGAGGAATGAGTGAAGTCACCTGAACCTTTCACTCTGATGAAAGGCTGTGAAAACGAGTACAAGGTCTCCACGCTTTCCTAGAAGCAAAGAAGCCTGAGTGGCTGATTGCCAAGTGTAGCATGCCAAGAGTTGTTGGGATCTCTGACACATTCCAGTGGGAATATTAACAGGTCTGGGTAAAGTCTTCCAAGCTTCCAGGAGCGCTGTGAATATCTGCTGCTTAATGTATGTTCGCTTTGTGGTCCCCAGCTATCCGGAAACTCTCAAAACTCTGCAAATACCTTCTGAAACTCTCACACCCAGACTGCTCTCCAAACATTCTTTCTCCTCTCTTTGAGCATATGTGGTCTCAGAGTCCTGAAACCATCTGGAAGTATCAACTACAGGCTTCCAATCATCACCTTGTAATAGGATTAGCACCCCATCAAGCCCCCAGATGCTGGGCATCTGCTGAAATAGCTGTAGTACTTTGAAACAGAAAATATTGTTAAAGGGGTGTGTGGAACCTGAACCAAAGCTCACCAGAGTCAGTGAATTCTGCTATTCCATGTGTCTCAGTGGGTTTGGGGTTAACCCATGATCAATAATGATTTTGGATCCCCTGACTTTTTATCCCATGTGAACATACTCTGAAGCAGCTTTTAAAGACCCACGGAGATGTGTTTTGTCCCTTTATGCTGTGTGAAAAGACTGAGGTAATACAAAGTGGCTACCAAAAGTCTGCTCTGGACAGGACAAAAACATTCTGCAGAGAAGCTCTGGAAGAGTCACAATTCATGTTCTTAGGAAGGCAAGACAGGGGTGTGTCAGTGCAGGCTGACTCCAGCAGCACTGCATCCTGCAAGAGAGTAGAGCTGAGAAAAGTTCTAACTCAGGTTTTGAGCTGTCTAAAGTGTGCTGCAGACAGAAATCCAACGAGCAGGAGTTGGGTGTTTGAAAGCTTCTCCATCCTGGCTGCTGTGCTCCACCTCCCAGGAGTGCAGTGAGGAAAAGAGCTCCTCAGTTTCTTGGCTCCTGGTAAGCTCAAATTTGCTGTGTAATTTTACCAGAGTGGCAAAAGACTTCAGTTCTAACCTTAAAAAATGAAGTTACAGTTGAGGATATACCCTTTGCTGTTTTGGGTGTTCTACCTTAGCTGTACCTATAATAATGACAAGAGTTACTTGTGGATTTCTTGTCTCATTTTGATAGATTTATAACTTTTTTATGATTTTAGAACATTTTTAGTGTGTTTTTTGCCTTTATTCCATGTTCCTTTTGGACATCCCATTAAGAAGTGTGGCCTACGTTGAAAAATCAATCCTTCTAGCAAACTGTAAACTGTTTGGAAAATGTCTAAACTACTGCCACTTTTGACCAGGAGATGACAATGGCTCTGTCTTCCAAGAGGTATGGAAAGGTTCTCAGGTATTTTTGTTTGTCTGCTGACAAGTGTGCATGAAGTCAAGTCCTTTGCTACCTCTGAAAAATACCAAATATATAAACTGGTGTTGTGGGCTTGTTTTCTTGCAGTTTTTTTTAAGCAATATGGAATTTCTACTAGAAAGGAGATATGAATCAGCATCTAAATTTCTGTGAGAAACAGCAAGCATCAGTTCTTTTGGATTTGTCTGTTAGGTTTTTTTTGTTTCTCAAATTCTTGTTATCATTTCACCCATCAGGAGAGGGAGTCTAAGGATGCTTGTTTCCAGATCAGAACATTATCTGAAAACATTTGAATCTGTGTCATTTTCGTGGACCCATCAAGCCTTTAAAGAGAGACTGAGAGCAGCAAAGGGCTGGAACTGAAAGTCACATTAGAAATTCTTCAAATGGGATGGCACTTGTCAGCTGACAGTAAAGGAATTTTAAGAGGCAAGCACCAGCTGCTACAATAAAGGAAGACAGAGCACATTTGACCTGGCAATTGTTTGGGGACTTTATTGCAGCAGAACAAAAGGAGAGCCTGAAAACACATGCAAACTGTTATGATCAGGGGAGAGGGAGGAAGGGAGTAGAGAGAAAGGAAAAAGAAGGCAGGAAACTACACGTGCCTCCAATTCTGCTTTATAAACTGGCCTGGTCCCAAATGAAAACAAAATTGCAAATTGTTTTGTCTTCTCTCTTAGCTTCCAAAAGGAAACTCACCTCAGTATGTTCATCTTGGGCCTTATTTGCCCATTCAGCTGTGTTTTCCTGGAACAGCTGAAGCTGGTAAATACAGCTTGAGGGGTCACCTACCTTCCCTTGAGGTCTTATGCCAAGATGGACATCTATAAATAGTGCCTGTCAGCTGCCCACGGGATGAATTTTATCTTTTCCCACCTCCACCTCATAGGTCCACACCAGCTTTCTCCATCCTGGCTTCTCTTTGAGTCAAACCCAGCAGATGTGAGCCCCCAGCAGAGAAAGGTGATGGAGATGCCAGAAAAGACAAAATTCACAGCCCTCCAGAGACTTTCCTGGCTTGTGGCAAGTATCACTAAACTGAGGGTGTCAGAATTTAAGGTTGGGACTCTCCCTGAATGGCAGAGAGATCTTTTGCAAAACTTGGATCAGATTTCTGCCATAAGTTAGCAATCGTTTCAACCAGAGATTTTGGTCTGTTTTTCTCTGTGGTAAGAATGAAGAAAAGGGATTTGAATGAAGTGAGAAAGAACTCTGCGTTCACACTCAAAATGTTCTGAAACAGAACACTTTCTATCCTCTTGAAACTTCTTTAATTTTACATTATTTGAAAAATAAAAATGTTTTCATCATCGTTTTTCCCCGGTTTGGCAGTGAAAATTAGCTTCCTTTGCAGAACGTCTGCTGCACTGGTCTTGTCAGCCAGGAAACGCAGTCTTGTAATTGGTAAATAAACAGTTCCTGTGCTCACTTCATGCTTAGGCCAGCCATTTGTTATAGTTATTACTGGCAATTAATTTAATAATTTGGCAACTTGAACAACTATAAAGCTATACATCCAAAATGAAAATGAAACAAGACAAAACCAAAATATTAAATATAGTAGAATAAGAAAAATTTGTAATGAAAGGTAGCTTTGAAATTAAAAAGTTGAAAAATGCTTAGAGATAATGATATTTGAATAGTTTAGGTAGAAAATTGAGTGAAGAATCTCCACTGAGCAATGGTAGCCATAATTTTTGTAGGTATTCAAATCTAATGTTGTTGTGTGTAGAATACTGACTTGATGGATGATGAAGTCATTCTCTCAGTTTCAACTGGTTTCAAATCAAGCCCCACATGCTTGTGGATGTTTCCTAAAGCTCTTTTGTACATCTTATGTGGCAAAATGAACCGTTTCAAGGGTGGCAGGCACTGGGTTAAAACAAATAGTTTTAGAAATGTGAGAAGCTGTGGAAGGGCTGCTGTTGTTTTAAGGAACTTAAACAAAATAGCAATTCTCGTGCTGGGCAAGATGGCAATTATTTCTCTGCCATAAGAAATGTGAAGAAAAAAATTGCAGGGTAAATGAATACAGGAGATCAATAAAAGGATGCCATTAGCATCATTTAGGGATCACTTTGTTTCAGAAAGAAGGGGTGGGTTTTTAAAGCCCATTAGGAATAGAAAAGCCACTTGTTTATTATTTCACTGATTTATTTATAAGGCAGACCAAATGTGTCTGGTAAACTGAAAAAATCTGTTTAACACGCAGCGATCACTGGAGTAATGTGAACCTTTGCTTTATTTATTTCTGTGGTGCAGCTCTTTTGTAACTCTTGCCTTTTTTCCTGACAGTAACACATTATGAGGGGCATCCAGGCTGCTAATTATATTGTACAAATACACAAGAAACCCGAAACTTCACAGTACTTCAAAGGAATTACAGTTTATATTCTTCTTTTGTGTTTGTAGTTGTAATGATCATGTTGTTACTTTTTTCATTCCAGGAGCAGCTGATTCCAAGCCGAAGGAAGCTGTTGAGTGGAGTAGTGGTGAGTTTGGATGTCATTAAAAATGCAAGTATTAAAGAGAAATGGTTGTGTTTGATTCAGTCAAGTCATTCTGTTTCTCAGAAACAGTGTAATAGGTGAGTGAGTTTGACCTCTATGAATGCCAGAGATGAAATTGTCAAATTATTCAGGTACTTGTTTGGATGAAATGGTGCAAAACCTGAAAAATATCTTAACAGACAGGAGGGAATTGTTTGAGACTAGAAAGACAAGAGTAGCTAGTGAAGTGTGAAGACTGGGCTGAGGTTCTGAAATAAAAGGAGAAATCCCATTTAATGAGGCCTGAAATAAGATGAACTAAGAGGGAGAGAAGAAAAATTTTTCTGTGCCTGCTGAGTCAGGTTCCCACTAGAAAGCCAAAATACATTATTAGTGATTTCAGTGTGAAATGGAGGGAACACACAGTATCAGCAAGGAACTGAACTGGAGGAAGAGCATTCTCATTTAGTGTTCAGAAAATGTGTTTCCACACAGTCATAACTGGACATGCAGCTGGATGGCAGGGACCAAGGAAGTAATAATGTAAAGATTATAATGTAAAAAACGTGATTCTGACCCTTCTTCTCACTGTGGCTGGGTGGTAGCAGGTGCTGGGGATCACACACCACTGCTCAGCTGTCCTGCTCCACAGAAGCAGCCAATTTGCTGCTGAAGAGGATTTAAACCAGACTGGTTGCCACCTCTCCACACCACATTTGGGGATTGCCAAGGGCTGGGGAGTCTCCATCACCCTCTGAGACTCAGACCGGGGCAGATGACAAAACAAGGGAGAGCAGAAGGAAGTGTTTCGTGGCAAACACACATATGTGTGTGAGGAGCAGCAGGACTTAATCCATCATATCAAAGTAAGTTTGTCCCACATTCTCCAACTATTTCAATCTAGCACTCATCCTCTGACTGATCATTTTAAGCAGGCCACTTAGACTGGTGCCTCTTTCGCCTGTGTTTTACCTCCCCAGTCCATCGTCTTTGCAGACTTGTGTTTTTGCCCTTTCTTTACTACCACCTATGCCTCGCACTGAAGTGGTTTTCCCATTTGTTTCTGTCCATGAGGGAGAGTGAGAGGGAAGAATATGTCACAGATACTTTACGAATAATGGAGTGTTCCTGAACTAAAATAATCAAGGGCTGACACGTTGACCTTTTCCACAGCTCTGTCTGGCAGTAACAGCTCTCAGCTGCTTTGAAGGGCATTCCAGTGAGACTAATGAAATGGCAGCCCCACTGCAACCAGCTACTCTGCCTTTTTTTTGATGCCAGTGATTATCTGCCTTAGCGTGACTCCCTTTTCTGTGCCGTAGCCAGCTTTCAGTTGATGGAGAAATATCTTCTTTCTCTTGTCCCCACTGTTGGGGCCATTTGCTGCCTTTGAGACATTAATCTGCGGTGAAGTTTGGTAAATGTTTTGTGAGTTTCTCAGGAAATGCTCCCCCCCCGTGTGTGTACCCTGGCCGACATCCCCCGTGAGAACTCCGGCCAGTGAGCGAGACGTGAGCTCCTTTTCCTGCAGCCTGGTTGGCCATCATTAATCAAGCTGTTCAAATAGCTTGTTTTGTTATAAAATCAACTCCAGCTAATGTGTGTGTAATTTCCTGCTGCCTCCCCAGGCTCTTTCAAACAGTGACATGATCTAGGGCCTTTTCTGGTTGCCCAGGCTGCTGAGGGATCTCGTGTGTTGTAAAAGCCATGGCTAAGGGAGCAGGGCCTTGTTCCTCGGCCCTGTGTGAGGGGCAGGCTGCAGGATGGCCGTGCTTTTCCAAAGGAAATAAAGTCTCTTGATTGCTGTGGGGATCCAGGGTATGCTCCTCATGCATGAAGCAGCACTTGGTGAGGCGAAACCCCTCCCTCAGTGTCACTTATCCGCCTCTGATGGCTCTGTGGACAATTAGCAACAACTTCTCTGAAGTAACTAATGATCTTACATTAGGATTATTGACGTCAGAATCTGAGGGAAAGGACAAGAAATAATTAAATCATGAACGAAAATTGTGCACCTTTTCTACCTCTTTGAAATTAATCTTGGCAGGGAAAGGAACTTAGGGTGGCAACAGGTTTACCACTAACCTGGAGACAGAAGCACGCAGTGTAGGGGCGTCTCCCCTCAGTTACAGCTTCAACTCAAGGGGCGTCTGAATTTTTGTGGTGGGTCATGCTGCCAGAGAAATCTCTCTTCAGTATTATGTACTCACTGAGTGAGTCAGTGGCAGAGCTTCCCTGCAAGAGGAAGCCAAGTGTATTCCATTCATATATTATCTTTCCACACTAAACGTTTAATTAATTAGGCAGAACAAAATTACGTCCTTGGGAAAAGCAAAAGTCCATGCTTTAGTTGCAGTAGCATTCTGTGCTTAGATGAGAAAGTGAGAAGATTATTTCCCCATTTAGGTGTGAATGCTGAGGCATAAACCTCAGTCTTCAGTATCTTCTAGAGCCTCTGTTCCTGTGTGACAGCAAAGAAATAATGAGAACTTCAAATGTAACTCTCTATTTGCTTTGATTTTCTTGGTCCTCAAAGAAGAAGTTTCTTATTCAACTGTACGGAATGTTTCATTTGACACAAACCAGATTTCTCTCTGTCTCTCCCAAGCATCCCTCCCCCACCTGACCTCTAAAGACACTTCAAGTGTTTTCTACAGTTTCATCATGGCTATGTTTTTCAAAATGCATTTTTTGATTTAAATGCTGAACAAAAAAAGGATTTGTGCCACCCTGCTTGATATATTCAAAATATTACTTTGGATTAAACTGGTAGTTTGACAAGTTTTTTTGTGTTCTTTAGTCAAAGGACTGATTTTGTAGCTTTTGGATGGTCTCTCTATATTTTACTATGTGGTAAAATGGTTGTAATTCATTGTATTTAGTTCATTTTTTGTCCCCTTCCACTGATGATCATTTCAGTGCTGCAACAGCATTAGTCCTAATATAACGCACTGCCATTGTGACAGTATTGCCCAATTAATCTGTCAGATGAGCTGTGAGATTGTCTTTGTAAACAAACAGACAACAAAAAAAACCCAACTTAAAATTGAGATTGGTTTACAAGCATTCCTACTACTTACTTGCTTTTTAAATTGCTATTTATAAAAGTATTATGTGTAGCAAAGGTGTGATATTGCTAGACAAGTAGGATGGGTCCTCTTCAAAACCTGCCACTTTCTATTCATAAGATGAAGTTTGGTGCTTTACAAGAGTTGTAGCATAAAAGGAGCTTCTTTTTCTGCTGGTAAAGAACTATCTCTGATTAACAGTCAAGGAGGCAAGACTTAAGGTGGTATCCAGTAATTTTAAAGGTGAGAAAATGCCCATCAGTCAAACTTTTATCTTATTACAGTGTTCACATTACATGTAAAGCTCTTATTTCTTAGATAAGTCAGTTAAAAATACAAAAATGATTTTATATGGAAGTTCTAAAATTTCCTCTTAATCTTTCATGTTCTTCAGAAATCCATCTTGCCAGCCCTGCCTGCAGTGGAACAGGTTAGGTGACACCCGTGGGGACTGGAGCTGGGTTTGGTGGGCTACGAAGCCCTCAAAGGGGAGTCTAGCCTCCAGTCAGACCTTCACACAAAGATTTGAGAGAGGCCAACAGAGATGTGCAAGGAGGAATTCAGAGAGCCGCATGCAAAGCTGTGAATCCTTCCCACACCTGTGGTGTTGTGACACCTCTGCTTCCTTGCTGAGTGTGATGAATCTTCCTGGGGCTGCTGGGAACAGTCCCCACAGCCACTCGCTGTTAGGGACCCTTTTCTTGGTTCTGGAGGTCCTTTTCTCTGTACTTAAAGGCTTGTCCACTCCAAAAATGCGGGCAGCTCTGTATGGAAACGGTACTACTGTATGCATGAAGAAGCTTTGTTTACTGAACCAAATAGCTGTAAAACATTATTTATCATAATTATTTACCAGCTGGTCACTTAAAAGGCAAAAAACTTGGTAGTATGAGCCTGGTGCCTGAAGCTGTTCAGTTTAAACCTTTATTAATAATGTTCTCATGGCTTTTTCTTTTAATTCCCATTATGGCCGGATACTGAGCTGCACATCAAAGGAATTTTGGTTTTAAAAGCAATGGTGAGTACTGCACATTGCATTCACTCCCCTTTGATCACCATCCGCAGCACAAATAAATCTCATTAATCAATATTTTCTCTATTTCCTCTTGCCTCTCTGTTAGTGCCAGAGATCTGTTTCTGATTTGCATTGCTTTGTTTTAAATGAGAGGAAGATTTCTATGGCTATCTTCTGTCTAAAAGGTAAATTTCTCATTACTTCAGGAATGAAACTGTTGTAACTGGGACTTGATCACATCCTCCTCATCTTGAACGTCAGAGCAGGAATATTGAAGCAATTAGAACAGCCTTGAGTCTGTGAGCAAACCATTGGCCAGGATTCATTCACAGAAAATATTTGGTGTACCCTTGCCAGCTGGAGGCAAATTAATAAAAGTCCCAGTCTGTTGGCAGACAATTCTTGAGAAAAGTGATAAATTTCCTGAAAAAGCTGTGACTTGCCTGTCCACTTCCAGTTGTGACTAGAAATGACTGTGAGGAACCGGAGCACTTTGCACGGAAGGCTCTGAGACGAGGTTCTCCTTCTTTTCTTCCTAAACAGCTTCATAGTTGTGCTGTGTGTTTGCAGCTTGACCTCTCTGCAATACATGCACTTTTGTTTTATGTTGAGGGCTTTTTCCCCCCTCTGTTTTCCCCATGCATGTTTTCTGTTTGCCTTCAGTTTGCTGGTGTCAAACATTTTGATGCAACTGCTGCCACCAATGAATGGCTGTGCCGGGAAAATCCAACTCCTTGGGGGCGGAAAGGGAGAGAAAGGATGATTATTTTTCCATTCTGTTGAACAAAGCTGGCTTCTGTTACCATTTTTAACACTCCAGTATTACTGGAATTAATTTGATGCATCTGTTCCTGAATTACCTCCCATAGTTTTAGTCCTTACTAGACTTCCAAACCAGTGTTGATTTAGGCCTGTTTGTTCCAATCCATATTACATTCCCATAAGCCCTATGCTATTTTAAAGCAGTTTAATTGCTTTTAAATCCTTCAATATTAAAGTTACAGTAAATTTCAAACTTCATTATATTATTAAACATACATGTCTAGATTCTCTCTAGGGCTGTGTAAAGCCTGGCATATATTACCTTCTCCAAGTATGTTGTGAATATTCAGAGCCCGATCAGGGACAATATTATGGGAAATCCACAATGTGTAAGCACTTTTTTACAGGGATTCTCCAGATCTCAGCTTGAAGCAATTGCTTTTGACTTAGACAGCATAAATGGTGAGACAGTGAGTGCCTGTTGGTCATAAATAACATTTTCTCACAATTAAGCTTTCCAAGCAGTGTTGACAAAGAGCTGCTTCACCTTGAATTTGGTGTTTTCCTACTTAGGGCTGTGGGGAGATAAAAACTCGTTTAATTTATATATATATTTGAGCTGATCTCATGTGTGTTGAACGCACATAATTTCATTTGATTGGTGTCCTGCAACTCATCCTCTGGTAATTTTCGGAGTTGCATGTCCTCTGGGCTCTTGGGCACGGATTTATTCAGCAGCAGAAGGAGCAAGGTGCGAGAGAAAAGTCTTGTAGGGATTGAAGCGACAATGCTGGAACTCCCGTTAAAAGGAAAGACATCCTGTTAAGAATCAGTCTTTAACCATGCTGCTGGGGAGATCCAAACTTCCTGACTGCTTCAGGTTAAACCAATTTAACTCTCTAGACACTATTTCTATTTTCCCCTGCCCCAGGAAACAAAGCTGAAAACACAGTGGGAGACCTAAAAACTTCGCCTAACCTTGGTCCAGCCTGGGGCATAAATTTAGACCAGCATTAAATTACACTTCCTATGGTGATATGGTGGCCAAGAATAGCTGAAACAGAGCAACTCTCTGGCCACGCTCCCTCAATCCCTCTCCCACTGGGAAGCAGAGCAAGAGAGGCTCTGAGCTGCTGCGAAGGTCCCACGCTGCCAGGGGAGCCACTGGCACCAGGAGTGCCCTCCCTGCCTCCCTCCTCCTCCCCACAGCTGACACAGACGATTTACACCACCAGGAAGGAAGGGCCAGTGTGTGACATTGCTCAGGAGCTGTTTTGAAATGGATTGCCCCTAGCAGGACTGAGAACCATGGGGAGTCCAGAGGCAAAAGATTTATTTTAAGCTGGACAGAGGTAAAATAGTTTTGTAAGTTTGATACCTTTTCCTATAATTTATCTGGCTAGAGTTTTGTGCTCCCCACAGTTAGGCTAAAATCTGTTTGAGATCCTTTTTTTCCTTAAACTGGAGATAAAAACACCTATCCAGTCAAATGCATTTTGCATATGAAGCTATTAGGGTTTGTTGGTTATTTTTTTTTAATGAAGGAAAATTTTCCCTTATTTAAAACACAAACTGTAAACAAAATAATCATTCCATTTCACTTCTAAAACCTGATGTTCGGAAATCAAGTTAAGTACATACCTGTAATAAGCCGTTTCATTTTGGTTTTAGTTTATTTGTACTGCCTTCATTTTTTATGCATGAAAGAACAACAGTTCCAGATAAGTCACTTACAAGTAAGAACCCACAAAGAATCAAGTAACTCGATTTAAGACATAAAGTCCTCATCCTTAAAATGCTGCCTGAGGTTAAGGCACTTGAGCAAGGGTGAAAGAAGAGGTAGTAGGTATCTAAATAAGCATTTCTGCTTTCTGTCTCACCCCCTTAAACCCTAAACTAAGTTGGAGTTTTTTGGAGCATCACACCGCTTTTGAGAATAAGGAGTTGCTATGAATAACTTAATTTTGCCCTAGTGAAAGGGGGATGCTAGTGGTGGTTTTAATTTTGTTTTGTGAAAGCAATAGTGAAAAACTAGACGTGGTGTTCTGCTTGTTTTTTTCTTCTATTTTCAGCTAACTGCATCAATGAATGAATGTTTCCTCAAGCATCTTTTATAGTCTGCATTGCTGGAACATTTGAGAGAGAAATTCTTCTTGGTCCTTTGCTGCAGAGCATAATCCCAGGTATGCTTGATCTAGAAATTGATATCCTGGGGAGAAAAATGCATTCTCAGGATGATGTCTACCCATACTTTTTGTGGATGTAAACCCAGGCAAAACACAGCAATTCTTCTTTCATGTGTAAGGCATTGCAAATGCACCTGGCCTTTGAGGAAACAGTGACGTTTTAACCTTAACCAGGAGGTTTAATCTGAATCAGGAGGCTTGATCCCATTTCTTAGAAACATCTTTGCATGAGCCAGAAGTATTGTAAATGCTTCTGTGGGAGGAAAGGAAAAGCAAATTCAGCTGGCAGTCCCAGATATTGGCTCTGTTCATTTCAAGCACTGCTAACCCAAATTTGTGCCCATTGAATACCAGAGATCAGCGTGGTTCTGGGTAAAACAGGATGAATTAAAGTCTACTGCTCCTAGAAGGGACTGAGCCAGGTGCAGGTGAAGAAGCAGTCAGGCTGAGATTGTAAAATAAGTTAAATTTTTGTGTATTCTTAGTCTTTAGCAGCAGCTGATTCTTTTTGGTTACAAGTAGAAAATGTGCCTATTGTAAGGTTTTCTTTTTTTCTTAACTGCACAAGGTCTGTGGGAAAATGAGTCCCATTAACTTTCAGTTAGTTTGTTCAGCTCAGACCTAAAGATGTTTCGGATATTTCCCCCTCTGAGATAGTCCAAAAGAGTTCCATGTCATACTTAGAGGAAATATTGTTCATGTTTTCTTTACTGTTTCTACAATTTGTGGAAATGGCCTGGTGTGAAATTAAGTCTGCTTCGTTCTGTCCCTCTGTCTTTGACCTTGCCAGCTCTTCTTGACACTTCTCCCTTGGCCAAAGCCTGTTTTATGACAGAAACATGGCAGTCAACTTGCAGCTGGGGGAAACAAAATATAGATTTACTATATCTAACAGCCCTGCATTTTCAGAAAAAAAATTTCTTGACCTTATGTAGGAAGTAATAAATAACCTTCGGCTTCTGCTTCAGCCACCGTTTTACCTGGGAAGGTCAACTCCCAGGCTGCCCACTCCAAAACTGCAGGCTGCTCAACCTCATTTCCCATTTTCTGTTGTTGTTACTAGTAGAAGACAAAAACTAAACAATGAATCCCCTGGGACTACAGGACTGCTTGAGAGTGCCAGGATGTGCAGGAAAACTACAGAGAGCGGTGCCCTCTCCAGTTGGGGTTTATAATTGCTTCTTTCTATGCATGACTGCATTACTGAGGGCACTTGTCACAGAGAAGCACCCGCTGCTCTGGGTGTGGGGATGTGGCACCGTGTGCTGCCTCCCAGCTTGGGGTGTCTGTTTGTTGTTCTGGCACACAAAGCTTTGCTGTCTAACCTGGCTCTGCTTGTCTGTTGTTATTTCTGGTTTGCCTCTGTGTAAACTAAGCCATGGGGATGTGAAGTTCATCCGGGCTGAGCAATTCATTTGCTTTACATTAGCACAAGTCGTACACAGAGAGTCCCTGATTCCAGACTCCACAGTAAATACAGCACTCTGTTATCTCTCACAGCTGCTGCTTGATGAGCCAGCATTAAGTGCTATGGTACCTGCTCCAAATTTTGGATGATTAAGTAGGTTTGGGTATTCACGAAATTAAATCAAAACATTTGAACTGCATAGGAGCTCAGCTTAGGAATTGGTGCTTTTTCTTTATGCTCCTTATTTAGTCATAGGAGAGGTAAGTTCATGTTTTGTCTCTTTGAAGAAAAAAAAAATCAAATCCTACCAAATCAGAGAAGGCTCCTAACTTACATATCTGTATTCAGAGATTTAGCACAGAAAGTGTGAGCAATTAAGGAGGAATTTATCTGTGCTACTAACGCATGCCCATTTAGCTAAGTGCACTTTGCTGACAAAGCTTGAAACTGGCAGCAGATGGGTACCCAAACAAAAGGATGATACAAGGTTCACTTGGAGTAGGAGCAAGTAGAATTTTGGTTTTCCAAGCAGAAAAAATGAATGTGTCAACCTCTAACAAGATGAATTGTTTATTTCATGTTTGTTTTCAAAGTCTGCTGAAACGAGATGGTTATCTCTAGAATTCCGCCCACTAAAATTTGTGGATTCCTGTAGTTATCTGGTCCCATCTCTTTTTTTTTTGGGAGCTGGAAAGAAAGCAGGACTTGTCTGGAAGGAAGCTTGTACTCAAATTTCGATGTCCTCTGCTGAATTGGATTCACTTTTTGGCTGTGGAAAGGATCGCCAACCTATCAACAACGCTGACAGACAAATTTATTAGAAGAGTACTGATTTTTTATACATGCAGTAGGTTCTAAAGTGCCTTTTGTATAGTTCAGTTCAAGTGGTTAAAGAGAGAAAGCATGAGAAATGTAAACATTGTTGTCATGAGCTGCTTTCCATTAATTAACTTATGCATATCAAACCAAACGCTGTTGCCAGCACTTTACATGCGGCTCCCTTTCCCCAGAAAATACTTTTCCAAATACAACACAGGTTACATGGTGGGAAAAACAATCAGGGGAATCAAGTCTTGATCTAAACTTCTGCTGCCATGCACGAGTTTGGCACTGGCACACCTGTGAACACGTTTACAGGAGCAAGCAGCTTTACTACATAAACACGAGGGCTGCTGAAACACCTCACTGACACTTTCTAAAAGGTGTATTTGGAAGTTTTGGGTAATAATGTCTAAACAGGATCCCTACATTGCTTTCTGCCTTCTTGGAGGACTGGCAATCAAAGGCTGTGCAGTTGGCTGGGTACTGCAGCCTTGCTCCTTGGCATCCAGCCCTGGTATTCTTTTGTCTCAATTCTGCATCGTGGTTATCACACTGCTTCAGCACGGGGAAAGAGCAAAAACAGTTTTAAAAGTGCAAAGGAAGAAGTCGAATTAAGATAAACATTTACATAACTGGAGAAAATTACCCAGGAAGGACTGGAAATCTGATGACATTCTGTTTACCTAGAGCAGTATTGAAACAGTTTGTGAGAGATACAAACCAGAACACTTTGTATAAATCACTGTGAATGTAAGGACCTGTGAAGCGAGACAGTAAACACTAAAATTATCAAGCTGGCTCAGCACAATAGAACCTACTCAAGACAATATTTTGCACAATACTTTTACTAAAGCTCTCTTGAGATGGGAAAAGAGCAAGGTAATACAAAGCTTCATTTAAAGAAAAGTTGCCATATACTCCTTATGTAAAATCTATAAATTTTGCCCATTCTAACCAAATCTAGGCCTTGCTATTCTATAAATGCAGGTCTTTCTGAGACTACAGAATTTGCATTCCTGTTCCATTTTCTTATCTTTAGGTAATCGTGAGATGTGTTTGTACATCTCATGAGTTTTAGCCAGGAGAGGTAAAGCTGCACAGAAATTTGGGCTTTGGACTGACCAGTTCACATGCCTGCTCAGTACAATTCTTGTGAGATATCAGAACACATCTAAGGAACGCATTCTGTTTTATTTAGAAGCAGAGGCTTCATTTGGAAATCTATCACAATATTTGCCTGCTCTTTCAGAAGCTCATCTGAATTTTTCATGTCCCCAAATCAGATTAGATGTGTGTTTTCTCCAAAGGCTTCACTGTAATCCTAAACAGGATTTCTCAAGAGTTAGGGGTCAGTTGCAATATTGGAGGAGGTGCTGGCAAGTTATGGAAATGGTTGTTTCCTCTTTTTTGGCTGGGGTAATCTAGCAACTCTCTTGATTACAGCATATGGTGTGTGAAAACAAGCATCGAACCAATCAGATAGGCGAGGCTGGAAAGGGAAGTAGCTAAAGAGGTCTGGGAAAAATTCACAATGGGGAGATCTCAGCAAAAAAGAAGTTGGGGAATTGTTAATGTGCAGATGGATTAGAAATTCTTCTCCTATGGGAAAGGACCGCAGCAACCACAAAATTCACATTTTCTAAATGAAACACACGGACCACTTCCTTAACCAAGGCTTCTCAATAATAACATAAGACAAGCAAATTCATTAAAATAACATAACCACCCTTCTCACTGCCTGGGAAGAGAGAGGAATAGTTCTGTGCTCAACTTAAATTTTGTAATAAATACTGTATAAGAACATAAGCTAGATAACATATGTCATGATAAATGGAGTCTAGTCTACCAGGAGGCATTTATTAATAAAACCTACAGCGACAGCCAAAACAAACAGGCCTCCACAGAGCTCAAGTTTCTGCTTCATGCTCTGTGTTTGTGAGGGATGTCTTGAACTCTGTGCACAGCAGTGAGACAGAGGGTGGCTGAAGGATAAGTCAGGAGATGGATCTAAGCTCCTCACTTGCACCAGCAGATAGGAGAAGTGTCTGGCACCAGATGAGATGAGAGGGAAGAGGAAAGTCAGGCTGGTGAAGCAAAGGGAACAGGGAAACGTGACAACTGTGAAAGGAGTTCTGGGAGGAGGAAGGATGAATTGTTTGAGTGCTGGAGCTGATTTATTCACTTTCTGTGGGAATGCAAACTAGCTGCAGCTCCCAGTCCACTGTCAGTTCTGAACATCTGGACAGATTCTGAACTTGCATCCAAACTCTGTGTTCCCTTTCTCTTCTCGCAGTTTCTTGCCCTTCTCTTTGTCTCTCTTACATGTCTCTTGCTCTGGTAAGAGCTGTATCCTCCTTGAGTGCAGTGTTTGAGGATTTCCCCACAGGAAAGGTTTCTGGACTTTCTCAGGACAATGGGGAGCTGCTCCTCGGATCGGTACCCGTGGTGGACATGGCACAGTGCCCAGCCCTATGAGCTGGCAGTGAAATACAAATAAATGCACCTTTCTCCATCCCCTCTTTGGCACTATTGAGAACAACAGGGTGGTGTAAGGGAATTTTGGGTGCTCTGAGCATGTTCATATCATTTGATTTCATTCTGTTTGATTTTGTTGCATTTTTTTTTAACCTTTGGAAGCAGGTTTTACTTTCTTCCCTTCAAAAGTAAACAATTGATTCCAGGGCCAGTAAAAATATAACCCCTTCATCAGGCCTGACGCTGAGCCCTTCCCAGTAATGTTATGGCAGGTCATTGTTCTGTCAAAAGATTATTAACTTTTCTTGGTGTTAAAATACAAATAAACAAGTAGGAAAGTTGTACGTGTCCCCGGGGCACTTGCTCAGCTATGAAAATACCAAGTACAAGTACATTTCTCATTACAGAAAGGAGAATGGGGATATGTTTGGAACAATAGTAATCAATTTCAGAAATTCTGTGATTTATTGGGCATGGCAGTTTCAGATTTTTGAGGCATGCGTAATACTATTTTCTCCCCATCCCTTTTATGCAAACAGATAAAGCTTTTGGTGGAATTAGAACACAATTCATATGATGCATAATGCTAAAGAAGCGGGGAAATGATAATTCATAACAAGTTGTTCTGGTCTTCCCAGAGACAGATTTTATAACCAAAGATTTGGTGTCCACTTTAATAACATTTTGTTTTTTTAGATATGGTTCATCAGTTTCCCAGAGGTTAAAAGCCATGCAAATACCACAAAGAGAAAGATGAGAATTCCTCTCTATCAGGTCAGCTGCTTTTTGGGAAAAAAATACATGACAAATACAAGTCTCTGTATTTCCTCATTAGGACACAGAGAATCATAATTTATTTCCCATTTTGACAGTGTTAAGTAGCTGTTATCAATAACATAAATGAAGAGTACTGTGATAAAATTCTTCCATAGAAATGACATTTGAAGAAGTTTCTTCTTATATGAGGAGGCTTCCCAATTCACAGTATCCAGGGGTTTCTTTTTCACTTAAGAAATTCCCCATTTCAATACCCAGAGCTGAGTTTGCTGTTGGAGCCCTGACTTACTGGTGTGTTAAAAATTTTTTGGCATTTGAAAGTAGAACATATAAAACTGATTGGTGTTGAAGTTTAGTTTGGGGAAAAAACCCATTTCATATCTGATCTCTTGCTCAGCATTTGTGCTTGGGAGGTCTCTGGCTTACTATAAAAATCAGATAAAATTGGCTGCCAAAATCAAGAGTCATAACAATCCATTTAACAAACTTGCCAGATTTGCTGGAAGATCTAACACTCGATCCTCAGACATCTGCCTTTGCTCTCTGTGTCTCTCAGTAACAGAATATTGTGTTCCTGGTTAGGTTTGCTTCTTCCCATACCCACCAAGGCCACTTTTGCTGTCCTGTGGGAGAATTTATGGCCCTCGCTTGGTTGCTGTGACTGAGATCATTCTGACTCTTGTTCAATGTGAAGCTGCTGCCACCAAAAATGATAGTGTGAACTTCTGCCTTCCTTTTTTGTTCCTTAGCTGTCTGTAGCTCACATCAAATCCTCGTGTGTCCCACCACAGCAGCTCCCTGGAAGCCTAGCTGGCAGGACAGTTCTGATACTTGTCACCCCTTAAGAGATTAATTATTTCTATGTCAAAAACATTACTTTTTGGCCACAGGTGGTGATCTGCCACATCCTCTCTGCTCTGTCTCCCTTGCTGCAGCATTGGGCAGGGCAGGCACGATAGCATCAGCCAGAGGGGTTGTTCTGGGACAGTGGAGGCAGCAGATGCTGCCAGGAGCAGGCTGTGACTCACAGCACAGAGGAGCCCTCGTGCCACGCTGGATGGGGTCCTGGCATGCTCCGCTCTGAGACAGGGAATGTCATGGCTGGCCCCAGCAAGATGTGCACGATAATCACCGAGCTGCTTAAGAAGGAAACACAGAGTGAAGAGTAGCTGGGACTTCAGGCTCAGTGAAAGCAGGACTATTTTTTTCCAGTGTCCCTGCTGTCCCTCCAGCTCCCTCATGTGTGGCTCTTTGTAGTTGTAACACGAGGCTCACCCCGCTTCACCCCAGAAGGCTAAATCTGCTCTTTAGCACGTCACTTCATCATCTAATTGTTGGCTGTATGCATGATGTGAGGCAGTGCTCTGGCACAGCAGGCAGAGCTGAGCCCTGTTGCAAGTCCATTAACTCAGATGGAGCTACCTCCAGAGATGAATGTGCATGCAACTTCAGAGCTACTTTAATCAGAGTAGTTCGTATTCATGAACCCCTGTGTAAAGAGAGCTGTGTAATTAAGATCATTCATAATGCTGTAGGATATTCAAACTAAGATAAGGCAGGCAACTTGCTTTTTAAGGGCACAAATCGATCTCCTGCTGCGGTCAGGAAAGTGTGATCCAGTACACGTGTTCAGAGGAAGACTTAATAGTTGTGCTGCTGTTCTCTGAGTGCATGGAACAAGAAGAATAAGGTTTTCTGATAAATAACATTCATTTTGCTCAGTGCTGATGCCTCTAATCAAGACTAACATACATTAATGCACATAAAAACGACAGAGAATTAACGCAGCGCTTGTCTGTAAGCCTCTCCTGAATACTGGGAAAGCACAAGATTTTGGGAGATAACTGCTGTGCCTTTCCTTTCTCTCACACTCCTTAGAATTTGTCAGCCTGTGAAAATACAGGCATCTTGTTCTGAAGGGAAAAGAAACACAGCGGGTACAAGGCACATGCACAGTCTCATAGTGCCTCACTGTTTGTCTGACTCATTCAGAGCCTTGGAAACTCCCCTTCACCTAAAATATGACCTGCTGTGGGAAAGCAGAAGGGTTTTTTGTCCCTGCAAGTTCCCAAATGGTTATGGAAGAGGTTTAAAAATGTGTTTTCAACACACCACACAATTAATAATCAGCTCTGTACTCCCTTCTGGCTTAAGTTACAAGGGAAGGAGGCAGTCAGCAAGGCTCTCCTTTCTTTCCACAAATCTCACAGCAACATGCCATGAAATTGTTCAGGAGAGAGACCCAAGAGCTGATTCAGGAAGGCATGAGAAGCAGTTTGTTGTAGACTCAGCTTTTGGAGAGAATTTGGCATTTTCTTTGAGAAAGCTCATCTGAGGAAGAGGCTGTTGGGTAAGAAAGCTCCACTGCCTCCAGCTCTTTTTGTGTGCTTCTCCATAGAAAGAGCAGATCCTATCTGGAGAGGAACCAACAGTTTTTCTTCCTTTTCTTTGCGTGCTGGTTCTGAGATCCAGGAGACAGGACCTCCCTCCTCCATGGCAGCATCTGTTAATGTGCTGTATTGTCAGTCCCTTCTCTTTCCAGAGTGAAGATCTCTAGGAAGCTTCTGCGTGCTATGGCCTGTACCAGATCCCTATAGGTCGCTACAGGACACGAAAGGACACAGACACACACTACAGCTCAGGTGATCAGAAGAGAGGAGAAGAGGGTTTATTTTTTCTGACTCCAGTATTTATAGTTTTCCAAAAGTGACAGTGGATTGGACGGTGGCAGTGCCACCTCTCCAAAGACACTGTACAGACAAACAGTCCATCAATTTTTCTCCTCCTCTATGAAGGAATGCAAAAACAGTGAGCTGTTTACAGAAAGTGTGTGAGAAAGTTCTTCACAAATATGTAAATAACAGAAGGCTTAGAAAGTCTTAGAAAAATCAGGGCGACACCCTAGCTTCTGATTCAGTCACGTGAATTCACCAGTTTAAGGGTTTTGTGAAAGTGGAAAGAGTATTGCTGGGTTAATCACCTGGACAAAGCTCTTTAGGTGGAGCTGAGGGATTTGTTTGGGGTTTAGATTTACACAAAATGCTCTGGCACTTGTTTTTATATCAAAATAATGGTTTCTTAAATTTTATTTTGTTGTACTGTTCTTATTTCCAGTGTAATAGTTTTCTGTCCCCAAAAATACTCATTTGCAGTTTCAGTGGAGGCTCACTAGGTGTTTCTTTGATATTGTACTTCGGAAAATGTCACTTCATTTTTGCTGTATTCAGTTCTACACCTGGCCCAAACAATGTTCCAAATTACATTGGGAGACCTCTAAAGCTGGTATAATTTGATATGGAAATGTTTAAATCTCTGCACAGTGATGCTGAGAGAAAACCACTGCTCTAAAACTTTTGCACGAATGTCCAGTTAGAGCCTTAGATGTCTACTTTGGGATCAGCTGAGATTAATGAGCTACTTTGGTGAGAGCTCATTGAATGATTTCTCTGGCTCTGCACTAAGCTGTAATCAGAGTTGAATCTTAGTCTGCAGAATAAGATTCTTCCATCTTAAACACCAGGAAAACTTCAAGGTGTTTGACAAAAACAATGATAATTTATCTGATTCTCTTGTCATGTTCTAAACAAGATTATTCTTGATTTGCAAAACTTACTAGAACGCTGATAAAGGGCTTGTCACTCTTTATTGTTCATGTATTCACTGCTTGGTAAATGAATCCAGTGTTTAACTCCCAGAAAAGTCAGGTTTTCAAAGGGTTCTGAGGTTCTCTGGAGAAAGACACTGTTGTATAATACTGTCTGAATAAACTGCATCTTCCATTCAGAAAATGTATAGCAGCTGAGAGAGAAGAAATGTTATTTTGCACATTGAAACAGAAATTTAGATTAAAAAAAAAAATCCAGACCTTTTTCTTGATCTCTAAATCCAGTAATGGCTTAAGAACCAAGTCTGTTCTCATGCGTGGAGAAGTACCTTTGCAAATTGTTAGGGCTGGATGCTTTGCAAAGCATAAATGAGCAAACAAGAAAGACTGTGTGAAAGGCTTTATTCAGTAATGAAGGTTTTAAATGAAAGCTAAAAGATTTTGCCATAGAATTTTCCATGAATTGTAATGGAAGATGCATGGTTAAACCACCCATATTGCAACTCTTATTTTCATTAGGAGTTCTACCTCCGTCTTCTTTCCCTTCACTGAGGTCTCTGCTGGTTTTTGTATTTTTCTTTTTTTCCCTTTTCTGGTCCAGAAAAATACCACAGTGATGAATATGTTCAAATAGCTTCTAAAATAATGAAATGTCCATAGTTTTTTCACTCTTTTTTTCCATCCTCTGTACTTTACCTGATTTTACAAGTAGATAGTCAATAGCCAAAACAGTTCTTTTTTTTTTTCAGAAGACTCCAGGCAAAAACTGTCCAGGAGATACCTAAAAGTTTAGATAGTTTATTTGACAGTAACTCATTTATTTGTATTCCTGAGCATCTCAGTTCTGGGAAAAAAAAAATAAAAGAGAAACATCAAAGTACTGTGGCATAGTAATTTTTTTCAATGACATTTATGCTTTAACCTCAAATGGGAGAACTTTCCATCTGGACAAATATCCTGTCCACTTGGACCTTTCCCAATATGAGGTGCTCTGCGTTTCTGTGAGAAGCTTTAACATTTTGGGGTTTGTTCTGAAGAAATGCTTTAGAATTTTTAACTTCCTAAGCCATTTCAGGACAAAGAAACAACTTCCAACCATCCAAACCTTTTCTAATATTAGATTTTATAGGTAGGTGGATCAGTACCTTTTTGTTTCTGAAAGAAAACACTCCTAAAATGCATTTCTTAAGTAGTTTTCCAAACATTAAACTTATAACTGCCAAAACTGTTCAGCTATAAGCAAACCGTATCTAGCTGCACTTTAAATAATTTTGGTTAATATTGTATGTATATAGATTTTATCTGAAGAGTTGTGCTTTGAAAGGAGATCAAAAACAGTTTCTCTTCTGATTGCAATTTTGTTTTGCTTCAATGTTTTTGTCAGGAGGATCTGAATTATTATAGCTGAATAGAAAAAGCATTTTTTCCCAATGATTTGAAAGCAAAACGTAAGGCAAACTGATGTTCTATGAAAAATTACTCCATAAATACTGAGAAATAAGAAGAAAGGAATACCCTCGAACCAAACAATCAAAGAAACCCATTTTCCTTTTGGGTTTTATTCTTTCCCTCGGTGATGACATTCAGTGGTTGATGAATGTTGCGTCAGGCCACGTTTTGTTTAGCTACATGAAATCTTTCTGCAAACTCTCCCCATGCCTTTGTGGATGGTGACAAGAGCTTGGATTTTCCTGGTGATGATTGCTGCCGTGGGGCTGTTCCCAGTGTGCTGAGTGATGCTCTGATTGTCCATTCTCATCAGGCAGCATTAGAAGCAAGTGCTTTCTGTGCAGTGTTTCTCATGCCAGAGGATGTGCATCACTCTTCCAGCAGCTTGGCTTCTCTCCTTCATTGAGATTCATTTGGATCTGGAAGCTGTCCCCTGAGCATGAACACTCTGTGCAACTGGAGATGCCTCATTCCCTTCTAATCTCTCTCCCCTTTATACGCGTTTGTACAAGACATGGTTCCTTTTCAGAATTTTATAGATCAGGCTCCAGAAATTACATTAGAAAGTTTATTGATTTGATAGATTTTCAATACTCTAGGTTTTTCTTCTTCGTTTTTATTGTTTGTTACACAATCACCCAAATTTGTTTCAGAGATTGGTGCTGCTTAATTTCATTATTAAATACAAATCCATTCTGTATTTTTTTCTTTTTAAAGACAAACTGATTAATGCATAATTTTCCACTTATTTTCTCTGTGTTTCTATTTCTTTTGCAGTACCTGTGTTGCAGTACCTGTGTAAATAGGGATTCAAAACTTGAAAAAAAAAAATTGAACATTTACTACAGCGGAATCACAGAATAGAAAAACATTCACAGAATCACAGAACAGTTCAGGTTGGGAGGCAGTTCTGGAGATCATCCAGTCCACCCTCTCTGTTCAAGGTAAGATCAGCTGCAGGATGTTGCTCAGGGCTGGCTCCAGTAGAACTTAGCCTCTTCAAGGAAAGAGGCCCAACAACCTCTCTGGGCAATCACTGAATGATTTGTCCTACTGAAAAATTTTTTAACCTATATTTAAACGGAATTTTATGTGTGAGAGAGTCTGACCAGTCTTCTGTACTGTCTTCCACTGGGTAAGATTCTCCCACATTGGCAATCTCCTCCTGAGACATTCTTTTTTTCCAGACTGAACAGTTCCAGTTATCTCATCCTTTTTGTATGACAGATGCTCCAATTTCTTTGTGGGGTTTGATGAACTCAGTATGTCTCCCTGGTGCCAATAAGCCCAGAACTGGGAACAGCACTGCAGATGTGGCCTCGCCACTCCTCAGCGGAGGGGAGAGATCACTTCTCTCCATCTCGTTGGCAGCACTCTTGCTGATGTAACCCAGGGTATTGTTGGCTTTTTTTGCTGCGAGGGAACATTGCTGTCTCATGTTCAGCTTGGTATTTGGATTTTCCTCACCCAGTACCTGCACACTCAAACAGTCTCTTTATTCCATCTGAGTCACGTATTCCTGCTTCTACCTCTTGAATGTTTTATTTTCATGTTGAGGTCATCAGGATCATCTTGTTCATCCATGCAGGATCCGTGCTTGATTGTGTCTTGTCAGGACAGCCCCAAGGCTTGGAGGAGTCAGTCCCAGATCTCCCTTCTCTCCAGGACTGGCTGCCACGGGATTCTCTCAGGCAGATCCTGGAGGAAAATCATGTGCTCATCTGAAGGATCTGACAGGATATTGAACTCCACCATCTTGTGGTCACTGCGACAAAGTTGACCCTGACCTTTATACTCCTGACCAGTTCTTCCTTGTTGGTGTCAGGTCCAGAGACCATCTTCCCTTGTTGATTCCTCGATATTCAGGAAAGGAGATTGACTTGCACTTGTATATTGTGGTAATTTTCTTTAATTTTTCTGACATCTCTGCATTTACACTCCCAACCCTATACCTCAGTAGATTAGAACTAGCTGTGGTAAGAACTGTTCTGGCCTGCTGCCCAAAAATAATATTCCATCATTTCCTGACGGGGAAAAAAAGTCCTGCAGACTTGTGGCCATTTGTCCTCACATCTATTTGCAGCTCCTTATTTCCCTTGAGAAGCATCCAAGACCATTTGGAAGTTGAATTTTTCCGATGTCCTCAGTGATCTCCAACCCCCTCCCGCTCTGTTTCTTGGAAGGACCAGCTTATGAGGACAAATCTCCCACGTTGTCTAATTCCATTATTCACTACTCTGTGTCCATTTTATTTCTACTCATCACACAACACTCTTTAGCTCCTTCTTTTTCTGAACTTACTTGGAGATCTGCCCCCTGTAACACTTACAGATGCATAAACATATAAAAAGTGGGCACTTTGTCATGTTACACATTTTATTTAACAGCAGATTCAGCTATCAGACTATCATTAGGTAATGTGCTGACATACACATCCCTGAGGGAGATGATTGTGAGCTGCTGGAGGAAAAACAATCAAGATTAGTTCTGCCAAATATATGGTAGGTATTAATCATCATCAAATAGCGTTGTTTTTTTCTCAGAAAAGCACTAAGCTACAAAGCTTGTCCTTTTGTCCACAGAATTACTGTAGCATGCAGTGAACTGGGGTTTTTTTGACAGAATCAGCTTTGACAGCATATTGATCTAATAGTTTCAGGTGCTCTCTAGCATTCCAATGTTTTCTTTTCTCCTCAGAACTCCCCTTCAACACATGAAGACATGGATTTTGATAAAGCTTTTATCCTCCTTCATTGATATTTCCCATTTTTGAGAAGACCAAAACCTTCTAGACCTTTTCAATATGTGGGTACCTTATTATGCTTGGAATTGAGCCTATTTAGCATTACATATTTGCATTCTGTGTCCAGGGCAGCATACAGAGAATAAAAGTCAGTATGCTTGTATGAGGTACCTGAACTTAAATCAGGACTTGGTGTTGTGAGCTCTAGTGAGATTCAGATCCCAAAATGATGGATATTAGTAAACTGAGGTTCTACAAGCATGACTTTAAACTCTTTATGAAACAGTCTCTCTGCATCCCCCTTAGTGATATTAGTGTATTATTTGAAATTCAAATAAATTTGAAGAGGAAAAAAGATGGAATAGAGAATGAAGACAGTTTTTACACAATGTTACTCAAATTTTTCACAGAGCAGACTGAACCAATCCTTGAATGCAGTAGATGATTCTGTTTTCTACTTCTCATTCTAGACATTTTGCCCTCACTGCAGAAGTCAGTTTCTTTCTTTAAAATAAATACACCAAGTGTTGCACATGCTGTCAAGGAGGGAGCACTCATCATGCTGATCCTGGTCTCAGAGGCGTGATGCAGATCACAATGAAATTGGTGGCACCAAAATAACACAAAATAAAAAAGTGTTTTGTCCTTATCTACTACCCTTACATTTGCAACATGTTCAAATAAATATTTGTGTCACTAAAAGATAATTTAAAGCTGTGTTATGGGCACCTCTTAAGACTGAGAACTCAGTATATTAACAATTTGCCACCAGGATTTTGCCAGGAGTCACTAAATGGCACAATTAAATTTGCCGTGTTTCTTCAAGGTTCATTTCCTTTCAGGAGAAGATCAGCTATCAAATAGATCAAGAGCAGTTCTAGAGAAACAGAAAAATCAATTAGTGGCAAGTTGAGCACTTCTATCGAAATGAGTTTATCCATCAATATATTTTTCCCAGCACAGCTGAAGAATGCTGCCTTATCAGAATATTAATGACGTTAAACTTTGGAGCCCATGTGAATTTCTAGGTTCATTGAAGAGATCATAAGGTAGGAATTTTCCGAGTTTTGATCAAGAAAGAGAGTCAGTTTCTCCAGTAAATGACTCTTTGTGCATAATGTATTTTTCTACATAAAAACTGCTGAACTGTTAGCATAACACCGTTAAAGCTCTCTTAGCTCTCACATATCAGTTGGCATAAAGATCTCACGTTGTTCTGCTGACAGCATTGCCATGACTGATACAGCACAGAAGGATGTTTAATGCATCACTGTTTCCATTTGGGCTTGAAAGCACTTACATCTGAAAAGAGGAGAGGAGAGGATGGCTGGTTAGAATTATTTTTCCTTCCTCACATAAAATACAGTAGGTGAATCCAATGTTGAAACAGATGATAGTATTAGTGTGCTCCAGTCATGAGCACAAGGTACCACTAAGCACTGCCTTCTAAAAAAATTCTTGTGTAGGAGCCCTCTTGAGAATGAATTGGGGAGTGTGTGATAACACTGGAAGAAAAGGAGTTGTGTAGCAGTAGCTGGAAGCAGAGGTTGGTTTGTTCTCCTGCCAAGAGGATATGTACTGACTTCACTGGGCTTACTCAGTACGTGAGGACCAAATCCTGGTTTTACTGAAACCGGTGACAGAACTCCCATTGACTTCAACAAAACCTGGAATTAATGCTCAGTTTCTCTGTGGATTGTGTTTCCACATCATTTACAGGAGGGAGTATTTTGTTCTTGGTCAGCATGGGAGGAGCCTGTCAGAACGGTCACGGAGATCTGTGAAGTAGCTGCAGACTAATGTCACTGGGAATGAGAGGAGATTTTGACCCTGTTTCTTGAAGTAATGAGCCCAGAGTGCAAGGAGACCACTAGAACTGGAAGATTAGGAAGCTCATGGTAGGATCATGATAGCCACTGGAGCTTCAGTTTTGCTGCAGTTTATATGTGATATGGAAAGGGAGGAGATGTCTTATCCCTCACACTTTATCTTTACAGTCAAATTTGGAATGTAATATTTCTAAGATTTAGACAGGAATTACAGCAAATAAGTTCAGCTAGTGGCTTTCCTCAATGAACAGAATGGTGCTGAGCTTTTCCTGCTCTCTCAGTTCCCTGGAAAATTCTGAACATTGTAATAAGTTCAGAGAGGACATTGATGCCAGGTCACAGAGCTACTGGCTGAGGAGTGCTGATGTGCACTCTGAGAATGGTTAATGTTTCATTTTATCGCACAGCCAAAATAAGAGAGAGCTATAGTGCAGACTCTTTTCCACTTGTACCCTGGGGATTCTGAAGCATTTCACTTTTCCTGGTGGCTGTATGGAGCAAAACAAAGCACCAGCCAGTAGTTTACATTTTTGCTGCCTGCTTTATTTAGCACCAACCCTGAAGTGACTCTGGGCATTTATAAAAAGTGAACTCTCACAACACTGAGCCCATGTGAAAGACGGTGTTGGCTTTCCTCTGTGCAGATTAAAAACAGAGGGTTTTCTGTGCCAAGCCCAACTTCATGGCTAAGTTAAGCCAGGGAGCCTGTTTTCTGTCCCACCATTGGCTGTGTAAGGATGTCTGCAAAAGTGTGTTGTGGATTAATGGTATTACTTGTTCTGTCAGTCTGTCTTTCCAAGTGAATTCGCTGGTCTGAGATTTGACTGGTACTTGCAAATGAGCCTTGAATCTAGATCCATGCAAGACAGTCCCTGCTAGGAAAAGGATGCATTGCAAAATGAACATGAATTGCCATTTTTCAGAATCATGTGTTAGTAAAATTGCTACTAGGTTAGAATAGAAATATTTTATATCCCTAAAAAGTTAGGGGCTTGATCTTATAATGAGACGTAATGAATTAGCAATGTTTCTTTCTGAATATTTCTCTATAATTCTTAATAATTCTCTATAGTTCTTTCTGTTCTTTTCTATATTCAGTTGTCTTATTCAAGACAGTGAATTACACTTTAGTGCAAGGAAAACATTCAGGTTCTTTCTAGATGTCTTATACGTTTAACAGCTAAAATCAAAGAGGAGAGACAGCCAAGTGAAAGTTTTGCTTAGGTTGTTATTCAGCAAAGCCCACAGTTAAGAACTTCCCCAAAGAGAACCAAGAACCCTGAAAACAATATAAACCATCCTGGTGACTTGGAGAATACCTGATGGCAAGGGCTCTGAAGGAAACAGGCTTGGACAGTCTGTTTTGGGATTAGATGTGGATGCTCAAAACAGGAATCTTTCTTTGAGAAGGGGTCGGGACAGAATACAAATAAATCAGTAAACCAGAAATGCTTGTGGGACAAAATATTTCAGTCTTCCAGGCAGTCGAAGTCCAGACATTCAGGGGAAGTAAGTTAAATAACTGGTGGTGCATTTGAATGAGAACATTCATCTTGTTTGTCAAAGCCCCACAGATATTCTTCAAACTGACAGAAGCATCTGACCACATTTCCCCATGTCCCTACCCTGAATGAACTTGTGAACTAGTTGGGCGCTGCCTGGGTTCCGGACATTTCAATAGTTTTGGCTGTAGAGGAATTCCTGTTAATTTTCTTTATGCTCTTTATTAAGCTTTTGTTTTGCTCCTTCAGGCCTTTTCTGTGTGTTGAATGGGAACACCATTTTATCTGATGAAATTTACATTTCCGTAGTGGTGAGCAATGGGTACTTTCTCTGAGAACATACTATGCAAAGATCCAGAGCCCAAACATTCTTGAACTTTGTGTTGTTTGGGTGGTAGGTGAGATTCATATGGATCTAGAATTCAGTTCTGCAAGTGACTTTGAGGATGAGGGGATACAAAGGCTTGATGCTCTGCATCTGAATTTGTTACGGGCAGCTGTAAATCCCAAAGAGTTTGGGGGTTTGATCCATTAAATTCATGGGTGTTCTGGAGAAGCACTGATGAGGAGGAGAGCTTGCTGCTTCCTCAGCCCCAAGGATCAAGTGAGCAGGTGATCAAGTGAGCAAATATCTGGGGGGGCTGGGTGTCATTATTGTGAGAGCCTGCAAATCCAGAAACTTGGGTCAAGCATTTTCTCTTGGCACGTATCAGAACATCAGGGGAACCACATGGAAGAGCCTGGAAGAGATCAGGAGCTTTTTGCAAAAATCCTGGTGTGGAAACAGCCCAGGCATCCTCCTGCCACAAGTATTGTGCAACCTGCACTGTGGAAAGCAACATTCCTTCAGCTGATTTTCTGAATAAACATCATGATGCAAATATCAAACTGAAGTCATGCCAAACTCATCAATTTCATAGATCTTGGATTAGTCTGGCAGGTGCACATGGTACCTAAATTCATCCTGTCTGATATAAGGTGGTGAGGCAATCCTGCTAAGCTCTCTGCCTTCCTTGGCCTGTGCCTGTACTGCCCAATCCCCTGGAACTGCACACCAAAGCCTTTTAGTATCACGTGAGATATAGCTACCATTTTGTCTGATGAAGCTTTTAAATATGCCCTGATTTTTAAATTTTATTTAGGACATGTCAGAAAGCTTCACAAAAAGTTGTATTACAGTGTTTTAACTTGGCTCAGAGCCTATGACAATTTTTTTCCTTGTCCTTTTAAAGTCTGCAGACAAAAGAGAGATTTACAAGTTTGGGTTTGCTTGGCCACTGCTCCCTTTCTGTCTCTGTTTTCATCTCTCAGAATGTAAGGCATAAACCAATATAATCATCCTTGGACTATAAGGAAGAAGATCTCAAAAAAAAAATCTGTTTTGATGCTGTTTAAATGAGAAAGATAGATATATAATTTTACATATAAAATAATCTAATTATTTTATTTGCCTGAAGCTTTGAGATCAAATTGGGAGAAGCAAATTTACTGCAAACAAAATGAATCAGAAATATATTTTAGCTGATTAAAACCTTGTTTTCTGCCTGCTTCACCTCAGGCCATCAGACAGATTATATGTCTGTTCTTCCCACAAAATAACTTGACAATTAACTTTGGCAACAGTCCTCTAGGAAAGGTGAGACTGTGTCACAGGATATGAGATGAGGCAGCGCTCTGAGGGGATGGGAACAAGCAGCTCAGCTCAATACGTTATACATCAAATTTATAAAGCTGACTTTGACTTTAGCAGGACAACAGGAGCCTTGTCCAAGCAGCTGTCACCAGGACTGGCACTGGTTATGAGACTGGCCTTGCTTTTCGAGTTTCACTGGGGAAAGATTTAGCACCAGGAAGTTTCCATTTGCCTGGCTGCTTGTGTAATGGATGGTATGGCTCTCTCTTTACTATTTCAGGCTTTTCCTGGCTCACACAGCAGCACCTTGTAATACCATAACATCCTTTATTTAGATCCGTGTGAGGAGGAGCTCAGCTTGGTTGTTTATTTGTGCTTGGAAGAGGGTCACTTTTTCTCAGCACAGCTTTCCCTCGCCATAGGAGTGAGAAGGGACAACATATTTCAAAATGAGTTTGATTAAATGTTGTCAAAACTAAGAGCAAGTCTGATTTCACAGTCAGAATGCCCTAAATGATAACTTGATCTAGTATTGAAGTTACAGCGTGATTTCCAATGTCTTTGAATGCAAGTATTCTGCATAATGATATAAAGTGTGATTAAGAACAAGACACTGCTAAATACTTTGTTAAACCCTTGCTATCGTTTGACAAAACATACCTTATGACCCAATATGAGCATTGTTCGCTGATTGCAACTGTTCTTTCAACCCTTAAAATCAACACAGTACTTGGTTTGAAATATTTAAATGCAGATTTCAAGCAACTGCAAATTTATTTTTGGTCCCGTCTAGTTAGAAAAGAGTCACGTACCTCCAAATTAATTTCCAGGCTTGCTGCTACTAACAGACCTCAACATGGTTATGAATGTCATTAATTTCTGCACCCTGTGATGAATGCAGGGAGAACAAAGATCATTAGGTAACATATTCCACAGCAGGACACATTCCTCTGAAAAAGTCCAGCCATCACAAAAAGACAAATATAGGAACCAGCAAAAAGGGAGCTCTTGAGCTATTTAATTTCTTATTTTGTAGTTAAGAGCCATATTTTTCTTTGTGAGTCAGCCTATACCTCCTGAGGCCGAAATTTAGACCTGAAAATGTGGACTGGAATGCTATGGATAGGGGGAAAAAAATGATGCAAGATCTTCAGCTTTTCTAAGACTTCATGGTTCTGCTGACCCCCAGAACTGTGCTGGTCAGGACCATGAAGTGTCCCAGAAGGAATGAGTTTGTTAAGGTTAAAATACAATGATAAACCCAAAGGCCTCGATCCTGAAACCTACAGTTTTCTTAAACACTTTAATTAGCTAATAATTTGGATTTAATGTCTACACATAAGGATTCTATCTATAGTTTTGTACACTGGAGAGATCCCATGTTATTCCATTAAAGAGTTACGAAACCACTGAGAAATAAAAATATAAATCATGACAAAATAGATGTAGAATCATGGCTATGCTCAAAAAAGTGTTGCTGCCACAGCAAATAGCCCCACTTGAAAAACACAGCAGATTTTCTTCCCTTTCAGAAAAGTTTAAGCATGTCAATGGCCAAATCCAACCAACCAGCAGAATGATTCTGATGTATAATTTGATTATTTTGTGTGGTTTGATGTTTTGTTAATGCACCAGACTTGCAGCATGCTTAAACCAAATGTTAAACAGTCTGAGGTGACTGCTCTGCGTCAGTGTGTCCCCAAGAAGAAACATGAATGATATTGAGATGGATAGGTTTTTCTTTTTAAAATTCATTCAAACAAATCTTCATGGAGGAAAAACTCTTGTGGTAATAATGTTTCACTGTCTGTTAAGGTTAATTGCTACTGTGCCCAATAATCTTACTGTATTTTTATGTTAAGATGGGTTTAAAATGCTGACAGGCAGAAATCATCTTGGCAAGTGGGCAGATTTTCTGGTGAATTGCTCAACAAGTTATAAACCTGCAACTATGTGAACTTTAAAAAAAGTTTTAAAAAGGGCCATGTTAGGAGTGTGGACACACTCTCAATCCGGATCAAATATGAGCCTTAATATACAAATTAGGTAAAATACCAGTAGGTAGTCAAAAGTCCTCTGGTAAAATTTGATACATTTCCAAAAGAGATGACATTTGATGCCAAAAAATCAAGAAATACTTGAGATGTGGTTTATTTCAAAAGCTGACTTCCTGTGAGACATTCCAAGCCATGCCAGCTGAATCCAATAAGAGAGCAAGAGACCTTGGGGTGTGTAGATGTAGAACATGATTTTATAATTCATTTTTCTAAATGCAGCTTATTTGAGATATTACCAGTGGAAGCACAGTGACATATAAAGGGAATTTGTGTTTCTGCTTGACATTTCTTGGCTAGCATATCTAGTACAAAAGTCACAGCATTAATGAGAACATCTAAGACATAATGTGTTTTTTTTCTGGATTTGTAAACATTTATCCCTGCTCCAAATTAGCAACCCTAAGTACAGTAAATCAGTCCCAGAATATTAGCTACTGTATTACATATAAAAACGACTTTTTGTAACATCATTTTGTAAGGTAGGAGTTTGATTGTCAGTAACAGGAGTCCATAGAGCTCAATGACTGTAATCAAGATTAATCCCCTTTTGTTAGAGACTTAATCCTGAGAAAAAAAGCTCTCCAGCACATTGGTGCTGTTTTGTACAAAAGTTTTGATTTTTAAGAAAGAAGAACATGAAATTTTATGCAGAAAGCAGCTCAGCTCCATTCGGAGCTGTTCACAGTACCAATCTTATCCAGGGCCTGTGTCCCTGGTAGAAGCTGGTGTGGACATTTGGTGCACTTCTGCAACCATGTTCAGTTTCCTCCTAAGGAATTAAGAATGTGTGGTGAAATAACTCTGTGAATCCAACTAATACCCAGCAGCGACCACAACTGGGGAATTTAACTCAAAACTGCAGCACAGCTCTGAACCAAAACAGAATTAGGTGTCACACCTTCCCACCTTTATTGAGCTTTGCATTGGTAACTTGGTAAAGAAGTTCTGTACTCAAAACTAAAAATGAGATTTCTTTTTTTTTTTTTGCAGGCAATATTGCACAGCTGATTTGAAAGCCAGCATTTAATTGTATTGACTCATGTGCTAGATAGATAAGTCCTATCTAACTCTGAACAGATCAGGTTTTCCCAGCTAAATCCCATGACCAAAAATCATGAAAAAGGGCAAAGAAAACTTTTGCAATTAATCTAATTAATCTCAAATGTGCCTTCACATGTAAATACAATCATGAGACCTGCTTAAATGTGAAAAATTTGCATGTCTTCAAATGTGTTGGTTTTACTTTTCTGAATGCAAATGATCATACATGCAAAGAATTATTTTAATTGGCATAACTGATACAATTTGTTTTATTTTACTTCATGCAAATTACTTCATGCAACTTACTTCATTTCCCATTGCAACAGGTAGAGATTTTTTTCTCCTGAAATGGTTACAACTCAGCCTTTTGGAAATGAGGAACTGTTACTTCAACAACGAGCTCTTCACGTTGCCACATGTGAAAACACATATAAAGAATGTAGATGTATGTATGTAGTATGAGGATGGCCAATCAGAGCTTGCTGTGTAACCTTAGTGGGTCTGGAAAGGAGGTGAGATGAAACTGTGAAGGGCAAGGTTCATGAAAAACCAAACAGGGAAAGTGCAGTGGGAAGTGGGATAGAAAAATATCTCAGCTCCTTTCTGCCCCAAGGAGTGGGGAAGCAAATGCTCTGCAGGGAGTGTTTGTGTTTAGAAAGGAGATGACAGGGAATGCTGACTTGCTCAATGGAAATCTTGACAAAATGTCTGGGAGACTCATTTCTCTGATAGTCGTGGAGCTTGCTCCTGTCTAGTTTTCCCTGTGCAGAGGCATTCTTTCCCCTGCTTTACTAGGGCCCTGAGAAATAGAAAGGAAGATGTCATCTCAAGCTAATTCTATAAACACTGCTATCAGAAAAGACATTTTAAACTATCATAAAAAGGCCCATTGTGCAACTGGACTCTTGGAACAAGAATGGCTTATAGCTCAACCATTGTTAAAGGTTAATGTTCCTATCATTGCATTCCTTTTTCTAGTTCCCATAACCAGGCTGTAATGGTAGATAAATATATGAGCTATTTCTTTGTGTTGGCAAAATCACAATTTAGAAAGACATAGTTTCCTAGGTTATTTTTAAACTAATATGCTGGTTTATAGCTAGATGAATAAACCCATCTTTTTTAAGAGAAAAGACTTTTAATGTTCTGTTGCTTTTGCAGAATGTGAGCGTTTATGAACGTTTTTGTCTATCAAAACAGAGTAACAACTTTATGAAGTCAACTCATGAACTGTAAAGGAAACAAATTGAAACAATAACATTAATTTACTGTTGCCAAATGTTAACCAATCTTGTACTTTCCATGATTATTTTTACTGTTGTACAATAATTTGAATGTCTTTGTCGTTGTAGTGCATTGTTATGTGCAGAATGCTGATTCCAGGGCAGAATTTCTATTTTCTGTTAGCTGACTGAGCAACAGAGTCTGCACATCCCTCTTCCAAGCTCTCCCCATTTTCATACAAGGAGCAATGTAATGTCTTCTCTGTTTTAGTGAGTCTCTGTGCTGCTTGGTCAGTAGACTAGAAGTGCTTTCTGTCAGTACTCTGATATCTAAGAAACTCTGCAGGTTGAGGTCTAAAATTTTCCTGTGACATGGCAGGGGTAGAGCATCTTAGCCCGGCTTTTCTTTAAAAGTCAAGACAGGGAAGATTCAGCCTTCACAGTTTCATCTGATTTAGAGAAGTTTCTGAACATCCATGAAATTCCTCTTGCCCAGCACTGCTGCTCTTCTCAGACATCTGCAAAGCTGCAGGTGCTTCTGAGCTGGTGGCTCTGAGTGATGGAGCCTGTGCATCCCTCACTCTGTACTTCTCAGGCCATTTTTGGGTGAGTCCTTAACGCAGCACAGCTGTGCTGTGCTCAGAACCTCTCCAAAAGGCTTGAACGCTGTACCTCTGCTCCTGCTTACAGGTTTTCTGCTTCAGGAACAAACTGAGAAGAAGAAGCAGGCCAGCTGCAGCTACCTCCTATTTTTATCTGCTGGAATTGATTCCATGCTAAAAGTAATCCCAAACAATTTCTTTTTCTTGCAGGCAAAGAAAGCATTCTAGTAACTCTTTCCTGGCCTGTGGTGGTTTTGAAGGGGGGTAAATAATTCCCCATTTAACAATCTCAAGGAAAACACCTGTGAAAGGTAACTTGGTGAGGTATTTTGACAGCATGGCCTCACTGCAGTGACATATCCTAGTGAACAGAATTTGGGCTTCAGATGGTGTCTGGGTAGATGTCCCTGGTTCCCTGCAGAAATTTCATAATCAGGTTGTTCTTTGGAGTGTGTGTTGAACGTCCCTAAGCAAGACATGGATGGGAAGCCCAATTAAGGAAATTCTTAAGGAAATTCTTGTGTTTTAGCACAAGAAGAAATTATGAAGGTCCATCAGTAATTGCTTTCTGTATATGAGCAATATAGCTGCCAGTTTAGCTAGCCTGTTAGGTAATTTTTCTATTAGGAAATTTAGACTTCATTAAAAAAAAAAAAAGTCAAACAACCCAAAACCCAGACAATAAATCTCCCAAGAAAAGACAATAAAAGAGATAGGCAAATTTTTGCTAATCTTTCAGCAAAGAACAAATACTGCTGGTGCATCTCCATGAAAGGTGAACTGCCCTTTATCACTTCAATTGCTTTCTGAAATTACCTCTAAAATTATGAATATTAGCTCTTAGACTCCTTCTATATTGGTTCTGAGTGCAAAGAAATGCTGAGGTACAATTTTAAATTCTGTTACCATTAAAGAAGCCTCCTGCATTGATTCCTGGTGCAGATCCACTGCTCACAGTGCTGTGTGCTGCCTGTTAACACTGAGCAGGCACTCCTGTTCAAAAGCTTCATGTGAATGCAACTCAGATTTGCCTCTTGTCAGCACTAAAGTAGCAACTCTAATACATTTATAGGTTGTACTTTTTCTCTATGGACTGCTTTTAGCCTTCTGTTGTGTCCACCAGAAAAATGAGAGAAAAGGCATCCGTGGTATTTTAGGAGGAGGTTATGGAGCAGAGTGTGGTGTCAGTCATCTGGACTAAATATGTTTTAACAGATAGAATGATATGCAACTGTTATTTCCATTTCCATGGTTTTTTTTCCCTCTCTTTCAATGATGTTTTAGAGATCTGGATTTTCTGTTTTATTCCCAGGTTTACTATATTAAAATTGAAGAAGCTGGCAGTATTATTTTATGTGCTGATGAAGCAGATATCCCTAAAGAATGAGACAAATGTGTCATACCTGTACAGCATGAGGAACTCAAGGTGGGATACCTTCATTTTTAAAGTGCTCCAGTGTCTGGTGCTTATATGGAAAAATACTCTTAGTTCTGCTTTTCTGGACAGGCAACATGAACTCAGCTCTTTGCAAGACTTGGAAACACAGCATCTCAAATTAATGTCTGATTTGCTTTCTCTGTGATTATAAAATTAATATGGATTCAGATACTGTTTTAGGTACATCTTCTTCAAAATCTAAGCAACTCTGCAAACTTTAAGCAATAAAATAGGCCTATTTTGAGATTTTGACCTCTGGCAAAAGGCTATAATAATACAGATAAATACATGACTGTTTGGCCACAGTATGCAAGTATTTGTGAGAAGGTAAAAAAATCAACGAAATTAAAACAAATCTTGGAGGAGTTTTATTTAAGTGATCTCCTTAAAATGAGGAAAACTATAAAGTCATAGGCTCTTTGTTTAAAAAAGGCTGTGTTTATTTAAGTAGGGTGATATGTAGTATATACAGCTTGGCTGATGCATGTAACATGAAGGATTGGGAGGTCTTGTTATTTATAATAACTCTGTTCTCCCAAGGCTCTTTCCTGCAGTTTTAATAAACTAAAACTACTAAACTAAGTTTTACTAAATGTTTTTGAAGCCTACACAACTACCAGATCTTATGAAACTTCGTGTAAAATGTCACCCTTTACAATATAGTGCAATGCAATAGAGTATAGTCCTCCAATTTTTACAAAATACAACCCTAAATAGTGAGTCTATCACTACAAGAGTCAGATTGATTTCAGGTTTTGCTCATTTTTATTCAGCATAGAAATTAATCTAACCCAGAAGCAGACTTTTTATTAGAAACAACAAAATTATAAAGATTTTTTTTTTGCTAAATTTAAAATTAGTATGTGATTTGCTGGTTTTTGCTTTACTAATGCTTTAGGTTTTTAAGCTCCCTTGTGACCTTGCTGTACAGTAAGTGAAATATTTTTTAAAGTGATAGATTTTTAACTTGGACTGGTAATAAAGTTTAAATCTTCAGCCTGGAAATACAAATTTTAAATTTTAAAATTTTCACAAAAAGAGAAGAGCAGTGTAATGGATTTTAAGAAAGGAGAATTTTTTTCACTGTAGGTATTCTAAATAGACTTTTAAAATCTCAAAATTATTTCTAGAAATGTTTTGGAATTCATTCCACTCCTTCTGAAAGCACAGCGCTTTAAATAAAAACTATTCAATTAGTACTAAAAAAGTAAAAAAATCATACAACAAAGGAAATTTTGACAGATACTTTAAAATTACTACGTTTGATCAGTCTATCACATTAAAAACATGTAATATGATTTGTAAGAGGATATGAGCAAATTCAGGTGGAATTTTTAATTTGTCACATTCTAATATAAAAGGAGAAATCTATTTTACAGAAAATAATTTTTATTTCATTGTATAAAAAAAATTCAGCCCTAATCCTCTTTAGCAAGTAGATATTACTAAGTATTACATATTTTTAAATATACTTAAAGGACTTCTTGTTTCAAGGGAACTCCCCCTGCACTTAGAGCCAGATGCTGCAGTACAGTTGTGAAGAATGTTGTTCTGTAAGCTGAAAGAGAGAGATTGATTTGGCAACTTTCACAAAAACAAAACCCTTCTTCCCCTCTCTACCCTCTCTCTTCTCCCAACCCCCCACTTAAACAACCCCCTGTGATAAAAAAATAGCACTTAAAATTGTGTGACACGTCCTGAGGAAGATTGCTGGGCTTAACTTCCTTTCTGTTTTTCCTTGCCTCTCTATATAACCTTTAATGTCACAGCTCAGAAGCTTTTTTTGGCAGGAGGAGAGGGCTGTGTCAGGAGCAGAGAGCAGAGGTAGCTCGTGATATGCTCCAGTGTGTCACAATATACCTTGAATATATATGTATTTATTTATTTATTTATACCAAACTCATCCCTTGGGTTGCAGCCAAAGAAACACTGGGGGCTGTGGGGGAAAGAAAAGAGCAGGATGAACACAGCCAATAGCAGGTGTCTCTGTAGGGCAGGGTCATGAAGATATTGGTCACACCGTGGACATTATTCCTTACAGTTGATTTGTTGCACATGTGAACTTCCTTTCGTAGTAACAGAGCACGAAAGATGACTGGGGATGAAAATATCTTTCTCTTACGTGTAAAACTTCTTCAAGTAACAAGAAAAGGCTGCCTTGAAAGTGGAGCCAGTGCCACATTTTCAGGCTTTGAGTGCTCACATTTACAGCGCAGCCCTCTGAGCATTCCCTTTGTCCCCATGTGGTGTCAAGGGAAGTGAGCTCCCATCAAACATTGCCAGTGGCTGTGGCTCATGCCCAGAGAGATGGAATTAATTGTGGTTGCACTTCTGATGTCAATGCTGCTGCTTGCTTTTTACGTGAAAGGAACAGGAAAGAAGGCAAAGGGACAGTACTCTCCTTTCTAGCAGCCACACAATAAAGTGTAGCTTTCAAAATACATTAATAGTTTTTTCCAATTTTAAGGGGGGTAGAAATCCTCCTGAGATGCAATCTTGAGCAAAGTACACGAAGTTCCCAAAGGATGCTGAACATGAGCAAAAACATTTCCAGCATACTTATAATAATGCAGTGTTTACTTTGTCAATTAATGATTCATTACCCAAAACAGTGCATTACAAATGGCTCTGCACTGTATTTAAGGAGCTGCTCACTGTAAATGGCAAAGATGGCTTCACTTTTCTTGCAGCCATTTGTCATCTGAATACCAGAAAACAGAGCTGTAGAGAGGGTGGAGGGTATCAAATTTTTATTTATTTAGTCTTGCAGTGCCTTTGCTCTTTGATGAGGAGCTCCTGTACTCTCCTGGGAGAAGAGGGCCTTCTCTTGGTCTGAGCAGAGATCACAGATTGCCTCTGTTCCCCTTCCAAGAAAACCTGTTGCTCCATTCCCTCCATGGGCAGGGAGACCCCACAACTGCCCAGAAGCTGAAGGCACAAAGCAACTGGGTTCCAAAAGCCGCAATAAGTTGGTCATGCAGTTGCTGCAGGACAGGAAAGAGGTCAGCCCAAGTACTCCACTGGTGTAAATCAGTTCAGCCTGTCATGGACTCTAATGGAACGGGTTGATTTATACCAGTTGGGAATCTGACCTGTCACAGACAGAGATGGAAAATGCAGTGCAGTTAAATTCAGTGGGAGTTGTGCTCCCTTGTCACGTGTGTAACAGAGCTGAGGTCCTGCAGCTGTGGGAGATGCATCTCGGATTTCCCCACTCTGGTGTTCTTAAAATTATAACAGGGCTTTCCAATCATGGCACGTTTTTATTTTGTTTTATTGCCACCAGGCCATCTGAGCTTGGGTAAACATGTGGTTGTAACTTTATTAGACTTTTTCTAAAATTAATTTCACCTCGATGGCTTTCACCTCAATAAATTACATCATAAATAGACATAGGTGAAAGCTGGAATCTTCTAGCATTGGTCTAAAATAAAAAGTTTAATGGATTTACTTTGCACATAATAATTACTTGATTTGATCAAAAGCCCATCATGGAGAAAATGTCTTGCCTTCAAAAGGCCGTACTAAACACACTTTGCCATTGCTGGTGCCAAAAGATCCAAGCTGTTTATTTGCAGCCTTATCTTCAGAACACTTTGGTACAAATTCAAACAAACCCACAGAGGGATTTGCTCAAAAAGCCTCAGGCATCCAGCTCTTCTGAGAGAGTCCAAGGTGCACACACTCCATGTCTAACATCCAAAGGAAGAGCTGGTACTTCTGCATGAACTGAAAAGCAGCCAGTGCTTTTCACATCAACAGGCAGAGAGGATGAAGGAAAGGAGAGAAAGCACACTTTGTTCAGCATTGCTAGACTGTACTACTCCCCACTTGGGACTCATGTAAAGGAGCTCACCTGAGAGCTGTGAGAGACAAGAGCTTTGAAACCCCTTACAGAAACAATTATTGTGTTAAAAATAAACATGCCATTTCCTGGCTGTGTAAAATTTGCATATTTCTCTGATATTAGGATATCAATACAGAGATATTAATTAGTAGTTTCAAATAGTGTTTCAAATCATCTTTCCCCTCAGCATTTTTTTTGTTCATATTGTTATCAGTTTTTATGAGCATTGTCTATCTTGTGAATTCCAGCTAACCAGCATGATATAAATCTTAGAGCTGTGAGAACTGAAAAGATATTTGCAAGCAATTATGCAATAACTGTATTAAAATAAAACAAATTGGGGCCAAAGTCTAGACATTTGCCTTTCAGTTATGTGATTCTTATCTCTGTCATTTGGTTTCTCCATGGAGATGGTCAGTAAGGTCTCCCCACAGAAGAAAAGATAAAGGGTCAGCAGCAGAGTTAGCCAAACAGAACATTTTAAACTGATATTGCATAATTTTTCATTATTGTGTTCATTAAAAATGTAATGCCAAATTGTCTATCATTTTCATTGATAAGCCTTCTATGTGTTTCACTGGTAGCCCTCCTACAATCCAAGGGGTCAGGATCCATCCAATACCTTTCAGAAAAGAGCAAAATGAGGCTGGTTTCCAGACAGGCAAAAGTTGGACTCAGATATGGAAACTGAACAAGGACTCTGCAGGTCAGGATTCAGGACAAATTTCAGAGTTGGATGGAGCCAAGGCCATACAAGCCTGAGGTCTCCTTTTGAAGAGAGAGTGAGTATACTGTGTATCTTTGCAGACTGGTGCCGGTAGCCTTTAATTTCTTCTGAAGAATTTGACTCAACTTGACCTGAATCAAGGGCTTTGCATGAATGAAAACACGGTGTGATCTTTGTTCCTACAGATATAGGAAACTGGTCAAGAAACAATCTTATTTAGAACTAAAAGCATGGTGTGATTTCAGAGCATATTCAATTTGCAGTTACATTGGCAGACCTACAGAAACCACTGGGTTTTGTCACATAAGTGGGATTAGGGGAATTGGGAATTCTAATCAGATTTTATGGCTATTAAGTGATATATTGGGAAGTGTTTTGGACTCAGTAGAGGAGCTTCTGTCCTCAGAGCATATAGTGGAGGAGAGAGCAAAAAAACTCAATCTTTTTGGAGAAAAAAAAGATCAAGAAAAGCAAGTAGTCTGGTGGGGTTGGTAGTGATCATGTCTGGTAGGATCCAGTTGTCAGTTTTTCCTAAATGCTGCTCTGTGTTTCTATGATGTTTTCATTTATGAAGAAAATTTGTGGAAGCTTCATTTTATGAGAATAGAAACTAGGCAACCTCAGTATACAACTGATCTCTTGTTTCTTTAATGTCAGGAAATTAGACAGAATGGTGGAGAAGTCTTGTGTTTATATCTTTATTTCCAAAATGCTCTTGCCTTGTGATAAATTAGAGTGCCATTTCAGATGCTTCCATAAACCTGGACTGCTGGCTTCATCTAGGTAAGTTTGTACTGAATTCATTGTTGTTACAGAACAGTCACATTTTTTTTTCCTTTTAACTTGAAGGAGTATTTACAAAGCATGCTATTTTTATTTAATGGTTCCTTCACTTGAAAACTTTGTGTAAGCACGAATATGCAGGTACTACTGATGGTCATTTTCTGCCAAGTATTTTTATTTATGGTGCTGGAGCTAATTTGTTTAGAGTTACAGCAATTTGACCTACCTGAGCTGCAGACAGTTCTCTGGATCTTTTATTTTTTGAGGGAGAATCGGAAAATAATTCTTAAGAAAAAATGTTTTCATATATAAGAAAAAGGGATATGTGATAAGAAAAAGGAAAGATAATTGCTCACAACACCTAACAAAGTTAGCTCAGGGAGTATTTGTTATTATGTGGTCCATAAATCCACATCTTATTTGAGGCAAAAAGAAAATGCTTAAGATATGATAGAAATATGGCCTGTTAGTATGTAAAGTGAGAAACTGTGGCTCACATGGGCACTTATTAATTGGCACGTTCAGTAAAAACATATTTGCACTGTTTCAACAATTTTTTTGCTGTTTTGAGAACAGAAGAGATTTGAATGTGCTCAAGCATAACCACTGCATGTTTTTACAACTAAGTTCACGATTCCCAGCTCAGTTTGCCCCTTATTTTATCAATCCCTCCCGCCATGATTTCTTGTTGCAAACAGAGTCAAGACCTATGAATAAATCCCCTGCTGTCGCCTCAGACGTATTGTTTTGAGTTTCTTTTCTCGCTTATTTCCATGCTGAACTCTCACATTCGTGTTTGTCCCTCTCCAACCTCTTACATTATTTCTTCTCTGAGCATATTTTCTTGAGCTCCTTGAGATTGTTGATAGAAAACCACTTACTGAAGACTCTCCCAACAGCACTCATAGAAATGCCAGAGTAAGAAAAACAGAGGATAGTATCTTTTGCGATTGAAATATCAGTAAAAATGTTGGTTGTCTTTTGGAACCAAATGATTTCATCCTAAATCACTTCTTTAGCATAGAGTGAAATAACAATAGAAGTTATTTCTTCTTGGGTGAGTCTTTTCTTGCAATTAATTTAGGGGGGAATTGAGGCTATTATCTTCTCTTGGAATGTTTCGCTCACCATTAAGATCCCATTCTTCCAAATTACTGATCTAGAATCACAATTAGTCTCCCACAGGGAGATGTTTTAAAGAAAGAGATTTATGAGATTGCCCTGCTAACGTCATGAAAATGTGCTTTATTGCAAGACTTTACTGCGCTTTATTGCAAGAGCTCCAGCCTCTCTCATTACATAACCCAAAATGTTGGAGCCAGTGAAGATCTTTTCAGGGATTTTTACTCAAAGAAGTTTGCTTGGGAGCTGTGTTCCGTCTAGGATTTTTTTAGATGGATACAAGCAGAAAAAGCATGCATCAGCCCAAAGACTCTGAGCACTTTCTCACCCAATCTCCAGAAAGACAACATTTTCACTTTTGAACTGTAGTAATATAATAACTCCTAATCTTGGCATTTGACAGCTTGCACCCACTGATAGTGGTTAGAGGAGGGATTTGCCACACAATACATCAAACATCCTTCCCTCTGAGGAGGGATTCACAGTGTTAGTGCTATGCTTGGATACAAATTTTATTTTAAATTTCATACCTGCTCTCCAGAATTCTGCCTGTTACCATCTGAGGTTTTGGGTTCAGGCTTTTTACTGGTGGATGGATTTTCTCCCTTTATGAACTTTGCAGACAACTGCCATTAAACAACTTGAGCTGTTCCACACTCTGACATTTTCCTTGTGTCAATATTGGACTAAAAAAGAAAAGAAAAAAAAAGAGGGAAAAAAAGTAGCATATTTTAAACCCACTAGAAAATAACTTTTGACATATGATAGTTAAAGCTGAAACTAGTTCCTATCTTATCCCTCTGTGTATTTATAATCCCTCTTGAATTCCAGCACATTTTGTTTTGACATTTTTCTCAATAGTTACCAAGACTAATATGAGTAGTTTAAATCTACTCCAATACAAAATAAAATACACCAAAGATTTAAATGATATAAACAGCTATGTAGTGAATACTTAACCATGTCATGGCAGGAGAGCTTGGGGACTCACTTTCAAAATGAAGTTGCCTTCATCTTCACTGCCTGTTACACTGCATTTAGTCAAAGTATTTATGATCCCAGACCATGAAGCATGAAGTACTGAATGTAGAAGGCATCCTTAAATGTTTTATTTTGATACTTAGACAATATAACAAACAAACTGAGTTACTTTTTGATGGGCCATTCTCCTGCAGGAGCTCTTCTAGCTGAACAAGTGTCGTTGTGGCACAGCTCCTCTCTTCTCCACATGGCAGCCCGTGTGGGAGATCCCACCACATTCAGCTCTGTTCAGGATTAAGGCTAAAATCAGTCTCACTGTGTTTACTCTGGGGAAGACCAGCAGCTGCCCTGGTGGTGAAAAGCTGTCTATAACAACTGGCAATTTTACAGGATGAACCAGTATTTTTTCCCTTCCGCTCCCCTCAGCATCTTCCTCCCCCAGACTTTTGTTGCTTAATCTTTCACAACCATTCCAGAGAAACATAGACTCACTTGCTGTGGAGCCAACCCAAGCAGTGCTTTTTCCTGTTCATGACGTGCCACATTCCCTGCCTTTGGAGGGCTGGCACTTGAAATATGGGGGTGGGAAGCAGCTGCCCCCCCAAAGGGGCTGCAGGAAGACATTTGCTTTCTGCATCTCCATCTCTCTGATCAATGAGAGCCAGGTTTGCCTCCCACAAGGTCTGAGACCTGTGCACCACTTTGCAGCATTGCACCTCTTAGACTAAAAATGTTGATGTGCAAACAATTCTCAGATCAAATCCCTCAGTTGTCCTGTCCCCTCAGAGACCATTTTCCTGTGGGAAGATAGAGCTGTGCCCAATGTCCTGCTGGACAGATTTTGAAAATGTATCCAAGGCAAGACTGAATGGGCACTTGTGGACTACCCTTGCTTCAATGCATTTTAGCCTTTTGCAAAATGAACCCATTGTTTAAAGATCTTCATATTTAAAGTCTTAGGAAAGTAGCTTGAATATTATTTTGGGAGGTACTTAGAACCCTCAGCTTGGCTCTTGTGCAGCTCCATCTGAGGCACCACGTCCTGCTTAGAGCCCCTGTTTGTAAAAGAGATATTGATAAACTGCAGTTCAAACAGCGCCATCAACTGTGTTTGAAACGGAATGTTGGACCAGATGATCTCCATAGGTCTCTTGACCTTAAATTATTCTATGGTGCATGGATCCCCTCAGGGAAACTTCTGCAGGGATTACTGTGAGAAAAAGGGTTCAGGCATGTGATTGCAAATGGTTGTACTTTTCACCAAAGCAGGAACCAGCAATATAATAAGCTTTACTGTCCTCTACATTCTTTTTCTCGAGCTTCAATTGCAGAAGTTTGTATACATATTAATTAAGGGAACACTCTGTGAGGAAAGAATCATTTGTTTGTTAAGTCTCCAGTTGATTGGTTGTCTAAATAAAAGAATTTCCAAAGTGCATTCCTAATTTCCTAAGTTATGCACTTGTCTTTTTGTATTTCATGATATGTTTAGATTGCTCATTTTTAGTTCTCTTTCAATTAGATCTGGTTATTACTTTTTAAATTTTTTTTTCTATTTATTTGAAGAACTTTGGAACAATTGTTATTTTTATTTGGTCAAATTTCACAGGAATTTGCTTATCTCTATCTTGTAATATTAGTGCTGTACAGACTAAGAAATTGCAGTCAGATCAAAACTAGTTTAGGAGGACAATGCTTCTGTCAATATTCTTTTTTTTTTTTTTTCTTTCTGAAGGATAAAATATCATTTTACTTGCACAGACCTTTCCCTTTAGGACAGATTGCAAAAGGAAGGGCTCTTCCAAAGAACTTATTATGGTTGTTTCTTATTTCTGTTGCAGTTGTCTGAGGCCCCAGTCAAAATCTCAGTCATGTTATTCTAGGCATTAGTTTAATACACAGAAGCAGTTCTTGCTCAGCAAACTTATATTTAGGAGGCAAAGCAAATAGATAAAAGAGAAGAAAATATTATATCCAGTCTTTTACAGACAGATTGAATTTTATCTTCACTGCAAAAAGTCAGCACAAAAAGTATTCCTGAAACAAGACTGATACCTGGAATTAAAATTCTAGCAAATCAGTGGAGCAAAAGTCAGTTATCTCAATGCAGCTGCAGTCATAAAGATGAGATTAGTGTGTATAGAGTGTGCTGCCTAGAATTCTACTTTGACCAAAATTACTTGACATAAAAACATCATCCTTCTAATCCTCCCTACCATTCTCTGTTGTTAATACCTTAGTAAAGGGGTTTAGAGTTGCTTACGAGGCCTTCAGTAGTGAGGATGAACTCCTGTCTCTCGAATGCTGAATCAGTGAGAGGCAAATTGCATGTAACTCATCATTACAAAAAGTTAGATGTTTCTTTGTTAAGGTCTTCCTTATCCTGTGCAAAGATAGTGCCTGGTTTTGGTCTATGACTTTATGAAAATGGCCATAAAAGGGGCACTTCTTTGAAAAAATTAAATTAAAAAGATAAATTAATTTCTTTTTTGCTTTCCCTCTCCAATTGATTTTAACCACATCTTCATGTGAGATATGTCTAGTTAGTTGATATCTCCCAAGTTAAATATTTATTCTGACACTAGCTGTCCAGATAAGAGAGGTTACCTTCCACTGCAAACATGTGTTCAAAACAAACTTTCTCATGTATCAGAAACAAACCAAATTCATTTTACACATTTCAATCACATTTTACGTCTTTATCATTTATTTTAGTTCTACTCCATCCTTTTATGGTTCCAATGGCCTCTTCTCAATTCTAGTGCTGACCCACTTTCAATAGTGCATTAAGTTATGTGATTAACATCTGTCACATGTTGTTTGTGCTCTATTCTTCTCCCCAGGGATGGAAGTGTGTGCAGTGAAGTGTTCTGTTAATTTCTTATTTTAAATACGAATGTTGTTGTGTATTTATTAAAGAAGGTGAGGTCAGGGAACGGGCCTTACTTTTGGACCAAAAAATGAGTGTGTCTGTGATGCATTTTCCCCTCATCACTGATTAGAAATAACAATATTGGGAATAAAATTAACATAGAGACTTCATTTTGTAGGAGCAACATGACATCACATTTTTTTTCTAGTTTCTGTCAGTGTTTTGTTTTTCTACATTTGTTCTTACAGAAAGGCATGTCTGCCTACAGTGAATCATCTGAGTACAAAATGCTTTTTGGATCATAGATTATCTTTTACCTCTACTAGCCACATGGAAGATACCATATGGAAACATATATATGGTACTAACAGTATTTTAGCCTTAGAAAAATTAGTACTGCCAGTAAATAGCAGTCCTTCATCAAGAAGGATGATGGGCACAGTTTTATAGCGCTTTAATTTTTATCTTGTTTTTTCTCATTTGTGGTTTCTGAAGTGGTTCCTCATGGAACTTGCCTTTGCTTTCCTTGCTCATTTTTTTGCCCAGTTTATTTCTGGTCATCTTGGCCTATGCAAAAGCTAGAAGCTGTGAGCCATTAGCTTTTAAAAATGTGAAAACTTGTTTTTGTATTTATGGGGCTGTTTCAGACTGAAGGGTTGGAAACAGCTGGGAGGCTAATCAGAAACTTTCTGAGAAATACTAATTAATGAAAAATTTAGTGGTCTGGATTGCTTTTAGCACAAGAGGCTAAGCCTCGTCAGGTTTCTATATCCACGGGATGTTTGCTTTGTTATCCTAAGAGCACTTTCTAAATGGAAAAAGGAAAGTTTGAAAAAAGAATGCATGATAACAGAAAATGAGAAGATTATAAATATGAACTCTGGCTCTCCTAAACAAAATGGCTAAACTCTAATTAACCTTATTCAGCCAGGATTTCATCCTGAAGGTTTCTGATAATATTTTTCAAGCTACAGAATGTAAGTGTGAAGAAATACTATTACCCATGGTATACAAAAGTGGAGGATGCCAAGAACTACAGTGTATTTAATGAAATTCAGAAATATTTCTCTGTGTCACTGAGAGTCACTGTCACCAGACTTGCCACATGGAAATGATTTTCTCTGTCACACTCAGCTCTTTGAAGCAAGGACAATTGCGAAATCTGGCATGCCAGGTTTCGATACTGCTGCTTGCATCCCTTCTCGTTCCCCCCTTGGTGCTTTGTCTAATGCAATTCTCCATCTTGTTCTGGTTTTGCCTGGGACAGCCCACAAAGTACAAAAATATCCATTGGCTTTGATTTGGGTTATCTGACTTTTCCAAGCTGAATGAGCAGCTGAACAGTTCAATTGTTGAACCGACCAGAACAAGCCAATTGAACAGTTCTTATTCCATGCTGCATTTTTCACCTAAAATACGACCTCTAATCCAGTGTTGCTGTAGCAAGGATAGCTAAGATTACCACAGGGAGAAGACCTGGTTGCAAAAGAGACTGTTTGCTCCACAAAATCCATTTCCCCATTTAGCAACCTAGGCTGAGAAACTCCATTTGTTCAGCTGCTCTTAGAAGATGCCTCTGAGTGACCACATCCTCAGGCAGAGAGAAACCAAGATTAAACCATTCTGTCAGAAGTAAAGCAAGACAGAAGACGGCCTTAAAATTGGTGAAGAATTTTCAAAACCGAAGAGAACATCCAGTTCCTGATGTTAAGCTGAAAGGTTGCCAGAACTTAGCGTACTTGAATTGACCTTCCTCTTTCATGTCAAGGACTTAGGAGTGCAAATTGAAAGGTCTGTTTTGTGTGACAGGCTCTCTTCAGTCTTCCAGTAGGATTCTAGGAACCTTTGGGATCCTCTTGGGCTCTGCAGCAGTAGGAGATGATTAGAAAAAATCTTTTACTTGGAAGAATTTAGTACCACAGGTACTGAGCTACCAAAAATCCTGGGCCACTGTGTCAGGTGGTTAATCAAGAAGCCAACAGGAACTTTATGACTACGCCTAATAGTGAGCATGAGTTTCTGAAGATGCCTTTGCTTCCTGTTGAATACTATTATAAGGGTAATTTCTCATGGAGTTAATTATGTCTAATGTCAAATTAGAATTCACCAATGTTGATTATAATTGGTTGTGTTTTGCTTCCCACAGAAATTCCTAATGCTGTGTTGTTTAAATTGTAGTTCTGGATTAGCAGTTAAGAAGGATTCTTTGGAGTGAAGAACTGACAACTGTAATTGTGCAGTGAAATAATTGAAGTATGCGAAGCAATTAAGGAATCTATTTATAGCCAGAACATATTTATGACTCTTTTTGCCATCCTCCTTTTTTTGTTACCTTATGTACAAAGGAAAGAAGCAGCACAGTTGTGTTCCCGTAGCTTAACCAGAAACAATAACGTGTGGTGTGAAGGTAGGATCAGTGGCCAGCACTGCATTAAACATATGTCAGAATGTGGGTTTGGTGGCCAGGTCAGGGCCAGGGCCAGATTCTGGTTTGTGTGAGTCAAAGAACTTGGCAAATTTCTTGATGAAATTTCTCATCCAAGATGGAGTGTCGTTCCTTTGCACATCTTGTCCAGGGACAGTGCTCCTCTTGAGCAACGTGGGTCAGCTGCTCCTTTGTGAAATTCACTCATCAGTCTCAAGAAAGTGACATAGTGTTCCTTAAAGATTTTGGCAAAAGCTGAACCTCACTGCAAGAGGGGCCTCCGCATTGTTTGCATAGGGGCCAGGGCCAAACCCATGAATCTGGTTTATGATTCAGGGACTGGAATCTGAATAATCAGAAGGAATTTGTTCTTGGAGTTCTGGTTTTGCCCTATTGTAGCTATTTGGTTTTATTTCTTATATACTGATGAGACATTTGAGCAGTATAAATCACACAGAATAAAAAAATACATGGCCCAGTCTGGGGCAAAGAACATGGAGTTTTGCTTTGAGTTTTGACTGCTACCCATCCCTTGGCCTCTGTTGCATGATCCTAAGAAGACAGGGTCTATTTTGCATGGGAAGAGAGATGATTATCACTAGTACAGAGAGGGAGTATGTAAGAGATGGTAATGAAGAGCTAAAGTCATGCTTCATGGCTAACAGGTGAAATAAAAACATTAGTTGCTGTAAAGATAGTAACTCTTCAGCAGTTGGAGATTAGTTCTTGTGAGTTGTACTTTAGTCTGACGTGTCAATTTTGTGTCACAGCGGGATGTATAGCTGGAAAAAGAACTATTACCTCTCTCATGTTCCATTTCTTGAGCTTATTTTAGTCATGGTTGTAAACTGTACTGAGGGTCTTCTCTTGGATTGCTCTTCCTATCAGAGATAACATAATTTCTTTGCTGTATCATTTCTAGGTCTCAGTATTTCCTCTCAAAAGTTAAAACTTCCTTTTCTTATTGTAGAAGCAAATTCCTGTGCATTTTGTTTCATATTACAACTAAAGTTCTTCTAATTTGAAAGACATTTTAAGTAATGAGATGCTAGTGAGACTCGAAAATTGTTCAATGTTAACTCAGTTTTACTTTAGTATTAGATTAGCATTAGTTTTCAAACACTTACACCCCTTTCTAAATTCTTAAGTTGCACGTTAAGCACAGCAGGCATTATAGATTTTGCCAGAAGTCTAGATAAGATCTGACAAGATTTGCTATTTCCAAAATGACATGAAAACAGTCCTTCTTAATGCTCTACAATTCAGAAAAAAAATAAACAAAACCTTGAAGGTATTTCTATTTGTCTAGACATAAACCCAAGCAAGATTTTTCTGCACTAAAAACTTCCACTGCTGCTATTACATTTCCATGTAGAGACCAATCAAGGACAGGTCCCTGCTGATGATTTCTGTCCCAACAATCTGATTGCTAGAGATGGTGGGAAGCAATCTGGCAAGTTTTTTCCTCACTGACCTCTCCTATTTAGACAAACCTTCATGATGAAGGCTGATTTGTGGGCTTAGATCTTCTATCTCCAAGTCACTTTGCTTTCTGGGTTGTGTAGCCTTTAATGTGCCACCAACTCTTTCATCAGCTGGATTTCTGGCTTCTTCGGTGAGTAGCTACAAGCCCAAGGGCAGTAAGATTTGATCCAGAGTAGCCTTTTGCCCTTTTGCAAGCATTTTCTGCTTTGTAGAATGATCAGTTATATGTATTGGCTTTCACCTCAGAGAGTCGGGCATGAAACAGGAGAACTGCTGTTCCTGTGAAAGCCCAGCTAGATTTTAGCCTCAATAAAGAGGATCCAAAGGCTTGGAAAGCCTTCAGTGTGCACCATGCAGGTGAAGTTGCTGGGGAGGCAGCCCTGCGCCCCTGCGCTGTGCCTTGCTGTGTGGAGAGACCAGACCCAGGTCCTCTCACTGTCCCTTTGCATGGCAGCAGCAGCTGTGGCATCACAGGAGGGCCCTGTCCCCGTGCTATTGATCACATTGGTGGTGATAAACACGCTCCTTCATGGCTGAATGCACACACTCAACACCCACAGCATGGGAGGCTGTGGATGAGCCCTAGACCTAGGCCATCACCTTCCGTGCAGCTCCAAGGTTTCTGGAAAAAAAGCCTTTATGGGTGATCTGAATGACAGTTCATGTAGCATTGAGGGGGACATGATAAGGAGTGTCCCCTAAGTTAGCCAGGATCGTGGGAATCTTAATCGTGAGGACACTCATTTTATCATGGAGCTAACAAAACAAGAAATCCCAGACAAAAAATTGCCATAAAGCCAATATATGTGCCATTATACTGTCACTGTGGGCCTGCTGTGCTTAAGAACAAAATCATAGTCTTGCTGAAGGCTGCTTTATTGCCTGCACCATTTTTCATTTTCCAGACTTTTCAGTTTCACAAATGAAAATTAGGGAGCGTCATTCCCTTTTTTGCTGAGATGTGCTTTGTTGCTAAGCATTTTAACTGAAGTGCTTTGAGGCTAAAATCAAGACAAAGCACTTCAGTGCCATCTCTTTGCTAAATCAATTCTCTGCTGTTTATGTTTGCAGGGGAAAGGGCTTAACGACAGAACAGCCTGAATTTGTACTAAGATGACACTCGCTGAAGAAAGATGAATGCTGCCTTTCAAACCTGGAAGTAGGATCTTCATCTGCCAACATACCAGAACATTAGGAGCTTAATACCATGGTGTAAGACATGAGAAACAAGGATTATGTAGATTTAAAGATGCTGACTTCATGAAGATGGAAAAGCTCCACGCAGCTGTACAGGTTGGAGGCCAATGGAGCTTTGCAAAAATACCAAAAACAAAAACAAAAACCCCTCTAGGGGTCATAGTGGATGAAAAGCTGGGGAGGAATCAGCAGTGTAATCTTGCAAAAAAGTTCAAACATATTGTCTTTGGGTTGTACTGGTGAGAGTGGAAGCAGATTGAGGGAAAGGAGCCTTCCCCTTGTTTGCTCTAACAGCTACAGCAAAAACTGTTTTTAAAAAGTCAGCAGTAATTAAAGTGCTTTGCTGCCCATCAGAAAGGAAGATCCTAAGGGAGGGGTCTGCCAGCATGCAGAGACATTCCAAAATATTGAGCAACTGCTGTCCAACTCCACATTCATCCATCACAATGAACAGAGGGTCTTGCTGATTATGAACTATGCCTCTTTTTTGTGGTTTTGGAGCCATCCTCAGCTGATCATTAAGAGATGGAACTAAAGCACCTTTTTCTGTCTATTGAGGAATGCTGACACCAACTGAACAAAATATGAATTGATTAAGGGCTTGCCACTTCTAAGGATTTACTTCAAAGTCAAGCCAATAGCTTCAGTCATGCTGCTGTGCAGGCAGTGATAGAGATGCCTGTAAGCAGTAATGGAGTGTTAGCCCAAGTGCTTATGATTGCACAAGTTTTTGTGAGCCAGAAAAAAAGGATTGCAAATGCCAGTGCGTGGAGATGACTGCCATTGCGTATCCAGATTGTGCTCCTCCACCTGCAGCTGAATTCTCAGTTCTGGAATTCCTCCCAAGCCTTTTCAAGCCAACCATGTCATGGAAATGGTTGCCAATGATTTATCCAGAGCTTGGCATGAGTCCTTGGCTGGGTGGGGAGGAAGAGTGTGGCCAACAGAGTAAACGAATAGAGTTGAAATAACTTCTATCCCAAAAATCTGATCTGTCTGCTTGTGAAGAAAACCTTTTATTTTGCTGTTCTTACAGGAAATCAACATTTATTTTTGTTTCACTTGCATAATCTGTAGCAAATTCAGATAATATGCATCTGAAAACATTGCCCAGAAGTTGCATGTGGTGCTCTGGATTCAGTGCTGTGATGGTCACAGTTGATTGTGTAAGCCACCAAAAGGCAGCGTTTCCTTGGGATATGGTCACAAATCAAATTCACTAGCCTTTCCTTTTGAAAGGATTTCTCAGTGTTACAAATTGGCTTAAACTGATTTTTATTGTCACCATGAGCTTTTATTTCAGCAGCCTCAGCTCTTTCACAGCTGTTTACATGCCACAACGACTGAATCTGCTCTATTTCATATCAGAACTGCCATCAGTTCTGGTGGGTAAAAGCAGCCTGGTTTGAGCTGTTCCTACTGCATCATGCCTTTTGCAGGGAAGCAGCTGAGTCAAGAGGCTCAGTCAGAGATGTTAAAAGGGATTACAATAGGCTTATTCCTCATTTGTTGGCATAGTTACTCTTGTCCAGCTACTGGAGTGAGCCCAGATGAGCTAAACACGAGACAGGTCGAGCCAAACAACAGTTCTTGTGAACCCTTAGTGCCTGAATGTTGTGATACAGACAAAAATAAGCTGTGGAGTCCCCTCTATAATTTTACTTCCTTTGTGTTTGCAGAGTAAACCAACTCGGAATTGCAAGAATCTGTGAAACTGGACCAGATTAAATTTCTTTGGCTCTTATTGATACAACCTTGCTCAAGCTTATAGGAGTCTTTACCAGAAGAAAGACTTTCAAAGCAGCAAGCATTATGAAGAGCACAGCAGGAGTGCACACTGACAGATAACTCTGTTATCTCTTGGTATGTACACAAAGGGGAATCACTGGACAAGAAACCAAATGTGATGCTCTGCTGATACCTGCAGGAGGGTTTTATCTTGATGAAAAGAAGGTTAGTGAGTTAATGAATGTCCTTCCCAGTCTCTACTGCTGCAGCAGCAGCCTGAGGTGCAGGAGGGCCTCATTCACAGAGGATTTTGGAGCTGGGGTGGTGATGCTCCAAGGGTCACATTCACGTGCTGTGGATGGCCTCAGTGTGTCAGGCTTCTCAAGAGCAGTAGGGAAAGAGAGAGAACATATAACAAGAGTAATGATGTGCAAGCGCTGCCTTAATTCAATTTTTATATAATTCATCCGTTAATGCCTTCAGTAGGTTTGCAGAGGATGGGATCAGCAGAACTCTTAGGTTCAGGCTCCTGCTAGGGCTTGCAGGAAGGAGAGAGTAGGCCAGAGCCCAGAAGTGTGGCAGTTCACTCTAAGATGATCTTGGTGCTCCTGAGGATCCCCTGTCAGTTGTCCCTGGCCCTGGACAGACACCTATGGCTTCCCAAATATTAACCTCCACTCCTAGAATGAAACAACTTTCTTCTCCTTCTGAACTTAGCTTGCTAAATTACTTTTGACATAAAATATTTGGAGTACAAACAGTCTATAAAATGTTACTGGATAATGGTCTCTTTTCCCTGGCATAAATTAACAAACCCAGGAAAAACAGCCAAGTGCTGTGCAGTCGTATCTGAACTGAATAACACAAGCTCTTACAGCAACCTTCAGTGCAGAAATGAAATGAAATTTCCCTTAGAGTTTATTGATGTTTCCCCTTATGACATAGTGCACGTGGTTCAATTAATTCAATAAAGTTTTATATAAAACATAAATGAACCTATAATTCTGCCATTAACTGCAAACAATTAATATTACCTCTGCAGAAGGAAAGTCCCCTCAGTTTCATTCTTGATAATTCAGCCCCAGTAATCAGTAATTCATCTTTATTGCCTCAATACCCCTTGAACAAAAACAGAGAATGCAAGAACTTAAAATTATTTCTAATTTAATTATGTGTTTTTTAAAAAGGATATTTTATATTGATGATTTCTTATGACCGGGAAAAGAAATCCCTCTGTAGCCTTTCAGGAAATGCAATATACAGATAACAAATCTCTTAGCCATATTTTCCTTTTCACAAATCTTCATTCATGAAGTGTTTTGAGAATTAATGTGTAATCTTTTCATCTGAATATTGTATGCCATAGTGAACATCTGGTTTATGTTGTCTTACCATAACATGACCACGAGACCTCAGAAAATTTTAGAAGACCCTTGTTGCCTTTGCAAACAGGGGGACAAGTTAATAAGTTCTTTGCTTCTAATTATAAATTAGTGTTTTTTCTTCATAAAAGACTGGAGAATTTGTGCCATATGAAAATAATAAAGAATTAAGTTATAAATTTCAATGAACTCATTTTTTCCTTATAGGAGAAAATGAAATTAGAGTTACAACCAACTTCTACTGTTTTTCACTTCGATGTGTGTCATGTAAAGTTTCTTATAATGCAAGATATTTCTACATTAACTTTTTTTGGTCTGCTGTTTGCTATAGCTGTCTTGCTGATAGTCTGTCATATAATTATATTTATCCTCTCTTTTTTCCAGTAAATACTTAAATTGTAAAAAAATTGCACAAAACATATAAATAAAGAAAACCCCAAAATTACTCCAAAAGCAGATAAGTCCAGGTGAGTGTTTCATAAAAAAGTTTCTAAGAATGCATGCACACTTTTCCACTGACTCACTGGAGGTGATAAGAGTCTGGGAGCTCAGAAAGATCCCTGTGTGTGCCAAAGCTGCCATCTGCCTGGTGAAGGGCACCAGGGGGCTCCTGTATCTCCACCAAGGCTCCAGAGTGCTGCCCTGGGCTCCTGGTGAGCATTCAGGTCTGATGATCATCCCGAGCTGGCTGGGGCGTGCTGAGCATCTGCTCTCTTCCTCTCCTCCTTCCCCAAGAGTAAAGGTGTTGAGAAGGAGCTGGTATTCATCTGGATTTTATCATAACATGGGCCAAGATATTAAATGGGTTTTTTGAAGCCCTTCCAAAAGCAATTATCTAGCTGGTGAAGAGATAAAAATGAGTTACAGATTGACTTGGATAAGATAACATGAATTATTTTCATGGTATATGATATATTCCAGTAGTGCAATGCTGGAAAATAGCCCTAAGCAATGAGCCCTGCAAGCGGCAGTTTCAGGCAGTCAGTTCACTGCTGACAGCTTCAAACCAACCTCTAAGTGAAAGAAAAAGAAAACCACTTGGTCCTACTGCCCAGTTTTGGGAGCAGAATTTGAGGGGTTGGGTAAAAATTCTTGTGCTGATCTTGCTCCACCACCCCTGCTCCTCATAGTACAGATACTCCTTTTATATACTGCAAGATTTGATTAAGCAGAGACACCTAAATGACTTGACAGTAAAAATTGTCTCATCTGTTTTTTCATCTCAAGATTATTTAACTTGTTCTTTAAAGATTTCCAAAGTTGGGAATACTCACACAGAGTTATATGCTGCTTCCTGATTTTTCCCAATATTATTTTTCACAGTCATTCGAACCAAGAAATCAGAGCCATGGAAATTGTAATCCTGTGAGTCTAGGTTTTTCATGGTTTTTTTTGGTTTTTTATTTTTTTAGGTGAAGAAATCCCATTTTCTTCAGCTTTCTCCCATATAATATGGTTTCTTACTTTTTTATTTCGTGTTCTGTCTAAAGCCTGCTCACTTGGCCAACTTCTTTCTTTAAGTGTGGTGCCCAGTGCTGGACAATGGCTGCTGGACTTAAATAACCTGGGAATTGTCGCTGTGCTTTTGCTCTGATTGCACACCTTGCTACACTGCATTCCTGTTTTAAAGCAGTTTTGCCTCTTGACATGCAGCTGGAACAGCAAGGACAGCCTCTGTGTCCTCTCTGCAGAACCCAGCCTGTATTTCCTCCCTCCTGTTTGCTTTTTTAGAAGAAGAGTCACATGGAATATGAAAACTCTGTGAAATATTTTGTGTGAAACTGTGAAATCCTGTGAAATATTAGCCTGCCCTCTCAGACCTTCATTTCTCCACGTTGTCATTCTGAATTGCCCCTTCCTCAAGGTGAGTTCTCAAGATAACCTGTTCTGGAAATAATTTTTACTCCATCGTTCTACAGCTGCTTATGGTGATGAAGATGATGAAGTCCCTTTTTTGTAGCTTTGTGCAAAAATTTGAAACACTTTTTTTAATTCACTCCATATTTTCTTGTTAATACTGCAACTGATTATATCCCTGGATATCCCTGGAGGTCAGGTGGATGTTCAGCTGAGCCTTTGGGGTGCTGATATGAAAAGCATTTCATCTTGGCAAGAGGCCTCCTCTGGAAGGCCTTAGCATGTGACCTGTTCTGTGTTTTGGGAGTGGAGAGAGAACTCTTAATTACTCTTAATTAAGAGACACAATCCCTCATTAGCTGTGTGAGACACTGTCTGAATCAGTGACACCTGCACAGAGAGTGGAGCCCTCAGTGCTAACTCTGAAAACTGAGCTGATGGCACTGACACCATGGCTACCTCAGCTTGGGTGCCCAAAACCAGATGGGATATTTCTCCCTCTGTGCTCTGGCTGCCCTCTGGGTGTTGTTCATTTCATCTGGACTCAGCTGCCCAGGAACCAAGGCTTTCTGGTACAAGCTACATGACTAAATTCTCTTTTTAGCCAAGTGATTCTCCAGAGGATCATTCATCCTTTCTCAGCCACTGATCTCACTTCTGAACAAACTCTTCCCTGGACAAGCTTATCGTATTTTCTTGGGTGTTGAAGGGGCCTGGATGACTAAGACTGAAACTGTTAATTTTAGGTAGGATTAGCATAGGCTTATAATTGTTTTTTTTTCATATGTGAGGTCAGATAATTGTACTCCATGAGGATGTGATGGTACAGAGTGGGCTCGGACTTGTCTGGCTTTTGGAAATGGTCTGTGAAATGGCAGTGAACAAAGGAGCCTCCCAGCAAAAAAACCAACTCATGCCTTCTACTGTGCAAAAATTTCTGACCAATGAATGGAACAATATGATAGGGCTCTCCAGGCTGGAACAATTTTAGAAAATGTATATTGGGTGACATTTGTTTCCCTTCCCCTTTGTGGGATTGTCCAGCCCACAAAAACAAGCGTGCTTTGGTGCAGTTAAGCTTTAAGAAGCTTAGTTTGTTTGCACAAGATGAATTCTGTCCTGCATTGTCTATGTGAGAAGTTTCTTGCATCTGAAATACACTTTTTAAAAATCCAATCCAATCCAGTACAATTTTTTTTCCTCTCTGGGAAAATAGCAAAATCAAGCAGGAGTGGTTTATGGATTTTTTTTAAAATTGAGAACGAAAAGAAAATGGGTCATGAAAAAAAGAGAATTAATGAGACTAGAATCATTCCTGCTATTATGGGTTCTGCATAAAACCTTGTGTCAGTTACATGGTGTTGATACCAAATTGAAAGAAGAGTTGTTTATTGAAAATCTGTGAGCAAAAAGAGAGCTTTGGCTATCGTTTTACATGGAAAAATGTTGCAACATGTAAAAAGAGCTATAGAAATTCATAAATAAATGTTTGTCTAAGAATTGTCATAACTCCATCCTATAGGAGTTTTATTTTTCATATTTATTACTTTTTTGGGTAATGGAAGGTAATAAATGTCTTTCTGAAATTTGGAAACAAGCTATTTTTTCATCAGCTACCTTTATTAAAACATGCTTTTTTGGACATAGTGAAGGGTGAACATAAAAATCTTACTCAACTAATATTGAAATGTGCTGAATAAAGTTACCTGAGCAATCCCATCCCTATAAATTATCAGTGGTTTTAGATTTCTTTTGTGAAATTCTTCCTAGCAGGCAGTTGATCCCAGGAGAGAGATCAGAATCTTAAATGGGCAGAAAAATAAAAGAACACTGATCACATAAATATTTATGAGAATTATGATTAGAGACAGCTTTTAGCTACAAAATTTAATCCCTTTATTAAAACATGCAAAATTTACACGTGTTTCTCAAGGTATCCCTGAATTAACACTTAAAAGGCCAGATCACTGTTGTAAAGTTGAAAGTCTTGTGGAGACTATTTCACTTTCTGTTTTATTAGAATTTGGGTTCAAGGGATACTAAGATCTCTCCCAATCCATATGAGCAGCCTGTATCCATATGAGCAGTGAGTGATCAAAGATCTGAGTAGTCAAATATTCAAATTGTTCTCTCTAACTTGGAAATATTGGCTTCTGAGTAATTCACAAGCCTTTTAAGTCTTAGTTTGGGGTATCTCAAAGATCAGATTTTTCTTTCCTTTTGTTGCCCCTTTGGAAACTTTGAAAACAGTATATACACTGTATTTCCAGTTACCTCTCATGAGATAATATTTGGCTTCTGTGCATTGAATTGAGGGCATTTCATGTGAACACTGTAATTGAAGCCCGTGATCCTGGTTTTGTGTATGTTTCTCAGGTCAGCAACTGCACCATTCACTCTCTGTATTTATATTCCTGCTCAGATGTCTCCTCTGTTCAGAATTCCTAATCCCTTCAGTTCCTTTCCCTCTTTTCTTTGAGAAAGAAAGTCTGGCACTTATGATAGCAAGAGTTTCAGACACACTGAGAACATCTGGAAACTTGACAGTGAAGTGTTGAGTCCAGCAGCTCTGTAATTGTTGTCTGAGTTCTCTGCACTGCAGCTGCTGGGTTATCTCTGTCCTTGGACACCACGCCGAGTGAGTCTCTTTTTAAGAGCATTGGTAGAGGGATCATCATGGAAGCAATTGCTCATCCTTTGGTCACTTTATCGAGTTCAGCAAAGGGCTGGAAGAGGTTCAGGAAAACGCTGTCACAGGGGAGTTCCTGGTTTGTGTCACGCCCGGCTGTGGCTCCGTCCCCAGGCACCAAATGTGGGATATGCTCATTGATCTTCAGCTCTTCTCCATTTTCCCACACAGCCCTGGGGGTAGTTCTGATGTAAGCATAACCTCTCACCAGAACAAAGCCGAATTAAAATCTTCACGCTGATGCTTTTAGATTGTGTTCTTTTGTATCTTTGCATGACTTTTAAAATTATTCTCCATCAGAATCATTGCTTGCTGTAAATCTGCCACTGCTCTAGTTCATCTAAGAACTCGGTCTAAGTTTGCTGCCAGACCCAGGGGTCTTAAGGCTTTCCTGAATTGCATCGTTGAGCACATTGTGACTAAACCCAGCTAAAACATAGAAAAATCACAAGGCAAGGAAGACATTTTGCTGCTTGTCTTCTACCACACAACCCTGTCTCCAGCATGGCAGAGTTTGAATGAGATGACTTTACAGACAAAGAACAGCTGGGAATAACTTAAATAGAAACTTGAAGTATTTAGATCCTAGGAAGGTTTTGCCTTTGGGTTGTTTTATTTATCTATTTTCTGACTTTTTGCCAGTCTTTTTACATTATCTTTCTATCAGGTAACATGGTCAATATAGTGTCATATATCAAAAACAGTCATAGCATTTGATTACTACAATTACCTCAAAAGAGATCCTTTTGTTTTTCACTATCAAATTCATCTCAGAGGAATATTCCTAATTCCTTATCCCTCTGAAACTTCTGTCTTATTGCACCATACACTGAAATATAGGACCTGGAGACACTTGGTACCTCCCAGTGTGGTAATGCTTCATTCTTTATTCCTCAGATCTAAAGATCTAAAGCCTTTAAAAGTCCCCAGAATGCTCCTTTCAAGACCAACAATCTACAGTAAGTAAAAATACTTTTGAAAGCATGTGGTTAAAATGCAATTAGATATAACTAGAGGTGTTCTTTTCAATGGCTTCCAGAAAATAGAATGAAAGTGAAGGTACAGGGGGTAAAACCTAAGCTTTTTAATGTTGATAATTATAGATAAGTGTAATTATACCAAACTGTAGACCTATTCTGAGAGGTACAGCTGGAATGCTACAAGTACTGCTAAGTAGAGTGAAAATATGAAGGAAAAATTAAATAAGAGCATAGAGAAACTCTAAATGTTCACATTATGCTGTTAGCATGAATGGCTAAATCACAGGATATTTTAGAGGTAGAGAAAATAACGTATTTATTAGCATATTTCATACAAATACCAGAAGTCTCATTTACATAAATATGAGCATCTATTGAGTGTAAATAGCAAAATTCCACAGACTTTATTTTATGCAATGAACAGAGCACCCCCTTGCACTAGGAATTCATCTGCACCTTACATCTTAAGCACTGGTAGAGATTCAGTACATTGGTGTGGGTTTTTCATCTTTTTATTCTTTTTTAGAAGTCTGTAAACCTCTTATTGATTTGAACTTGAAAAATACAAAGATTTCCATCAAAACTTCTTAAGATCCATCCTGTTTTGAATGAATTCCTATAATATCTTCAGCTGGACTCACTCTTTTCTGTTTCATTGAATCTGCCCAGCCTGTACTTGTGCTGAGCTGCTCACCACAGCCTGTTTGAGGACAACCATCCAGCCAATATCTTATCTACTGAGAGGTCCATCCATCAAATCCGTGTCTCTGCAGTTGGGAGACAAGGATGCCGTGAGGGACAGTGTCAAATGCTTTGCCCAATCCAGGCAGATGACAAGGCCAGGTAGATTTCTCTGCCCTCTGATAAGAAACAGCCCTTCTGCATGCCTTTTATAAAGGCTGATGTGAGCTTCCCAGCTTACCCAGAGGGCTGACAGGTCCAGATGTATCACAGAAGAGATGCAGCTTTTAGATTCTAGGGAAAAAAAAAAACATGTCCCTGTTTTACATACCATCAATCTCCAGCTCAGATATGGTCACGTGTAGATGTGGCTGCATGCAGGTTATCACCAGGGCTGAAACAAACTGATTCATTGTGCATCCCTGCCAGCAGTCTATGACTGATCATGGAATATTTTGTTCTATTAATTTACTTTGAGATTTTATTTTTCTGTTTACTTTTGGAAAAACTCCTTAGTTCTGTCTTATAAACTGTTTTAAATCATATAGTTTACCCCTATGGCTACCAGCAGATCACTAAACCAACTTGCTAGAGCCTCTTCTCTTTAGAGTTTCTTGTTTAACTTCTGCCTTAACAATTCTGATGCCTCTTTCCTTTTATTTTTTCCCAGGCCTCACACTGAAATGTTCTCCAGCTGAGTTATGCCCCTTAGTCATGGAATTCACACCCCAACCCCTCGGCTGACGCAAACCTTGGAGAGCAGCTCCGTGCAGGATAACCCAAGTGCTGCCTCCCGAGCTAAGTGTGCTGTCTTTCCTTGTTATTGTAACATTGATATACATATCTTCCTTCCCCCATCTGTTATATCCTAATGTCATTAGGACGAGCCTGCAGCAATTTTAAAAGCTGGCTGCCCAGCCTCTTTGACGTCATTGCAGAAAGGTCTCGGCTGCAGACCCTGCATATACTGCCTGTGATATAGTGTATAAAAATCCATGTCAGTGCTGGCTCTCAGGCAGCTCTGGAAATGATTCAGCTGTCTGGAATGGGCAGATGGCTGCTATCAAAGTTTTATTATCGCCATCATTATTATTACAGTGGTTTGTGACACATATTGAACTTTCAGACTAGTGTTAAAGCTAAAGTATTTGAGCAACACTTTCTGAAATTCAAATCCCTCAAATCCTTTCCAATCTGACTCCAGAAAGCAGGAGTAGGTTTAAAGCTAATTAGACAGATTGCTTGGTTCCACTTCCAACTTTCAGAATAATTATCTTGTTGAAAATTCTTGTTCTCATGTAAACGCAACTGTTAACTATTTTTAATTGCTTTGATTTATTGCAGAACTTAAATTCAGTACATATTGAACATTCAGCAGGGTGGAAAGGAAATCTGAGTTAGTTAAGGGTGCATATGGATTGGATTGTCTACCAAGATTTTACTCTTTGAAAAAGCTTCTAGTCAACCTAGGCTGCTGCATCCTGCCTGCCGGAGTCATCCTCAATAACAAAGCATACTGAGGAATTTCTAGGCAGACATCTTCTCCTGCTTGTTTTTCCTTCACCATCAGCCTCTTCCCCCACACTCAGAGATGTCTCAGGCAGGGTATCTACAGGGCAAGCTTTCATTTATTAAGGGACAGTTTGTCTCATGGTTAGCTACTCTTTGTAGCTACATCTTGTCCAGTTTCTTCATAACACCTGGAGTCCCTTCCAGTGCCAGAAACTCCACCCCTGAAACTGCTTTTCTAGCCCAGGCTGGGTCTGATATGCTCTTTCCCAGAGGCAAAGGGAAATAAAACCACTTTTCACTCCTTTCTAAGTATGGTTCTATTCTCTGTTCCCTCTTCTGTAGCACAGTTCTGTATCCAGATAAGTATGACAGTAATTGTTGCTTGCTATTCCAGACACTCTCAGAGAACCACTAATTGTTCTTTATCGTGCTACGTTTAGGTGCTGTGGAATCTCCTGAGAGATTTAAAATACCCTAATCACCAAATGATGGCAGTTCAGTGAGCTTATGTCTGCCTTGTTTCAGTTAATTTCCCCAGCAACCTGGAGGGTTTGTCCCGCAAGCTGCGTCTGTATCCCCTGAAGTTTTTCTCAAACTCGAACTCCCACCCGATAGCAGGCAAAAAATACATTTTTCTGATATTCTTTATATACACTCTCTTGTCTTCCCCCACTAATTAATGACAGACAGTGGTGCAGAGAGGTGGAGTAGCCATCTGGACTGAATTATCCAGTGCTCAGGGTTCAGTGTATTGACTCCTAAGATAGGTATCCTCTCCTGTACACCCCCAGCTGAGACATCAGCCTGACTTGTGTCTCTACCATGACAACTCCTTGTGTCCAAGCACAAAGTACTTGTTGGATGTGTACCTGACCTCGTTTCCAGAGGAAAAGGAAGTGGTGGGGAAAGCTGCAACAAAAGCAGTTAATGATGAGATGAAACAGCATAAGAATTGATTTAAAGGAATAAATGAACTTATGCTGTGTGATGCTGCCACAGGTTTGCTAAAGACAGCCAAGCTCATCCGCTCACAGCTAGTTCAGGAAGCTCCTTGCCCATTTCTGGGACAAGCACCTTTTGACACAGGTTCATAGGATCTGCACAGGTGTGGCCAGCTTTCCACACCCTTCAGCCAGCTGCATGTCCACATTTCCTTAAGGTCAAGACAACTGACACATTTTTTTTTTTTTTTTTGAGTTATAGGAGAGTGACCTGAAGGAGCCTTTCACATGCAAGGCACGATGTTAACTCCTGAGAGTTCCCATCACTGCACTCCTGAATTCCAGCCCTCAGCCAGCAGCCTGATTCTTGATTGCTCACTCAGCTCCAAGGCTGTGCAGGTGAATCCAACAGTTAGCCTGAAGCCCACGTGCTCTGCTTTAAGTGTGCTCATGAAATAGGTTTGAGTTTGCATATTTTGCTATAGGAGTAGAATCAGAGAAATTTGAACAAAAAAAAAAAAAAGAAGACCAAATTATTTTTTCTTTTAATTTTTTTTCATGGAAATTCTGACAGAGTACTTCTTCCCTATTGCTTTAGAAAACATTGGCACTTGGCCTATTTTATTGTCAGGTTTACCTACATATAACAATTTCTGTAGCTTGGGAGAACATCTCGGCTGCAGGCAAGAACAGAAAAGCGCTGGCCTCATGAAATTATAATATGATCTCTGAGCTTGGCTGGTGACCATCTTCAGAAGCCACAAAAGGCAGGACACAGGGACAGTTGTGAGGCAAACCTTGTATTTCCAGGCCTGTTCATATAAAGAAAATAATTTCTTTATGAATGATGAAAATGTGTGTGCACATACATGGCGAGGGAGTGAAGGAAGGAAGGAAGGAAGGAAGGAAATACTGGTTTTCTGTAATACAGGAGATGTTAGGATAAATTATTCCACAGATATCTAATTTATGTAAAAATATATTTCTAATATATAATATTATATATCAAATATACGAAAACAGTATTTTTGAAGGTGCTAGAAACAGGTCCTTGTGAACTTTTGAAAACCCTGAAAAACAAACAATTATGGAATTTTAACTTATTTGATTTGCTGGAACTTTTATTTTATTTTTCTTCCCCTGGAACCAGAGATGATTTGGCATTTGAAAGAAATAGATGAATGTGACATCCAGCATATGGACATTTATTTTCATTTGAGCTCATTTGGCTGCAGCACACAAAAAGAACATTTTCACCAGTCATTTCTCAGTTAGAATTTAGGAATATGGAAACAAAAAAAAAAAAGGCAAAGCTGACTGTGAAATACAATCTCTACCTATAGTGAGATTTTTGGCTATCTTGATTTCCTCATCCCCTGTATTCCACACACAATGCCGTGGCCAGAACAAGCTACTGTAGATGTGAGAAGAAAATGCACGTCATTCTGATTTAAAGCACATGTCTCAACCACTCTATCCTTCCTGAGAATTTAGCCAGTGGTAACACATTAAACCACTTTCGAGTCCATTCAGCACAGGGCTGTGTTACATATGCATGCTGGCCTTTTCATTAAAATTCATGAGTGGTAGTGCCTTAAACTTGCCTACTACAAGGATTTTTTTGTTTGGATAGCCCAGACAGGCTCATAAAAGCCACCGGTGTTTTACATTCTTGATCCAACTCCGCAACAATAAAAGTCTTTAAAAATTGCACATATAAGGAGTTAAACCAAATGCCACAATATAAAGAAAACTGTAAAACCCTCACATTGTATTCTGAAACTGACAACTTAATCATTCCCTGTAAGATTAGTGCCTGTGGCCTGGCTGAATTAAAAAAGATCTTACATTTTGTGTCTAGAATTCCAGTAAAATTGGCCAATGATACACAAATATTTTCTTCTCCATTGAGGACTCCAAATCAATCATTTCTGGAAAGGGGGCCATTTTTTTTTTTTAATTTTTTTTATTTTTTTTTTTTAGGAATGGTAGCATGAAAAAGTTTTTAAACTAGGGTAGTAGGATATATAGTAGATTGCCACTAACCCTTTTAGCCAATCCATATATTTTGTCATTCTCACCTGAGAAGGGATCTTTTTTCTTCAGTTCTCAGGAAAGGTTTAGTGTTGGATTTTCACATTTTACAAAAGACTTAACCAAGTGTATAACATGACAAATATGGGTAATCCTGCTGATGGGATAACTACAGGGAGTGAGGTTTTGGACCTTGTGGCAGAGGCTCTCCTGTGACAGCCTCAGAGCTGAGGCTGCAGAGAGGTTTAGATATAGAAAAGCTTTGAATTTAAAATGATTTGGGATTAGAAATTATGTATAGACTACTTATTGAAACAAAGAAAAGCTGTTAATGAACCTGTCTAATTAATTATGACAAAAGTAGATTATATGAGTTTTCTATCAAGAGTGACAAACATAAAAAATAGAAGAATCTTTTTGTCTTGGATTATGGAAGAATCTCTAGATTTTTTAATCAAGTTGATTTTAAGTTCTCAACCAACATTATGTTATAAACTTATGTGCAGGACCTCGGTTTATATCTTATGAAGATGAATTCTTCAACTACCTAGAGACTTTTTAGCAAACCTTGTAAACCAGAGAATGTAACAACAATGAGTAATCACTGGTATTTTCACGTGTTTTTAACACATGTTCACATTTCAATTGAAGGGTTCTTTTTACACTTCCCTCCATTTTCAGTCCTAAATTTTGCATTTTTTTTCTTTTGGAATTGGTAACCCAGAGTTTGAGAGCTCTGGGGAATGTATGCAGAGGTTTTCAGCTGCTGTTTTAAACCCCTGAGCAGTGCAAGCAAACAGTGGTGATGCTGCAGAGCTTGGTGTGTGCCAGCTGCTTGGGATCTCAGCATTTTCAGCACACACAGTAGTAGCACCTGCGCATCTGCAGTTTGCTCTCTGACTTATCACATCATTTGTGATTTTCAGCTAATAATCCCTGGACTCTGGTGGTACAGCACATGTCCCAGTCAGCCTCATCCTTGCTGGGGTTGTGGTAACCTCTGGCAGAGGAGAAAGTGGGAGGCAGGGAGTGATGATTTCTGTAGCTGTCCCAATGCCAAAAGCAAGGGGCTGAAGTTAGTTTGAGAACATCTGTGAGCTGCGCTTGAGGAAATGACAGGTATTTGTTAAAAAGCACAACTAAAAGCACATTGCTCCCCTAGGGAGTCCTAAAGGAGATGTGGTATTAGATTTTTTTATTTTTTTGGCATACAGTATTATTTAATTTAATTAAATAGGCTAAAGGAGAAAAGAACTGTCATGGTTTAACCTCAAACAGCAACTAAGCACTACACAGCTGCTTGCTCACTCCTCCCCACTGGGATAAGGGAGAGAATTGGAAGGGTAAAAGTGAGAAAACTTGTGAATTTGAGTTAGAGAAAATGCTGTAGACACAAGTAAGCAAAACAAGGACTTCTTTCCTCACATCCCAAGGGCAGACAGGTGTTCAGCAACCTTCAGGAGAGCAGGGGTCCATCACATGTAATGGTTACTTGGGGAGACAAAAGCCATCACTGCGAACATCCTCTCTTCCTCCTTCTTCCCCAGCTTTACACGCTGAGCATGATCCCTATGGTCTGGGACATCCCTCTGGGCATTGGGGTCAGCTGTCCTGGCTGTGTCCCCTCCCAACCCCCTCTGCACCCCCACCCACCACAGGTGGGGTGGGTGAGCGGCAGAAAAGGCCTTGGCTCTGTGTGAGCCCTGCTCAGCAAGAACTAAAACATTCCTGTGTTACCAGCACTGCTTCCAGCACAATTCCAAAACTTGGGTAAGTGGCCTAAAGAAGATCCCTTACTTTTACAACTACATGAAGCTACAGGTAAGACAGAATTAAGATTTACCCTAGCTGTATGCTTTTCTCCAGAAAAGTTTGAAAAAAACCTGGTGGAGTCTGGGCAGAGATGTAGCACAATGTTATCTTTTTTTTTTTCTTTCCTCTCCTTTCCCCCTGCCTGATACAGCTGCTGAACTCTACACGTAGCTGGGAATTTTACAGGCAAACAGATTGCAGTACAAAGGACTTCATGACCACACAAAATACTAGATAAGCCTGGTCCTGCTATAAATCCCTTTCATGCTGTGTTCAGAGAACATGCCAGGTGTGTCTAACTTTTGTCACCTGGAGAAAATTTTGATCCTTTCCCTTCTCAGAAGTCTGAAGTTCTTTCTTTCCCATTCCCACTCTCCATATTCTGTTTACTACAGTCCTGCCTTACTGCTGGCAGGAAGTGAATCTTTGACCATCCTTCCTCAAACCTTTCGCTGTGCCATGTAGCCCTGGAGTGGTTTATGGATTTGATTTGTTTACATTACTCCAATGTGAAGATCACCCTGTGAAAGTTCTCAGAGTGTCCTGAGCAAAACCAGGAGCTCAGCTCCTCCTTCAGGGCCCTTTATAATTGATGTGCTTTGGAAGAAAAGAGGTGGAATTTTTTTTCTTGTAGGCTATCTGGGAAAGTCTTTCTTTCCCACAGTAAATACCAGAGCACCTTTCATTCTTGACCACTGAGGTGGCTTACTGACAGGACCATGGTTTCTGGTGTATGTAGGAAATTCAGGCTGAAACTCATAACCTGTCCATTTCACTGTTATTACAAGAATAAATTTAAATAGTATATATCTGTTTCAAATAAGTTGCATAGTTAAGCTCTTGCCTTGCTTTACTGCAGCATCTGGGATTCATCAAATTATTATACAGCTGGTTAGATGTAAAATACATTTGTGTACTCAGTGTCTGTGTTTTCTGTTTCTGTGGACTATTAGTGTTTTATTTTTTCTTTGTTTGAAATAAGTGAATTTTAATATTCTATATTTGGAATTTATGGACAGATGAGTTTGGCAACTTCCATACTCCTAACCAAATTTTTATTATGAAGAGAATTAAGTTGCATTTTATAAACTGACTCTATATGAATTTGAGTCATTATGAGAAACAACAGATAGTGTAACTCCTTATAGGTATAAACAGATATGCAAAGACAAAATAACATTATTCTCTTTATCTGTTATTGGAAAGAAACCTTATTTATGCTTCAAAGTATAACACCACTAGTTTCAATGTTGCAGTTCAATTACATTTTATTTCAATTTTTTTTTTTTTGAAGTAGAGGAGTTAATTGTAGAGAAGATTTGATCTCAGAAGCTGAACCAGATGGTGATCAGGGCAGCAGGGACTTGTACTGCTCCAACCCGCCTGCCCTCCCTCAGACTTGAAAGCAGTACTTCAACACTGGTAATGCCAACTTCCATGACCTCAGTATTCAGAGATGTTTTTCTTACAGCATTGCCATTTTTCAATCCCATAATTTTTAGAAGCCCTGATCATCATTTTGGAATAGCTGAGTTTAGCAAAATGGATTTTCGCCAGGGTCAGTGATTATAGAATATTTCTGAAGTCCAAATTGTTTTGACAACAGAAGAAAGGTCTCCTTGCTTACTGCTTCTTATGGTGCTTGAACACTGACAGGCTTTCCTAGAGCAATTCAGGTGTTCTGCTCCAGGGATAAATAAAAATTCCCCTCACACTCCCTGCGGTACCAAGTATTCCACCTGTCCTTGTATTCATGGAACAGTTCTGGTGCACCTCTGAGTTCAGGAGGCTTTCACTGATTTTGAGCTCCACGAAACAAAGCCCTGCTGCCTTTGGCTCATTAACCCTCGGGTTAACAGCACTGCTTCAGAGTGGTGTGGTAATGAAGCTTTCATGGGTCCATGATAAGGGATGTTTTGGCCATCAAGAAGATTATGGGGTTTAGGGGAGTCTTAGATGAGAATGCCAGCTCCTAAAGGCAGCTTGCTGTGGGATCACATGCCTTTTGTGCTCTGATGTTCTTGTTGACAAATGTGACATAAAGAAATTTAGGAGGAAAAAGAAACCGCATTTTCTTAAAGTGTTTTAGATCACTTTGTGGTCTAACCACATGCTCAAAAACTTCCTGAGCTGGAAACAGTCTCCAGATGACCTACAGGCTTTAAAACTTACCAAAACAAAAAGTTCTCTGCCACAAAAGCATTCCGATGGTTGTACTCTGGTAGAAAATAGTTTCTCATCGTACGCTTTAATACTGAGAAATGTACTGGTTCCTTGTCACCTTTTATTCTTCTGCAGAAAATACAAGGTTGTTAGAGTTTAACATGGCTTTTGGCTTATGGGATGGCTTTGTATACACAGCAATAAATCGGGGCATACAGTAAAACTCTTCACTAACTTGCCAAATTATTTCGAATGTCAGCCAGGCACAACTGTTTTTCTTGGTATCGATTTCAATAGCATTTAAACAGCACAATGCACATTTCTAGCATCTCTTTTGTAGAAAGAGCAGTTTCACTGGGAAACTTCTACCTACTGAATATGGGGAATAATTGACCACCATGTCCAACAGTAATTTCTATTTAACAAAATAATTTGTCTATGATTTCAGTGGGGCTTTGAGCTAGAGGATTTGTGATTGAGGCTGACATGGTGGAGCTTTTTTCTGGTCTTTGACACTTCAGCTTTCTTTGACAAGCTTCCGCACTCTTAGAGCAGTGACACTTCCACCATGAAAGACACCACCGTACATTTCCATGGGATTCTGCATTTCTTTGAACATACTGAATTGCACAGGCTATGGTTCTCTAAACCCTTGTGCCTGCTGCATTCAGATGTAAAGGAACCTCATTTAGACTCACCTGGCTTTAAACCAAATCCCTTGGGACTGTTACGCAGCCTCTGCGCAGCCCGCATCACGTGCTCTGCTCTCCCTGGAGTATGTTGTTAACAATTCTGGAAGTGGTTGGTCTCAACCCAGTTTGGGAATGTCAGCTGTTCACACCTTTCATTGCAGGGTGATATGTTCTTAACCAGCCAAATGTTTACTGGAATGCAAGCTAACCTTTGGAACTCGATTCTTCAGTTCTCCCAGTTCCAGCCTGCAGTTCAAAGGGACCCTAATGGGATGCTTGTTATGTTTGTATGAACTGCTGTGACATTAAAGCACGACTAAATGATCAAATTTTAAGCCTTTTTATCACGATATTGTAAAAGCATTGCTACACTTGGGCTTCTTGTGCAACCATCTCTAAACTTAAAGAGGCACAAATATTGAAGATCTGTGCTCACACCTGTTACGAACTGCAACCCTTACCTCTCTCCTGACAAGTACACAGTTGATCTTGTCTCTGCTCATCTGAGGAGATAAATATCTTTTAATACAGGTCCCTCCAAGTATAATGAATATATTTTTTGCCAGCTGACCAGGGTTCATTATGAAAGTCTCTCTCTCCTGGTCAATAAACTCAATAATTTCGAAAGCTTTACCTTTATGTGCTTCAAAGGTCTTTATTTAGCTCAGTTTCGTGTGTGACTTCACATTTACTTCTAAAAAGAAAACCTTTTTCTTTTTCAAAATTTGAGAGTTAAACTAACAATTAACAGAGAGTCTTCAGCTTTTCTGTCAAGTTTGATATTAATAATTTAAAATAAAAAAATCATGATGAGTTTCAAGGTCAAAAGGAACTAACTATTTTTATTTCTTCTTCAATTGTCAGCATTTAAAATTTGGGTTGCTGGTGGAAGTAGAAACCTGCAGGATTTAGACCAATTATTTGTAGCTATTTTTTGTGCCTTAGAAATATTCTGTAGACTGCCAGCATTGAATATAAATGAGTTAGAACGGAGAATTCTTGTTCTTGGGGTCATTTTTATTTTTACAGCAGTCAGCCCCTGATTTTGTTTTTATAGGGGATCGTCTTTACTTCATTGACGCTTACACACATGAAGAACTCCATTCTAGGAGAAGTTAAATATCATTATTAGAGAAACACTAGAATCTTTCAGAGTGTAAGGCTAAGTATATTACAAATTAAGCCAACAAGATTTAATTAAAAAAGAAAGTAAAACTTAACTCAATGTTGGGAGAAAAATTAGTGGTAGGACAAACTGCACCTGAACCATGTAGTTTTAACACTTGCAATCCTTCAAGATGCTGTAAGGATCCTTTTAGCATCTCTTTAAATTCTTCCCAGCAACATTTTGTAGAATGGTTCCTGAACTATTATTTGTTTCCTTTTGGAAGCAACAAATGCTTTCAATATATATATAAAAATAACCTTTCCATAATACATTTCAATTTTCCTTGAACTTTATATCAGTTCTGAGCAGCTGTACTGTTAAGTCAAGTAAAAGTTGGACTATGAGGTCTGAGGAAAGAACAGGCCTTCAGTGGAAGCTTAATTTGTTCCCAGCTTTCTTGTTTTTCAGATCTATTGCACACACCTATGTGGCTCTGCTGACGTCTTTGCCTGAACTTTGTGGTGCTTTTTATACACTTTGTTATAGCTGAACACAATAGAGGTTCGGCTGGTTTAGAATGAAGTGTACAATTAACTGTTCTCTCCAACAAGATAAACAATACTGATTAACTATTTCTTTCTGTGTAAAGATAAATCCCTACAAGCAATTCCTGATTCTTTGTGCTGTGTAATGCATCAGCCTGAATGAGGAAGTAGAGCAAGCAGTCATGTCCACTTTTCTGCTTTCCTTCTTTTTTTTTTAATGAAAAATGTGGTAAGTGAATTAGAGTTTGCTTGTCCAAACTCGATCTTTTTGGGGTGTTATTTCACTTCTGTGCTATTAGGGAACAAATGGACAAATGTATTGGCAACAACCCAGCTTGACTGACTGGTCTTAATAAGAATTTCTGTGCTAATTATCCTCACTCAATGCTACAAGCACATATTTTCTACCCAGAAGTCTATAGATCCTTACAGTTTATTGCTTTTGTCTCATCACAGAAAATCTATGAAGATGGAAGCCGTATATCTTCCTGCAGAGTCTCTCTTTGGAATATGTGCAAACAAATAAGATCTTTGGAAAATTACAAGTTCCATTACAAACACTTTATACTGTGAAACTCTTCTGCCTTTCTGTCATTTGATTTTTCTTTTTGACAAAGCAGTGGTTGGAGTTCAGTGCTTTGTGAGCTGATGAGCAATACATGTGGTTTTGCATCGGCCTGTGTAAATCAAATCAACACAACGTTAATGAAATCCTTGAGCACTGTTCCCTTCTCTCATTGTGACTCCTTTTTTCCTGTGTGCCGAATTTTTATAGTGTAGAATTATAGGATGGGAAATGTGAAGCAGTTATGCAGCATTGGAGCAAGTTTTGGTATCTCTCAAAGGCTATGGAATGACTGCTACAGGGCTTGCAGTCCTTGAGATAAAAGCCTCAAAAACTTGCCATGCACTTTTTCTTTTCTCTCTTTCTTATGCCATTGCTATTCATACCATGGAACATCCAATGGAAAAAAACTGTCATTTATCTTCACTTCCATGGGGTTTTTTTGTTGCAACGGGACCAAATTTGATTTTTCTCTGAGTTAAAAAAAAGCTCTTTTTATTTTGCCATTGATTTCAAGACAGATAAGGCCTTAAACTAAATCCACCACTGAATTGTGGCTTCTGAATTGTAACACACACCCTCGAGCAGAGCAAGGGTCAAACACACTCCAGTACAGTGGCTTAGCACAAACCTTATGATGTAAGTGCCTCATAAATCCCGAAAAGATGAATTTTCTTTTTATGGGGATAAATTTTACCTAACTCAAGGTACACCCTGTGTTGAGTGTAGGTGTTTGGAAAGATCTTTGGACTTTAATTGCAGTTAAGTTGAGGACAGTGCAGGTACAGATATTACAATCCAGTCTTTGTTATCCAGTGATCATAACACTAATTTTTTAAGAAATTCAAAAGAAATAAGTGTTATTTGCTGGAGTACACATGAGATGTTGCTAGTGCAGATTTGCCATTGTTTGTGTGAGGCTGAGGTGAGTCACAACTTCTGTAGGAATGAAAATGTACAATAACATGATAAAAATACTTGTGCCTAGTATGGCAGCAGACAGAGCAATATTAGTAATTAATTATTATTATTAATTTGTGCATTTGCAGCTTTATAAAGTGTAAGTAATACACAAAACCATCTGCTATGGAGTATTTTCCTAAAGGCATAGAAAGCCAGATCTACTTGGTTTGAATTCTGTTTTCTTCATGTCAGCTGTTTTAATCTTAAAGCTCTGGAATTCAAGCTGTGTTTATGGTTTACAACTGATCACAATCTCTAAGATTTTATATCCTTTACTATGCAAACTTAATTCTAGTCCTATGTTTCTAGAGAAACAGCTTGTGGAAGCAAGATTTAAAATTTGTTTTGCATTAGTATTTAAGCTTGAGATTAAAATGTGCACTAATGAATTGCAGATGCACACTCTTAGGAGCTGGATATGGCAGGATCACCAAGCTGGCTGGAATAAATAAATAAAATAAAATTTAAAAAAAAGCAAGAAAATATTTCAGAGAAATAGACATTACTTGCCTGGATCTTGCAGACAATTTAGAAGGTATTGCCATAATTTTACTTATTCTCATCATTTATCTGGAGGTTTGTTGTTGTTAGTTTGTTTGTTTGCTTGCTTGCTTGTTTGTGGCTGGATTTTACAAACTAATCTCAGATTATAGAGCCACAGACTCAGAAAAGAACAAGTAGGGTCACCCAGAGCAGGTTGTCCAGCATGATGATGATGTAGCCAGGTTTTCAATATTTTCAAAACCTGTTCAAGTCCCTGTGAACACCATTACAACTCTCTTGTACAGAACTCACTCCTCTATTTTTCATGTAATCTATAAACTCACTGCAGATGTGCCCTGCCCCATTTCCCAGGACATTAAGGAAGGTCTTCAAAAGAAAGGACATGGTATCAGCTCCTAGGATGCATCACTAGTGACTGGCTTTCAGCTGGAACTTCTGGGGCTGATGACACTTTTCTGGGCTCAGCTAGTTTTCAATCCACCTCCCTGTTACTTAGCTAACCTGTATTTATTATTTATGTGGGGATATGTTACGTGACACATAACATTAACATTATTTAACCTTGCTAAATTCAAATAAACTCCATCTCTTGCTCTCCTGTCATCCACCAAGCTGATCAGGCTACCAGCTTGGTCAGGCACTAAGTGCCCTCTGGAAATTCATCCTGACTGCTCCTGATGACCTTTACATCCTTCATGTGTCTGAAAAAGGATTCCAGGATTATTTGCTTCAGCAGATTCATGGGGTGCAGGTGAGGTTGAACAACTTTCAGTTCTTTCGATCCTCCTTCTTTCTCTTTGTGAAGACAGAGATGACTTTTATTTCTTGCATTCCTCAGGAAGCTCTTCCAATCGCCACAAGCTTTCAGAGATAATCAGCAAGGCCATCAGCCAGCTTCCTCAGCTCTCATGGCTGCATCCCAACAGACCCCATGGACTCGTGTGTGCCCAGTTTGCTGAAGTGTTTCCTAACCTCGCCCTCCTCGACTGAGGGCAAGTCTTTCATGCTCCAAAAATAAGTCCATTTAAAGCAAGATAGAGCAGCATCCTGCTATCAGTATTAAGCTCTTTGATTTTAATCTAATGGGACATTTTGGTTTTCTTTTTTTCCCATCAGAGTGATCCTGGAAGGTGCTGAGCATCCAAAATTCCACTGGGAGTTTTTTGGCCTCTGAGTTCTCAACAGCATTTCACAGGATCAGCCTCTCCAGAATCACTTACGAGTTTCATGTGTACACTTGAGGAATGAGTCTTGGAGATATGACATACATTTTGTTTGTTATTTTAGGCCACTTGATACTTGATCTGATCTTCAAGGTCAGTGTTCTTGTCTCTTTGTAAAGATAAACAAGTTTGTATCTTTCTTTGGCCAGGACATCACATCTCCAAAGTATGTGTGACAGAGCTGCAGTTTACATTTGGTCTGCTCCAACAGTTGGTTCTGACAGCTGCTAGGAAAGGAGCAGAGTGCTGTTCCCTGCCTGCATTTGTGACCGTGCCTTCATCATTTCTGTAATTCCTTCTTGCAGCAATGTCCTGGGAAAGTTTTTATCTGGCGTGGGTAGGTGATAACACAGTGGTCACATTAATGTGAAAAAATGGTGGTATTCATGTGTTATTAGCAGGGTTTGAAAGTTGTTGTCCTCCCTCCACACAGCATTTGTGCTCTCTACCAAGAACCTTCACACTGAGGGATATTCTTTAACCATTTCACACCAGGCCTTCAACAGAAAGAATTAGTGGCAGCTATCCAGTCAATTTTCATATGTCTCAATATATCAATAGTGCAGTTTCTGTGATTTTTTGTGGATTTTTTCTGTTCAGTTTCTCTCATTTTTCAGTCCACAAATTATCCCTTTCTCAAGTTTCCAATTGTTTGGTTTATCTCAATCAAAAGTTGAGATAAAATTTTAGTCAGTATAGTGAATTTCTGGTGGGAAATGTAAAATTGTAGAAATTCCCCAAATGACAAAATGCCTGCATATGTTCACATTTCATTGAGATTTCTTTTTTCAACATAGTATTTTATGTAATGTAATATTATTTTAAAAAGTGATGGCATAAAAGTGATCAAAATTGCTAAATTCAAATTATGTGCTTTTTTTTGGGAATGCCAAATAGGGATACCAAGCCATAAAAAAAATGTGTAATTTAAAATTTGTGTCCTGTTGAAACTTTATTAGAATCGGCATGTTAATTTTAGTAATTTATCCCAGGGAAAATGATAATTTTTTAAATTGTCATTATTGTATTATCCTTATCAGCATTTACAGAGGGTTTTGCATTATTTTTCTGTATTCTGATAGGTGAGCAAGAAAATTTAGGGAAAATCCTCATTGTTGGATTTCATTCTGACTCTGTAGCCTGTCCTTTCCCACTTCCCTCAGCCTTTAAAAGAAATTCTGGGTATGTTACCAGAGGTCTTTTCTCTGGAACACTCTGCTGGCAAGAGCTGGCAATCTAAACAAAAGAGAGAAAGGGTAGAAATGTTAATGTCACCGCTTTGCTAATGGAGTTCTGATAAACGCACTGTAGTCACCGATTGACCCTGGAGCAGAATCTGAACCCTGAGACCCCGTCCCTGGTGTAGCACAGTAATATCCTCTTTTACTGAGGAGCTTTGCATAGGTGGCAGCAAGTGAGAGGCAGTAAAACAGAACAATTGGCTGTTTATTTCCTTATGATGGTTTACGTCTCTCACCTGTGGCACCAGCACTGAAATGCACTCATATTCACCACTCTGAATAAAGCCATTGTCTCAGACACAATCCCTTTACCTCTTAGGAAACATTTAGTTTCATTATTAAGAGACATGACATAACACCATTTTCTTAAAACCCGTAAATATCCCTGTTCCTGGTCTGAGAAAAGTAGTTAATGAAATGCTGGCCACTACTCCAAATTGTAAATAGTTTTATTTCTCTACTACAGAAAGATGCCATTGTAGTGAACAAAGGAACTTCCTTGTATTATTTGTAAACTGCAGGAGGCTAAACAATCTATTGCATTATAAACTGCACTCTCACACACTGATATTCACATATACTGCAAAAGAATTCATGCTTTGTCTGGAGGAAAATGAAGTCCCAGAGGTAATTTCGGGACTGTGTGGGAAATAATGCCTCCTGCAGAAAATTTATAGCTGTGATTGTTTAATTGAAATGAGAAATATAGTGTTAAATGTTTTTAACAAAAGCATTGAATTGTTTCATGTTTTTCAGCTGACTCCTACCACTGCCAATTTCCAGAAGTTATAAATCCTGGACAGAGTTTCAGGTCACTTCACAGGAGCTAGTTTGAATAAATTCAATATATTGTTTTGACCACATCGTAAAATCATTCACAGAATGCGCATTTAGTTTGAACTTATTGCTGGTCTACATTGAAAAGAGTAGATTTTATTCCAAAGTTCATGAAACATCATTTGGGAATAGCATTGGTAAGCACAAGAATTATTTATTTCAGTGTATGACTGCCAGTAAGGGTTGTCTGAGAAACAGCAGATTATTTGTCTTGAGGAGAGTCTTTTCCACCTGTGTTTAGATGAAACTGGAGGTTTTAGGTGTGACAAGCAAACAGGCAGAAGCTGTTCCAGCAGAACCCAAGGCATCCATTCAGTTCTTGTCCTGGGCTGATGCTGGCAGCCTCCTCACACGGTCCTGCCGTGCTGGGGCTGGAGGCTGCAAATTGATCAGACATGATGATAGTTGTGTTGTGAGGCCCTTGCCCTGTTCCCTACAGGAACTGCCCTCACCACGCTCGGCCTGATGAATTTTCTCCTCTGCTAGGATGAATTTACAGTACAGACAACCATCGTGTTCATCTGCAGGGAAAAGGGGCAACTCCAAAACGAAATTCAAGTTACTACTGATTTTTTTGAATCAGAACCAAGTATGACTTTTTTTTTTTCTTGGAAAGAAGAAAGTTTGATTTCCCAAACTGACAGCTAAAAAACAAAACAAAACAACCCCAACAAAACAAAACAAAACAAAAAACCCAAAACTAAAACAAAACAAAACAACCCACCCACAACAAAACAAAAAAAAAAAACCCTAATAAACAAAAATCCCAAAACAAACAAAAAAACCCCACAAAACAAAACAAACAAGACAAAAACAAAACAAAACCCTCACAGCTTTCCTACTTCTTTTTCTCTGCTTATCTCAGAGTCATTAGCACGCTTTCAGGGAGGTGTATTAAACCCCACTACCTTTACTGTCCTCCCCCTTTCCAGCTGTTCTTGCCTTCTGAGATCTCTGATAATGTTTTTTTGGAGTTTGGGGAGGGGAATTATCAGCAGGTGCACAATTTCCTCTTTGCTTTAGCTTCTGTGTCAGTAAAATGAGCATGAATGCAGGCGGCCTGTTCCACAGCAGCTGGGAGCCAAAGCTCACACTTAGAAAGCACATTGAGCTGGGTGCATGCTAATGTCAGATAAGGGTAGTAGATTAGTGATTGTTATTTCTTTGGCTTAATTGATAATAGGAATAATTGAAAGTGACGATAAAGTTTAACCGTTTGAACTTACGTAGATTTGAGAGGTTATATTGTTTTCACCTGCTGACTCCTTCTGATGAGGTGAATTTTACCCCTCAGGAGAAAAAAAATTGATCCCAGCAGTAACACTGAAAAAACCTCTTGTGATATGCAGAGAAAAAAGAGCCTTGTATGCCCTTTAGATCCTCTGTCCCTTTCGCCTCAAGTCTGAATCCACTTTTCCTTTGCATAAGACTGCCATTAAACAGTGAAAAGCTCAAGGCAGTTGTGGTCAGCAGTCACCATTTAAGGGATGTTGGGAGACAGAGAGAAGCACTAAATTGCTTGTCTAGTGATAAGCCAAAGCTATCATTCACTGCATGGGTTTTGGACCAGACAAGGGGCTTATATTAACTCTGTACTTGCAGAGATTCCACGTAGCATGGCTTTTAAAATGCATTTAACTCCCCTACTATTAACCAGTGATGCCCAGAGCAGCATTTATTGGTGGGCTTTGAGGAGAGCTGAGAACTGTAGATGAATCATCTGGACACAACCAGGTATTTCCCTGCAAAATATCTATCCATCTATAGCTATTCAACTTCTCCTGTTTAGTTAAACTAATAATTTAAAGATAACCATCAGGCATTTTTCAGCAAACCCCTCACTGAAACAATTGCATGTTTCATAGTTTCCAAAAGCTTCCACAAAAGTCAGCAGATTTATGATTTAAAGAAAAACACCCTATCACATTCAACAGCTTGTAAAAACAAACTTCCTCCCCAGTTAGACATTCTCTGATCACGGTGTAATCTTTTTAAAGGGCAATTACTGGATAGGAACTTAGTAAATGTTTAGTTGAAGGTTTCTTGTTGTCTCAGTGAGGTGTTCACACCGAGCGTGCACTTCTGTTTGCTCTTGTGGTGCACTTGAGCTGCACTTGCCTGCAGTATTAAATGCAGCTCAGTGCAAACAGGTTGTGAAAAAAGCTGACCTTTGGCAAAGAGGAAACAATCCTCAGCCCCTGGAAATGCAGGAACTTCTGTAGAAATTCATCAGCACTTCTCCAGTAACTCAGCAGGCCTTTTGGGGCTGGACTGTGCTTTTGAGAACTGGTCCTCACCTCCTGGGGTCACAGTTCCTCCCAAGAGCCACTACTGGGCTTGGGAAAAGGAACTGTAAGCAGATCTGGAAAAGGGACAGCTCTTTTCTCCCAGGTAGCAAATCCAGTCCTCCAGTAGGACTTTTGCCATGATATTTGGTTTGTTACTTGGAGACTGAAAGTGACATGAGGAAAATACAACAGTAGATCCAACCTGGGGTCTGGTTAAAATTAGAGTGTAAAGTTAATAGGGTCTCCACCATCTTCTTGCTCTTCCTTATTAAAAAAAAAAAAAAGAAAGAAAAAAAGAAAAAAGATGTGCTCTTTTAGTTACACAGCTAGTCTCCATTTTCCTAATGCAGGTGTTTCTCAGTTATGGTCCCAATGCTTCCCTGTCTCTAAGGAACTACTTCAGTCAAAAAATGGCAGCAATGTTTGAACTTGTTCCTATGGATTGGCTAAAAATAACAGTGAAATAAAAAATGCTTTCAGTTGCTCTGCAAACCATAGCCCATATAATGCTGCATACTACTTAGGAATATAACCACAGGAAAATCAGGAAGGTGGGAGATTTCTCAGAAAACATAACTGGACTCTATTTAACTTATTCTCTGAGGTACCTTTAAAAATTCAGTTATGTAATAAATGTGGGCAGGAATTATTTGTTGAAATGGTTTATGTGTGTGCTAGAAAGTGGCACTTCATCAGAACCACAACTTTTTTCTTTTTCTGAAATATTATTTGAGTTTCAATAAAACTTTCAGCAAGACAGATATTTTAAGTCCAAGGCAGAATTTGGTGGGCCTAGAACTGGGGCTGGTCCATCCAGGAAAAGCTGTTAGTCCAGAAAATGTGATAACAGAAAGAAATTAATGCACATGGCCCATAAATAGAATATAACTTGAAATTAAAAGACAATGTGTAGCAATGGGAAGATAAATGCAATGGAACAGATTTCCAACTGAAATAGCAAAAATACTCATCTGGTAAGGCACAGATTCTTATTTAGTTAATAAGGGCTTCAGGAACTTCTGTTTGTGAGGGAGATCATGTTTGTATTTGCCTCTGATTGCAGAGAGGGAGACATTGTCACCCCCATTCTGTTCTTATATTTCTAAAATGTCTTCTAAATTCTTGTCTTCATCTTGCTACCATATGGTACCAGGCTTTGAGCTTAAGGTGAGATGGAACAATAAAACCATTCCCTTCACAAATATAAACTGTAAACTCACACTTTATACAAGCATTCAGTTAGTTGCCCAAATGGAAGCTAATTCATGCCATCTAAGTTTTGTGCATTTTCATGCAGTTGCATTCATTGTTATAGTGGCATTTCTCAATTTAACAAAACCCAGGAATAGGGAAAATGTGACAAAGAGCAGGTGTGAGAGACAGAAATTATCAACATAAGAACCCTGTCATGCTTAGAATGATATTCAGCAGCAAAAGATTGTTTAGTTTCTCTTTTCTGTCTGTTTATTTTTGGTCTGAAAAATCTGCAAAATTTTAAGAAGTATTTTTAAAATCATATTTTCACCAGGCTAATCTGTGAAAACCTTGAAAAGCACGATTATAAGCACAGTAAGGCACTTTCTGTTCCTTAAAAATAATAGACAGAATTAAGAACATGTTATTTATCATACAGTGCTAGAACTTTATTAAACAAATGTGGAGTTCTGAAAAGAAAGAAAAATTATATTTGGAAAAGTTATGTTACAGTGGGTCACAGTGAACATAATTGTAATCACTAAATCAAAGATGATTCTAAAATTAAATTTCAGATCCATCAATTTTAGGCTTCTAAGAGAACATCAAATCATTTAAATTTTAAGAGAGTAATAGAAAATGGAAGATTGTTTGTTCTGTATTCTCAAAAAGCAGTAACTTCCTGCGATTATTGTTGTTTTCTGTACATCACTATTTTTTTCTGATCACAAGCACAAGCTATCTTCTTGTGCCTTTTAGGAGAAAAGTAATCAGTGTGTGAGGAATTACAGCTCTCTGAGAGGGCTGTTTCTCTACAGTTCCGAGGATCAAAATGGATATTTCAATGAAACTGAAATTTTAATTTTTTAATGAAAGCAGAATCTGACCGGCATGGGTGTTGTGTAATATGTCCTGTTACGTGACCAGTGTGCATTCCTCCTGCCTGATTGCTATTTTTGTCGGCCAAGGTTTAACCTGGCAGTTCTGATAATGCTCAGGATAGGTGAAGGTATGGATTCACTAATTACCTGGTTTCCTTAGGAATCTTTAACCTTCCTCAGCTGCTTTTTAATTTTAATTGAATTAATGCCTGTTTCAACAGCTCTTGAAACAGATATTTCTGTTTGGATTATTTGTACTTTTTAAGGAGATGAGCTTAGGGGAAGACATTCCTAAAGAGAAAAGGTGATTTGCACTGTGATTTACCAGCCACATAATTGATAGTGGTAGCACTCAGCACTGAGAAAAAAACATTTAACCATGCATTAATATATGGTACTACTAATCCTACTTCAGAACTTACTGTTTGGGGCTGCAGCTGTATATTTTTAAATTTGGTTGTTTGGTTTTTGTATGTTGCAGAACCCTTCTTGTGGACACGAGGAAAGGGATGTGTTTGAGAGAAAAGTCCAGCAAGAGAGAATCTTCAAGGCACCACATCTGGAGCTCAGAGACCTGTGCTCAATTTTCACCTCTGACAAGCTGTCTCGATGCAGTGTGAGCAATTTGCTTCTCCTTGGATTGCATCTGCAGTTAGAAAATGAGCCCTCACCCGAGCAGAAGTGTTGAAAGACTACATTAATCTTGGTGGGGTGCTCCACATGGCACACCAAGTACCTGGATAGAGAGCTGACAGCCAGCACTAGGCAAATTACTAATTGCTCTCCTTCAGCTCAGGCTTTTTTGGATTGCTTTGTACCTGTTCTGTGGGAAGACACCAGGAATACATGTGTTAACTATGAAGTATGTGACTGTAAAATATAGATTTGTCTGTGACAGAGCCATGCTAGAATGATAAAGAGAAGCTTCATTTTTCTGCTCTATTACTTTTCTTCACACAGCAGGGTAAAGGGTGGTTATACAAAGATTTTCAAAATTTTGTGCAGAGGCAAAGGGAAAGAAAACTCTGAATTCTGTCAAGAGTACCTTTCTGTCAAGGTACAAATAAAATTCATAGTGGGATATAATAAAACATGGGTTTCCTCATAAATATAGCTGACCCAGCCTTTAGCTGCCTGTTTACAAAGATTTGAATTGAGCTAGGACTGATTCTAGTATCTCTTTCCTTTCAAGGAAACACTGAGAGCACATTTTCTTGACTAAGTGCCCACAGTGTTTCTGTGGTTTTGCCATATGATAGCATAAGGGTTGTTTAATTAAGGACTTTTAGTTGTTCCTGTTCCCCAGAAAAAGAAATAAAGTCCCTGGACTCAGGGCAGTACATATTCAGGCTTCTGAAAAGTAATTTTGTTTTTTAAAAGGTAAATGGTAACAAAACAAAAGAACCCAAAAATGCCTGGACTACTGGTTCTGGAGGTGAATTCTCACAGAACCCTTGCTACAACACAGGAAAACTGAAATTCCATTTTTGTGCTGAAAATTAACAGCAATACCACAGTTACTGCTCCTCTGAGATGCTGACAATGTGAATCCAGAGGTAAGTGATCCATGTGTTTCAGCCGCTTGGGCTTTTGACCTTTTCAATATTTGTTTGCCATTTCATTCTCTCACCTCTAACCCAGAGATTTATGGCAGAGCAAACTTATTAATCCTAACAACCATATTTTCATTTGGAAGCTGGACTGACTGTCAATAAACATCAAAAGGACTCCTTGGCTTTCAGGGAACACCTGTGAAAAGAGAAGGTTCCTGCGTCACTCGGCATTACTGGACTGAAACGCGTTTATTGTGCTGCAGTTATCATGGGAAACCTGGCAGAGCTCCTCACACTCTGGGGAGCTCAAGACAAACCTCTGCAAGGGCTTTTTTTTTTTTGTTTGTGTGTGTGTGTTCTTGGCATGCTTTTCAGTAAGGTCTTCATCTTTTTTTATTAATCAAAAGCAATTTTTAGAGCTGAGTCTACAGCTCCTCCAAAGACAAAGAGTCTTTACAAAGTTGACTGGAGCTAATTTTGGTGAATAAGCTTCACGCCATGGACCCAGGCCAAAGCCCATTAAAGTCAGCTGTGATCTTTCCACTGACTTCTGCATGTTTTGCCTCACATCCTCGGGGCAAAATGCTGCCACTGTGAGTCACATAAATGTATTTTGCCCCACAATTAATTAAAATTAATTGGATTCATGAAACCACTCATGAGATCAAAATGGTAATCAATACGAGAGTGATGTGTTAGCAGTGAATATTGTCATTGCCTCTACACAGTCCACATTTCACGTTTATTCCTTGATTTTTGTGTTATTTTATGTTCAAGAAGTAACAGTGTTATTTAGTGGTTATCCTGCTTGCTTGCATCTGCAGTGGCCATTTTTATGTTTATGCACCAATTTGTGAGGTTTAGTTGGAGATGAAAAGCTACATATTTTTTGTTTTTCAGCAGTTCTAGTGAAGAAGGAAATTGGATGGTATTGCAAAAATGTATAAAATTTAAGGCACTAGAATTAAAAACATAATATTGAGGTAAGTGGCCTGAGCTTCAAAAAGAGAAGATAATAATATAAACTTTTGTACCTGAATGCAATTTTTGAAAATGATCTTTTTTTTTTCATGAATATTAAGTATGTTGCCAGGAAAGACCTTCAGATTTGACAAGCCATGTTCCATCTGTGAGTAGGATTTCTAGGTGCTACTCTTACAGGAATGAAAGTTGATTTTCACTGGTGCTAGCAGTATAGGTACTCATCCAACAGTTCTAATTATTTTCCCCCTAATCATGTTTTTTATAATCAAACAGCTTAATGCAACATCAGCTGTGAAGAAATTCATTGGGGATTGCCACCCACACTCCAAATGTTATCCTGAGGGAAGTGTACGTTTTTACAGAGTGCTTCAGCATGGCTTCCTGGACAGAGGGGATTATCCTGCTCTTCCAGTGCTCCAGGTCATCCAGCTGCCTTCCACGGCCCTCCTGCCCTTTTCCTTGGCAGAGGAGGTGACTCCAGCACACAACAGCATTCCCAAGCTTGCTCAGGTGTTTTTGCAAGGCTGGGATGGTTTGACACAGCGGAGGTGGCACGTGTCTCTGGGAACGCTTGAGCCACCCCACGCTCTTCCCACGCTCACATTTTCTGTCATCCACACTGCCCTGACACTTCCTGGCAGCTGCCTGGACCTGCCTGCCAAGGAATGCCATCCAATGAATGTCAGTGCAGCATCCAGGAATAATATTTGATGATATCCATTTCTGGTCAGAAACAATTTGCCACAAAAACCAAAGAGTACCGACTGTTCTCAGAACCTTTTAGTTCCTTCCTGCCAATTCATGCTTCCTTAATCTTCCTTGTATTTTTTTAATAATTTTGTTTTTCAAACATTTGTTTAATTTATGAGTTTATTAATTTTCCAAGAACTTTTGCTAGTAGCATGATTTGCCTGTGTTTTTCCAAAAGGAAATGAAATCAAGATCGGTGAATTATGCCAATTGTCAAAACTTTATTAACAGCAGAGAAGTGCTTTTTGGAGAAAAGTTGAGTTTTACCACCTGTGCTCTCGGTCCTCAAGATGGTTTGCTCGGGCAAATCTCCTCCCAGCACTCCACCTCAGTATTATCTAGCCTAGAAAAAATACAGTTGAAAGTAGCAAGTCTGATGATCGGGATGGAAACTGTTCTAGCTGAACCAGATCTTGGAGCCTTGAGGTTTTTACAAATTAGCTTTTGATGTCCAGTTCATGACTCTCAACAGTTTTAAAAAATAAGTCAGAGAAATAAAGCCAAACACAATGTGACAGAATCCTTCACCCACTTTTTATTTAGACAATAACTGGATTTTTCAGCCAGAGCTTGCTTATGTGCATGCTGAGCAAAAAACTATTAGGGGTCCCTAGAGGGGAAAATAATTTTTATTGTAATTTGTGAGAGTGACTTCTCTGACATCCACTACATTGGATGGGTTGGATTGAATTGTACAAGAAGAGAAGAAAAAAAGGCAAACAAACCCCAAACTTAAATACCACATTACTCAATAGAAATTTGCTTTCAAGTGTTTTCAGGGTTACCCGTGTGGGAGAATGGCAGTTGTTTATTCCAGCTGGATAGTACAAAATGTCTCCTTCTATCCAGATATTGCTAGGAAAAATCATCTTTCTTTAATAAAACATGTTAGTTCTACTGTGGGTTCTTTTGGTTTTTGTTCATTGGTTTTGGTTTTATTTTCACTCTTTGTTTAGAGTTATCCTTTATAGAATTAATATTAGTCTCCTGATACATGCAGAAGAACAGAGTTGTGTCCTGTCTTCTGGAGTTCGTGCCTTGAGTCACAAACCCAGGGAGAGTGCAGGGATGTTCAGCAGCAGCATGGTTGGAGGCTTTGAGAGTGCTGATGGACGGACAGGGGTGTCCAGTGACAGGAGAGCTTTTCAGAAAACTCCTCAACAGCAGTGTACCGGCTTTATCAAGACAAACTAAAGGAGATATTAACTGGAACCATGCGTATTCAGGACAAAATAAAAGGAAAAATTGTTTGAAGGAGAGATAGAATAAAATGGGAAGATTGTGTCTAACACATATTTAATGTGTTGCTGACAAGCTTGAGCAAATTCACTGGGACCTGAAGAGTAATCCAAACCAGTTTTAAGTGAGGTTCTGAAATGGAAAACTATAAGGCATGGCTTATAGACTGATACACAAACTGATGGCTCTTTGAGGGTTTGGCATTAAGCCATCCAAGTACTGAATTTACACCAGATGGTGAGGGTCTTGCAACTCTCAATCTGCTAGAGGTAATATTAAAAAATTTAAATAGACTAATACTAACCTTAAAAACCATGTTCAAGTGATACTTTTTCTTCCTGACACCCCCAGCAACAGGGAAAATATCGTTCCAGCTGCTGGTCCTTCCTTTGACCAGGGAGCTTTTCTTGTCTCTACTGGACTGACTCACAAAGTGTCTTTTTATAACAGGTTTTTTGATTGCATTTTCTGTGTACAAAACCTTTTTCTGTAAAATATGTGTGAATTTGCATTCCTGGTTTATTATAGGCCTGTTGCTGTTCCTAGTGGGCCTGTAATGTTTAAAGGGTGGGAAGAAGAGGGAGCTTGTTTGTAGTACCATAATCTTTGTGTGATTTGAGAGAGAATCAGAGAAGGTTAATTTGGGTGTGGAAGTTGTGCATGGCTGGCCTGAGTTAACATGCTGTTATTACATCCACAGGGAAGAAGCAGGGAGAAAAATCCTTGGAGCTCTACGTAATAAAGTCAGGATTTTGAAGGCAGTGTGTGGAAATTCACATTTGCTCTCTGCCAGAAATTTCTTTCTCTTATAAATTTTGGAAAAAAGCCATGCAGGATATAATATTTTTTTTCCATACCAGTGGATCCCAAAACACCTTATAAAAGAATACATTTGTAGCAAAACAAATACACCTCTGTATGGGCTGCAGCATAAACCACCTAGATAACCACTGCAGAGCAGACTTGCAGACACAAGAATGTTTTCCTCTCCCAGACTTTTTTATCCTTATTAAAACAACCTACATTATCAATGCACCACAGACTTAACCAGAATTGGTGCGGTTTGCCAATTAATTTTGTTAGAATAACCTAAGTTAAGGAGGTAACATCAGATTTACCAGTCTGGGTTGTATACAGGGATGTCTGGAGCAGTTAAAGCAGCAAAACAGAGAATGAATTGAGTCCTTTTTCAACAGAGCCGGTTTTTTAGCAACTTTCACTGTTATAAAATTGAATGACACATTTGTGAATTATGAATTATGGAATTAAGAATTGCAGTTCTGCGTAGCTCATACTTTAAGGTCTACCTCTACTGTTAAGTTAGAAAGAATCTCTTTCAAAAAACACTTTTCAGTCTGACTAACGTTTCGTAGGAAGCAGAGACTGTGCCATAGGGGATTTTATGTGGAACAGAACCTATTAAGCACCTCATGATGTGGAGGCAATTCCAATTACATGAACAGAATTTTCTAGATTTACTGGCAAAGTTACATTTCAATGTTACAACAAGTGGCCACCGGCATACTTTAAAGCCAAAACAGCATTCAAGTAGTCCCACCCTGGTAATTTTCTAGGTTTTGAATGCAGTTACTTAGAATTCCACATCCAGTAAAAAAAAAGGCAATAACAACTTGCCTGTTCCTTCTCCTTAGTTCAACAGTATTGTCTTTCTGGAAAACGTACTCTTGTAACTCAAAGCTATACTAAAGGAAAATGGCCAACATAATAATCTTTTTAATCTGAATCATATCTCCCTTTAAAAATGCACTGAAAACCAGTAAATGCTGGTTCATTTTGGTCTCCATGACGCACGCAAGATAGGGCAGAGCTGACCAGCTGCAGAGAACCTACTGCTAAGCTCGGCCAATAGATTGCTCCATCCTCGAAGCAGATGTTTCTCTTTTAGGCTAATGGAACTCTTGCAGACCATATCCCTTCCCAAGAGAAAACACCAGCACAGTTGGAAGCTGGAAGGGCTCATCTCAATAACATAAGCAAGGTGCCAGCAGCACTAGCCACAGTTTATTAATAAAAATCCATGAACAGAACAGCAATTGCTTTTTGTTTTAGCTTGTCTGAAAGAAAATCCACATAAACCAATATTTTTTTCTTCTCTGCGTGTCCCTCTTAGCTGCAGTGTCTCTTTCTCCTATAGCAGCAGATTTCTGTGTGAGAGAAGAGGAAATTCATCTCTTGCTATTCAGCTCACTGTTGCTCTGTCAGTCATAAAATGGGTGAGAGAACTGAATTTGTGTAAGTACTCACTGTTAAAATTCACGCCACGTGATAATTGATACTCTGTCTGTCCTAGTCAAAAATAAGGAGAACTTCATTATATTTTGAGAGCGCAGACTGGGTTTGATTTGAGTCTTATACCTGGAAGTACCTCTTCTAGTGTCAGTCCATTCATATTTGCTTGTGTCACTGTAAGAAGAGAGAAAAGCTCATTAAATTTCTCCAGAGGAGGAATGACAATGAACAGAGCTAGGCTTCTTTATTAGACTTTGAATAAGAATAGTTTCCAATTCCTTGAAACAATCTCTTTCCTCCTGGGACTTGTACATCCTTTTTTGTCTAGTCAATGGTTTTGAGAGTTACTTTTAAAATGATAATTATTGCTGGGGTTCTCTATCTTATGCAAATGAGACCTGAAACATGGAGAGACAAATTTCATAGAGAGGACTTAAAAGACAGGAAACTGGGGAACAGTTTGTATTGCTTCATTTCTGGTTTCCAGAAGCAGTGGCAAATAATTGAATCTCTTCTCTTGAAGAAAATGTTTTAAGTTTCTTCTAAGTCTGGAACAAAATAACCTCTATCTCTCTGGGTTTGGATTTTTTTACATTGTAACATAGTTGGGTTCAAACTTTAACTGGCTTCTACAATTCACACATTTCTCCCTGGAAAGTCACAATGAGGGGAGGTGCTAAGGATTTATCTATTGGCAAGAAGACAAGAGTGAGGAAAATTAAGATGTTAGTGTCAGAATACTCCTTTCCAAAGCATTTAGGGAAGGTAGAACACCTGAAAAAACTCACCAAAAAATGGGAGCTGCTGTTACTTCCAGCTGGGCAGCTTGCTGCTCATTTTTCTTGCTATTCATGTCGAGTTTTGGGGGAGTTATTAGCACTCAAAAGTTCCAATACACAACAAGCATTAATTACACTTTGGCCACCAGCTGTAAGTTTTTTGCCCTGGTGAAACCTCTGCTACTGATGTTGAGGGAAAGAGGAGGGAAATCAGCAGTTTCCATTATAGTACAATTGACAGAGAATGGCAAACAACACGGTATCTCACATTTCATTGGCTGCATAGAAGTGTTGCCTTTTAATAACATCTTCTTAAGATTATTTATATAGTCTATTTGCCATAATCCATATCAGTTCATGCCCTTTGTGTATTTTAGATAACATTGTTGTGTTTCCTTTGACTTAACATTTGGTGTGTTGTGAACTTGCCAATACTGAGAGCATATCAGGGTAGCCTCTGTCTGATCCCTTCCCCGAGCTGTTTATTGAGGAAAAACTCATTATTAGAGATTGTAAATTCATCTTTTACACTGGAGGTCTCTGTAGCTACACTTGCAGGGGCTCTTTTCTTGTGCTTCTTCTGCTTGAAATTTTATTATTTGTTTAAATGCTGAGAAGTCTTTCCAGAGTGAAGTGAAAGAAGTCAGGCAAAGCTCAGAACCTTTTTCTGACTGATTCTGGGAGACTGTGCAGTGGGCAAACCTGAATTTCCCTAGAAGTTGATCTTGCTCAGGTCTGGGAGTCAGGATTGGTTTTCTCTAGAAAATTGGCCACCCACATGAGCTTTAATCAGATCCAAACTTCTTCTGCTGGCTCTATGGCTCTCCTGACAATTTTTGAGCAGGATCCATGAAGATCCGTTTAATACACGAACCAGAGCAGCCTCCTGTGTTATCTGTACTATCGAAGAGCTGGAATAAGGCATTAGACAAAAACAACTGAACCAAAAAATGTGTATAGGAAAAGCCCCTGAAGATATCATCTAATTGCAGCTAAACACTTGGAAAAAACAGGAATGAATATTGGCTGGATTGCTAAAGACCTACTGATGCTGATTGCTAATGACGAAAAATGTAAAGGCATAAGAAAGGATGCCTTCAAACCCTACAAAATCTAAGTAATACCTGTTTATGCAGAAAGAAGTTCCTGAGTGAATAGGGTGCAAACCATTACAGTTCTCCCTGCCTGCCTAAAAACAAAGACAAAAAAAAAAAGCATCAAGGACAGAAAACAGCTCTTCCCAGAGTACAGGCATCTATGAACCATAATATTGATCTCTAAAGTCACCTGCTCTACAGTCATTTGGGAGTCAAGCCCCTGTAAAGGATTAGTACAGCCTCCTGATATTTGTGAGGATTAAGAAAAGTATTGTGGTTTTGGGCTTCTTTTCCTCCCTCTGGATCTTAGACTACACATCAATCCGATGGCCAAATCATAACTGTGAGACTGTGGAACTTTTACTTGTGCTGACAGCGAGGCACATGGCATTTTTATTTTTTGTTTTCAGTTTCTAGTGTTAAAAATTATTCTGCAGTGTAGATTTTAATTTGTATTACAAGACAGCCTCCCTCTCCAGAAGAAAAACAATATTTGGTGCAAAAAATTCCTCCTCAGAAAGGGTTCCAAAAATGAAACAAAGGAGGAACAGATTATTCTTTCCAGAATCTGTGTTAAGAAAGGCTCTGAGCAAGTTCCCTCATAGGGAGTACCCAAGAAGTATTTCTCTCTTTTTTAGACCACAGAAGCCACCCAGGGTGCTCCTGTGTAACAAAAAACCAAGAACACCTGATTGTCACCTGCTCCCAAAAAGCAGCCCCTGCCAGGCCCCACAGGCAGGGTATTTCATGCTGGAGGAACTCCAGAGTGAGTTGTGCGCGAGGTGCCGCCTGCAGGGCTGCCTCCAGCTCTGGGGTCCCCAGCACAGGAAGGACAGGGACCTGGCGGGGTAAGCCCAGAGGAGAACACCAAGAGGTTTGCACAGTCAAGGAGAGGTGTTAAGTGTTTCCTGCAGGCTGGGGAGGATTGTGAATCAACAATGCTGCTAATTCAAAAAGGGAACACAGATATGTAATTCTGGCTCTTTTTCCTGCCAAGTACCCTTGGGACAAGGGTTACATTTCACCAGCCTGCTCCCACCAACACATCTCCACAACTTGCTTGCAGCCCTTTGCTGGTTGCATCTGTTTTTGCACTAAAACTTGTCCTCCTCCTGACAGCTCATCTCAGTTATTCCTCTGTCTGAACCTCTGATGCCCCTGTCCCTGCTGTCCCCTCAGTCCTTCCTGTCGTCCAGTCCTCCTCTTCTACTTCAGCTCATTTTGCAGTTTCATTTTTATTTCCACTACTTGCTCAACAGCTGGCTCCCTTTTCAAAGTTTGTGTCAGAAGTTTGTCCTGTTCTTCATTGCTGATATATTGGCTGTGAGGTCTTTCTGTAAGAGAAATATCAATCCTGCTTGTCCCCAAAATACCAACTGCTTTTCCAGGTCTTTGGTTTTAATAAAGGACACATAGCTCTAGAGAAGAGACTGGAGTAAAAATGGTGTGGAGTGGCACATTCCTGATTTCATTTAAGTATTCTGAATGCAAACACTCTGAAAGAAAAAAGGATTTAAGCTGAGGGATGCTCTAGGCTTTTGTGACAATGGAAGGCTGGAACAGAATTAGTTTGTGTGTTTCAAGACAGTATTCACATTTATTCACTTCTTAACCACTCCTATTTCCTTCATCCATTCAGCAGATAAAGCTGCTATCTAAATCAATTGCTGTTAGGCTTAAGATATTTCCTATCATAGTTCTGGAACAAAAATATTTTCCTTTGTTTCAAACTAGAGTACATTCCACTTCTTGGTGGTAAAATGAATACATATATATACACATGTCTCTATACATGTACACAAATATACAAAATGGATTAAGACTAGCTGTATAATGTGAAAAATGGAACTGGAATAACTAAACTATATGAATTAATTTTAACATGAACAAAAAGCACTAACCTCTCTAGAGAATGCTATTTCTTCCCTGAACAATTGAAAAAATGAACATTTTACTATGTTGGCAAAGGGATGTTTGATTTCTGAGATACTTGGAAGATTCACACTTTAATGTATACTTATAAAAATTTACATTTTTATTGTCACGGGACTATAATTCAGTGCTCAGTTTTCTATTTTGAGTATATCAGCCAGATCTGGTTTGAGTTTATGGTTTCAGCAACCACTGTTCTGATCTTTAGCAGAATTGTGCTGTGTCACAGTTAGATGTCACTTCCTTGCCTTTTGCCTAGAAATTCCCCAGGAAGATTATGGAGATGCTGTACACCTTGCTGATTTTTTTTCTACCTTGTCTTCATGTTTTAATTCTGGAGGAGGACACCCAGCTCTCCAGCCAGGGGAATCCAGCCCAGCCATCCAAAATTTCTTTGCCCAAGTACCTTCTCTGGATGTCACAGTCTTTTCTCCAGAGGTGAGGAGCATCCACCTTGCTCTTCACTGACTCCTGTCACGCTTCTGAAGATTCACAGAGTAAATGCACCTTTGCAAACTGCAGCTGGCAGCACACAAGTGAGTCTCTGCACCAGGCAAAGTCACTGACACCTTCACCTGCCCCCTCTTCTGCAGCTTCCAAATATTTCTGTGCATTCCAAGATGCCTCAGTTTATCAATCTACTAGATTCCAAATTCCCTTCATTCATCATGAACTCATTTAATTTTCTCATTTAATAACTACTATTCCCAGTCTTCTCTGTCTTAATCAGAGACTCTTTACTGAACCATTCCTGCTCTGATTAGTTTCTTTATTTGCATTCTAATATCCAAGTGTTGTTTTCCTCTTTAGTCTCCATTCCTTTGTCTCACTTTTCATTCCTCTCTGCTTACAGCAGGTTTAACTCAGCAATCAAATCAGGCTCTGAGGTGCAAAAGTGGTTGCCAAAGCTGCAGAGCTTTCAGGTGAGGTGAATAGAATTTAGTCCCTCAGCAGCAGTGCATTCATGTGCTCTCACCTGGAAAACATCTAACAGAGAATGAGTCTTTAAGAATCTGATTTGGTAAAATGAAAGCAAGCTCTTTTGAGTTGTGAATTTTCAAATAGCTATAACCTGGCCAAATTTGGTGACTTTTCAGGGCATGAATAAAAGACCAATGTAAAGAGCTGCTCTTTTGTGTCAGGATCGCTGCTCCCATAAGAATGCTCTCTCTTGATGGGGAAGAAGGTAAGTAAGCTGTTCTTAAAAAGAATAATAAATCTCTTTTCTTTTCAGCTCTAGTTTTTAGTAATGATTGGACAGTTTTGGCTGGAATCTTACATCTTCCTTCCCATTTAACTAAAATAACAACCAATCTGAAGCAGAAAATGAGCCTGGAAACTTTCAACCAGAGCAGTTGGTTTAGTTATGCTTTCAGTAATGGGAAACACTGTTCAGTGAACTTTAATAATATAGGTAGTTCCTACTTTACTTATAACAGGAATTTTAGTGTGAAATATGTGTGTGTGTGTTTCATTAAATATGTTAAGCTGAAGTCCTTACTGTTTTTACTACATAATGAGTATTGTATATTTAAATGTAAGAAATGTCCTCAAACTTACTGGAAATCAGAAGAATATGTGAGCTCTCAAGGTGTTTCAGTTTAATAAACCAGTTCTGTAGGATGTACTGGATAATAAAATTTGATGCACTTCATAAAATGAAGTATATTTTAAAAATATATATCATAGTAAAAGTCTGGTGGAAAAAACCAATTTTTTCTTGCTTTCTTGGGTCTGCCATGGATTTCCTGAGAATGAACACAATAATTAAGCCTTCTTTTTCCATTTGCCTTATCTTCAAACATTTGTCTATACATAATCCTTTTTCCTCTTCTGTTTTTTACAAGTGCTTCTAAAGCCAGGATTGTTCTTTAAATGGGCCTGTAGTAACTTGCATGTTTGATGATCCCACTTTTTTCTCTTGATTACTGGCAGAATTTAGAATACTGCTGTCAGGTAGTTTTTTCTAAACCTATTCCAATTCCATATGACGGCGTGCCTGGCTTGAATTGTGCTTTGAAACTCTCCTAAATAAGCATAATCCCCTGTATGGGAATCACAGAGGTGACACTATGCTAATTCTGGGCTCCTCCAGCAGCCTGACTGGAGCAGCGTGAATTTTGTACTCTCAGTTTAAGTGACTGCTGTTGGTTTGCTGCAGACAACAGATATTTTGTTAATGCCCTGCAGCTCTGTGGAACTGACACAACAGTGTTTGTTAACAGATCCTGGAATGCTGAGTTCTGAACCCAAAAATACAGGTGTGTTACTCATCCTGAGGTGCAGGCTCCTGCTCGGTGTGTGCCAGGGGGAAACGGGCTGGATGAAAGGGCTTTGTCCAAGCTCTAACATACGAGTGGTTCAGCACGCTTGGGTACGGACCATTCGGCCCAAAGGGTTCAAACAGACACCACAGGAATCTGAGATCACAGGAAACTTCCTTCTGTGGTCCTTTTGTAAGGATATGCATGTCGATTTAACTCAAACAGAAAGTCACTAGTCCATGTGAATGTAATTAAATGCCTTTGATAACATCTAATAGTAAATTAACTCGAGTAGTCTGGAATAGATTTAGAATGGAGCAACAAAAGGCAGTACAGTGTGTGACATTTTGTTTTCCGTTTTGACTTGTTAAACCTGACTACTTGGACCTTTTGTTGTCTGTGTGTGCACTTTCCTTATCGATGAAACTTCCTTTGAGCATCAAAGACTCTCTTAAGGAAATCAAAATTCCTGAATTATTGAAACAGAGACTTGTTGTCTGAGGTTCTTTTATTAGACAGGTGAATTTCCCGTGGGCTGAGAGTCCCGTGTAACAAAATCACCTTGCTTCCAAACCACGTGCTTCAGTAAAAACAAACTTCATGTTTATCTGAATGTTTCATCTGGGGCAAAACAAGCATCAGAAGGGGCCTTCTCCTCTGTGTGCTAAATGTCTGCTACAGCATAACATTTTTATGTTACTTAGGTATTACCTTACCTACCCAAATGTTTGGAAGAAAAAAAGTTAATTCTCTGAGCACAGGTTTGGAAGTTCACTTGGCCAGGGGGGATGTAGGATGAAAATATCCTGCTTGGATGTAACTTGGAGAGCCACAGGAGTCTCCAGAGGTTTTACAGATCGGCAGCTGATACTGTAACTAGATAATTGGTCAGGAGGTGTTCCAAGCCACATAGAAAAAGAAAGCTTGAGAAAACAGCCACAGGGGAACTCCTGCAGACTTTGATTTGGCATTGAAAGCTTTTGAGAATTGTGAGGGTAATCTTGGCGTTGTCCTGTAAAAACTCTAGGCTCAGGTTGGGTTGTCCTGAGGGGTTTGGTTTGTGCAGGAGCTGCTCTAAGATGTTCACAATCACAGTGCTCACCTTGTACCTGGCAGGTGAGGGAAACAGAGGATTGTCGTTCTCAAGCAGCTGAACAAACTGAGAATTATTGGAAATATTTGCAGCTGAGTCGTGTGTCCTCAGCTAAATCCAGTCATGTTCTTTGGAGATACCCACGTTGATGCGGTGTCAGAGCCGATTGGTCGTGCCAAGCTAACAAAGGTGGCTCCCATTCACACTGATCTCAGGAAAGCAGTGCCATATGGAGATTTCTGGTCGTGCTTCAGTCGTGCTGTTTCTTCAGAAGGAAGAGGAAAAGATTAATTTGTGGTCAGACATCTTTCGTGGTCTTCATTTGTCCTCCTTTTCTCTCTGTATTTTCTTCCTCAGTGAAGCCATGAGGCTGTGTCCTTATACGTGTTGATTTAATACAAAGGTGAAAGCTTCCATATAATTGTCCCCCAGTTACTGACACCTCTCCATTTTGAGGCAGATATCCATGAAGCAAAGATGTTCCCAGCAAAATTGTTTACCTGATGTGTTTTTCTGGGATCTGTTCCATGTTCTGAGGTGAGCTAGCTTTGAGTTTGCTGCGGCTGTATTAGTTTTAGATAAATTTGTTTGTAATATGTGATAGGAACTAAAGGAAAATCTAAAAGCTGAAGCCGTGTTAGGTGAGTTCTCATGCAGGCAAAGAAATGGTCCCAGCCTAGAAAACCTTGCAAGCTTAAGTGCAGGACTAATGGTAGAAAAATGTCACAGGGATGTGGCAAAATGAGAATACCTTGTAGTGTGACACCTGCTTCAGTTGTGTCCAGTGCCAGACTTGGTATCTCTGAGGATGGGTTGCATGACATCCAGATGCCCCAGACTGTCCAGTAAAATATAAATTATTTTGATATAAACTAGTCATCGTGGTATATCTGCCACTGAAACAAAAAGAGGAGCCACACCTTTACTTTGTGTTACTTCAGGCAACTTTACAACTTCAAAATACTTTGGAAATAAAGTGTTACTTAGATTTGGCTGAAGTTTGAAATCAAAATCATCCATAGTCAGTTTGAATATTCTACAATATGCAAAGGTATAAATAACAGTTACATGTCACATGTATACATATTTCAGCAGAAATCCCTTTCAGGTGCCATAGATTTAATCTCTATCAGGAGGAAAGGGACCACAGAGAGTAATTATTTTAGAGTCCTGCTCTATCAAGGGGCTTCTTTCAAATTTCTTCTTCCCTCATAGCATTGAGATTTAATTCCACCCCTGCTCACATCAGCCAAGTGAGACGATAAATTTGGGTAAACACTTAATAAAAAAAAAACACTTCTGTTTATCTAGAGAAGCTTTTTGTATGTTATATCACTAAGAAACTTTCCTTCTGAGTGAGGGAGTTTGGTTTTAGCTAAACTGGCTATGGGCTTTGTTGTTTTTAATCTTGAAAAAGAACTTGTGGGTTGCTTGTGGTTTTTCATTTGTTTGTTTCCTAATTCTAAGGCAACGCTTGCATCCATATTGATCTTGGCCTTGGAGTGCTTGGATTTAGGGAGCCTACAAGACTCTTCATGGATCCAAATTTCTTCTCCATTTCTCATTTAGTCAGAACTCTTGGATGGACCCGAGCTTAGCACAGCAAAAAGCAGAAGTAGTTAAGCAATCAGAAGAAGTTTTGTCTTTGGGTTATGAAGTGTCACTCAGGAGTGTACAGAGTTTGTTGGCTTTTCTGTGAGATGTTTTTTTTTTTAATAATGAAATCTTGGATCATTTACTTTATTGTTAGAAGTTATTCTTTTCCAATTAAAAAAAAAATCAGTATATCCATTTGACCAATACAAATTCTTATTTACTTTCTCAGGCTCCATGTACTGGGAAGAGTCCTTATTATATCTGTTTTTAAATGACAAAAAAGGCTTTATTTTTGGCAGACACCCATCAAATTTCAAACTACCTTCTGACAATGGTGATGAGAAGGAAGCTTACATCTATGTTGACACTACTGTTGTTGTTGTGTCCTGATTTTTTGTTTGTTTTTTTTAAAGAAATANGAAGAGTCCTTATTATATCTGTTTTTAAATGACAAAAAAGGCTTTATTTTTGGCAGACACCCATCAAATTTCAAACTACCTTCTGACAATGGTGATGAGAAGGAAGCTTACATCTATGTTGACACTACTGTTGTTGTTGTGTCCTGATTTTTTTGGTGGTTTTTTTTTTTAAAGAAATATTTAGATTTTATGTGAGCTAACAAGACCTCGGAGTCAATTTTGTGCTACTGCTGTTCCTCAAGCAAATGCTTTTTTTGAATAAACTGGAAAGAAGCAAACATTTTCCCAGTTTATTCATCTGAATCCTGGGTGCAAGAAAACTGCATCTTACACAAATGTCTCTGAAGGTTTCTTTTTTTTTCATAATTATATAAATACACATACATTAAGTTAGAGTGCATGAATGAAAGGCTAAGAAAGGGCTGTAATACCTTGTCATGAGCTGTCAGTATTGGTGCACTCCAAAAAGTTGTTTGGAAGCCAAAGATTCCTGCTTCACTGTTTTACAAGAAAAGTAGACCTCCAATTTTTCTAAAGTTCTTCAAATTACTTAATTCAAGATTACTGCTGTCTGCAAACTGGATCCAATTTTGGGGCTGTTAGGCCAGTAGTCTTTGTCACATCATTTTCTTCTTGTTCTTACTGACATGAATAAGAAGGTTTAAATTGTGCTGAATTGAAAAGAAGGTTTAAATTGTGCTGAAATGAAAATAAGTTTTAAATTAAACCATCCAGGTTGAATAAATAGGAATACACTACAGTCAGGCAACCAAAAATGAGTCACACATAATGTGATGAGTCATTCAGTGTAGAACACACATTAGTTTGAGTTGTACAGAAATGTCACTTTTTAAGCAGATCTTCATGTGAAAGTACATTGGGAGTTACCAGAATCAGGAGTTTCTGTTTAGGTATTTATGTATTTTTAATAAATGCATGTAAGCATTGTAAACATGAAGAAGGATTGCTATGCCTTTCTTTGAAAATGACTTTCATGATATTTGAAAGAAAATTATTTTTCAAAGTATTTTCAGCTACATTTGCATGAAGGCTGTTGCCATTTTTTTGTGTTGCTGTTTTGGCCCCTGTACACCAACACCAGCCTCTCCTGCAGCTGAGAGCACCCAGCCACTGCAGCACCTAGGGTGAAGTTTGGGTTTTTTTTGCTTTTTTTGTTTTTTAATAGGGAGGAGTGAAATTCTTTGGAAAGAATAGGGGTTAGAATTCACTTTAGCTTGTAATTGTGCAATTAGTCTTCAAACAAGAAATAAAGAAACCCAGGCTGCTGGCAGGCAGATCAGGTGTCATGCATGTCCCTTTTTCTTCAAAGTTCAGGGTTCATCCCTGACTAGATATCATGAATCCTACAAGTCATCTACTTTCTAAAGTTATTGGCTTGTAAATGTGCTTATGTGAAAAGGTGTGATTAAATATAATCCATGCCCTGGGGCAATCAAGAGTACTCCTGGATGAAGGGAAACTCAAACTAATGGTGAACAAGCCCCTAGCAATTTCCTGGTATGTTGCTTAAAAACAGACATGATTTTATTTCCTTTCTGAATATCAGGATAATTGCATGTTTCTGGAAGGTCTGAACCTAATAATAGAGAGTTAAATATGAGTACAGATCAGAATTAAAAAAACATAGCTCGTTTCAAGAGGCTGCAAGCTTTAATTTGGCATCTTACAGAAGAAGTATGGAAACATAAATCCAGCTACTCCTAACAGTCATTACTGTGTCCTTCAGGATTAGTATTAGATCACAGGGCTCTCTCTGAGCTTGGTTTTATTATGTCATCTATTAATTCTGTTAATAGCACCCAAAAAAGTGTATTATTCCTTCTGCATTTCAGAATGATATCCAGTTTGAAATATCATACACATAAACATTATCACAATTAAAATAATTTCAATGCGGGCAAATATCATTCCAAACAAATTTGATCTGTTTTACAAATCGTTTCATCTACAAATGCTTTTCCACTAAGAAATGGTGACCACAATACCCACAGAATCTGCGTCTCCAGAACCTACATAAACATAGAAGAGACTTCATTTTAACTTGGATAATTATTTTAAAAGAAAAGTGCTATAAATCTAAATGTTTGCCGAGGCAGAATGTCCTCTGTGACTCACCTGGTCTTTATCAGAACAATCAGGCTCCTGACAGTGCCTGACCATGGCAATGTTACTTCTGTGAATTACCTGGCTGCCTGCAATGTCTCTGTTTCCAGGAAAAAACACCTCAAAGACGGTTTAAGAAACTGATATTGTCAAACTTCTCATGTAAATTGAGTGGATTCTGAATATCTGGGAGTATTTTAGGCATGGAGAGCCATAGAACTGTTGAGTAGACTACTCAACAAGTGCTATTCGCTTTTCAAATAATTATATTTTTGTTGAATTTTTTGCTCTGTAGTGGTAGACAGTTTTCCTCTACTTTCCTAATGATCATAGAGACTAATTTGCATTTTGTCATCGTGTATGAGTTAATATTTCTGAACTAGACATTGAAAATAAATATCAATTGCTTTGCCTTGGCAGAGCAGCATTCCACCCCTAAAAATATTTCTTCACATTTATTTTATTCTCAGCTGTGTTAATCCTTGTTCTCAAAAATGTGCAGCATTTACTCAGCCTGTCCATAGCACCGTGAGTTCTTTACAAGGTAATGTCTTTTGTATTTGCTTCTACATCTGGAAAATATTATCTGTATCAGTCTTTTTTTTACCTTTACTCACAGTAATACACCATTCACTATGAGGTGAATTGTTACTTTTTTCATTTTTTTATATATAAATACCTTAGCTAAGAGACTAGAAACACTTACCTTGGATTTTTCTTCATCTGTGTCCAAGTGTATCATCACCTGGTCTCAGATGTGGTGGTTGGTTTCTGTGAAATTACAAAATCAGTTGTGTTTTGTCTGTATTGTGCTGATTCCGGGGAATTTGGTTTGAAGCCAGAAGGGAAATGCATGGAAATCTTTGTTGCAGCATCATTCCCATAACAGACATCAAAATAGTGTCTTGTTTGGCTGTGGAGGGAGCATTAGCATAGTAGAAAAAAGTTACAATAATTTGTTTTTATCACATAACCTGTAGGGTTTTTGACGGTTTGAGGTTTTTGGGGTTTTTTTTGTGAAAACTGCAGCAGGTGAAGGAGAAATAATGCGTAACAAAGAGGGTTTGAAATTAAGAGTTTGAAATTGAGTTTATCAACAGTTAGAGAAAGCATAGGACTTGCAAATAGTTTGCCCCTTTTTTGTCGCTTCTCTTGATGGTAAAGACAATGAATTTTGTGAGTCAAACTTTCCCTCATCACATGTCTTTGTTTCTGAGGGTTTTTCCACCTTTGGAGCATCATGCTTTTCCAGGGCAGACAGATTTCTGCAAGTTTCGAATAGGATGACCCTTAATTAGGAATAGACAAGATGTAAATGAAGCAATGAAACTGTTAAGTTTAAGTTTATCAAATTTCAGTCACAGGATTTGTCATGTCAGGGGAATACAGCAGCTCTCTGTACCCTGAGTACCTGAAGGCAACTGTTTCAGTTGGTCAAGAAGCTCTGTAATAAGAAATTTAAAATGTAAGCGTGGCTCCATTGTCCATAAACTTTTGTTGTTCTTATAATCCATACTGAACTGTTAGTATTAATTAAATCTTGTGCCAAAAATCTACGTTGCTGGTTTTGAGAATAAATTTGGACTGCTTAGGTGTGGGCAAAAAGTGAACTCCACTTTGTGGGGAAAAAGGCCTCCGAGTTGAGTCCTGTCCACAGACCCTGTGTCTATTTTAGCTTGTAATTACAGTTACTGCATGCACAGCTGGGTATGAACCATGCAGAATCAAAGAACCAAAAACATTTCTTTGTAGTTGATGAACAAAAGGAAAGATTTTTCTGCAGCTGCTTCTGGACCTCTTTAGACCACAATGTCTGGGCCTGTTGGCCATTTTTGTAGTAACAAGAGTCTTACACCATGAGTAATAGTGTATAAAATACGCCAAAAGCAGCATTTTCAATAAAAATTGCACTTCACAATATTTGGCTGAAAAAATAATAGATAGTCTTTGTTCCATTGGCCATGAAAAGGTTAATCTGGTGTGAACCAAGGAAAAGCAATATAAATCTTAAGGTGCTTAAGAATGGAGCTTTTGTGGGCTTTTTTGTTTGGTTGGGTTTTTTAAAGAAAGAGATGGTAAACATACATGATGCCAGCTGCCACAAGTAACAATAAAGTTGAGGGGTGTGTGTGGGGATTTTGTGAATTTTTTTAAAGTACCAAATTTGGACCAAAATAGTTTCTGTGTGTGATGTTAACTACTATTAATTACTGTATGCTAGATAGAGCAATTAATTCAAGACTAGTTCCTTCTTTTTCCTTCCATAGTTTTGCTGTTTTCATGTATCTATGAACTTTTTTTTTAAGTAATGATTTATAGACTATAATCTAGAGGAGACAAGCAATGTTATGAGCTAGATTCTTTTCCTAGGCAGAGAAAATCACTTCCCCATTGTCCCAAGTAGTGAAATTGACCCTCACAGCTCTCGTCTCCAGTTAATCAATCTCTTTCTTACGATCTGAGGCCAGGCAGTGAACTCAGCTTCACTATGGTAATGTGAAATGAGGCAGAGCTGAAGTCACAAGGAGAAATGTCCTCACTGCAAGCTGAGCCGGACTGTGCTCTGTGTTGTGATATTGGCTGCAGTGTGATGCTGCCTGTGCTTCTAAGATCCTCATTTTTAATATACTGATGGCTAACTCAGGATCCTAGAAGTCTTCCTCCTTACTTTTCCATCCAGCTAGTTTAAATCATGCATGGCAGAGTTGTCTAATCTGCTCTTGAAGAGGAGTTCTCTTTTGGTAAACTGGTCCTACGCTTCACTCTCCGTGCTGTAGAGGAGTTTTAATCTTGTGTCAACACTTAACCGTCCTTCCTGGCAATTTAAGCTCATTATTTCTTCCCTTTTAGAAAAGAAAAAAGACTACCTTTTTTTTCCTAGTTGCTTTTTATATTTTTCGAGGCTGCAGTTTGTCTCAAAGATCTTTCACGTTCAAGTGCTTTGGTCACTTGACCTTTCCTTGGGGGCCAGGCTTGCATCTGCTCTTGTGGTGGCAATGAAAGCCTCTTTCACCATTGTTCCTCGGCGCTCCTACGTGCTGCTGGCTCGCAGGTGCATAAAAACACTGTCAGGAAAGATTCAAGGCTGAATGGATGTGACGTGCTGACGTCAATGACCCAGGCTTCAAAACAACTTTATAACATGGAGAAAACAGAACAAGCCTATAAAAGCTGTGGGAGTAAAATCTGTTGGTTTCTCAGCGCTGCATAATCCTTCCTCAAACACAGCAGCCCCGCTCAGCTTGCTCAGCCTCCAGCTACTCATTACACGCTCAGGCTTGACTCTTCCCTCAAGGAAACAGACAAAATAACTGTGCTCAAAGCACCTCTTATTTCCTTGCTGGAAGCTCTTTTGGATGTATTTTCTTGCACTACTTCAAGGCAGTGACAGGCTCATTCTCTCTGGCCTAAGACAAATGGGCACACAGTCCAGTCGCTGCCTTCTCTTGGATGTCCTCTGGTGTCTTCATGTCCACCCCCATCTGGTGTGACTGAGAATTTGTGACCATCTTGCACAAGGCACCTAGCTGAGAGCTGGAAAACAGAAGCTGTTGAGGAAAGCTTTTCCAGACCACCTAATTCTTACCAGCCTTTGTTTTTCCTTGGAGTGTGCTGTTCTACATTCATTTAGACCTGCATCCCTGGGGTCTGTTAATAAAAGGGGTTTCCCCACCCCAGCCACAAATCCTCCTTTGTGTTGACTATATCATCTGTGTGGGGAGCAGGATCATTGGACTGATCCACCTGAAAACGTATTCAGCAGCAAAACTAACAACAAATTTTCTGTACAACCTCTGCTTTAGAGTGGGATGGCACCAGCAGCACTGGAGGAATAAAGAATAAATTGGGAGTGGCACAGGGCCAAGCATGCAGAGCAGCAGCCTAGGCTTAACTGGGGTTACTTGGAGGTATCTGATGATTTCTTATCTCAGACAGATCATTAAATCTCAGCCTTGCCCCCTCTCAGCAGAGTTTTTCAGTGGTTTAGGTTCTCCCGCCACCAGTGTGTGTGACCTGTGCTCTCAGTGCCACCATGCTCTCATGTCATTCAGCAGGATGTCACTTTTTGCTGTCTGTCCCAGCACACCTGCATCGCTGGTAGTGCTGCTTCAAACGTGCTTCTCCCCACAGCTCTGTATCCTTAACACCTGGTTTCATGGGTCATTTCTTCCTAGCTTGTCCATGTCTTTGGAGCTCATAATTGAGGCAGGTCTTTAAAGTGAGAGATGTAGGTTCAGGAATGACAAAAGCAGCAGCTTGAGAAGGGGGAAATTCCACATTTGTAACCTTTTTTGGACAGCAGCAAGTGTCGGTTCTGCTGAAGTGCTGCTGAAGTGCCACATTTCAGCACAAGCACAAGAAGCACTGAGTCCCTACACCAGCCCGAGTGCCTTGCACAGGGCTTGATGTTCAGGCACAGAGGCTCATGCTTTGGGGAGGTTTGACTGAGTGACCCTTCACAGGAGTTGTGACCAAGCAAACAGCTGAGGTCACACTTGAATTTTCAGCACAGCACCCCAGTTGGGAGATGCTTGTTGGTTTTTGCATCTTTATTTCTGCAGCTGTGTGTTCTGGATCTTATGGGACTACCTTCCCATGGCCAGAGAATTCTGTGACTGTTCCCATATCTAACACTATGTACAATAACAAATGGTATTTTTCATCCCTGCTTTCCAAATTGTTCTATTTCACTAGTCCCCTTCTGCTTGTACTGGTAACAAAACACAACCACCTCAACTCTGTCGCTGCATAATTTTTCTTATCAAAGTCATTTTCCCATAAAACTCTATGTTGAAATATTCAACAACCTTAGGAAAACATGTGACTTCCCCCCTCAATTGCTGCCTGCCAGAAGTTGGCTCCTCTGTTTAAAATGAGACCTTTAGACCATTTGGGGTTTATCTACAATAAGCCCACAGATGAGGTTCCTCCTTGACCCTGCAGCTGATTGTGAAACTGTCACAAGGAGAGAGTTATGCACTTCAAGAAGGCATAAATCACAGAGTTAATCATAATCAACTGCGGAAGTTAGACAGGAATCAGTTAAAGGCACAAAACCAATCTAGCAGCCATTGCAGCTGCCCTTTCTGCAAATCCATCATTTGGAAAAAGATAAGCATCCAAGGAAAAACAAATGCCTCTTGCTTGAATGCACACCATTTCCAATAGAGGGGTGGTTGCCTTGAAATCCCAGCTCTAATTTAATTTGCTTTATTGAAAACATTAATTGGAGGTGATGATGGAGGAGGGAAGGCGTTGTTTTGAATTTGCATGAGGTTTTTTTGGGCTCTTCTGGTATGTCTTTAGTTTGGATTTTCTTTGGGGATATTTTAAGTTTTTTTTGGTGATTTTATTTTTTTTTTTTGTTTGTTTGTTTGTTTGAGTTTTTAAATCATACTTAGAGTTCTCTGTCCTGCCTGACCCAATAAGGATTATCACAAGAAAAGGTTTTCCAGTCTTCTAAAAATCAATTGGACTGAGTGAGCACAGAACTGGACACAGAGGTGATTTGCAGAATTCAAACCTGAGTTATCAGCTGTCAACTGAAAGTTGAAATGTAAAACCTTCTTGACTCAGATTATTGTGTCATTTATAGGAATTTCTGTCAAAAGCTTTCCTGTGGTGGTTGCTTAAGAGCAAGTGTAGTGTTGCTCTAGACAAACAAAACTACAGGAAACAGGTCTTGGCACAAAAGTTATTTGCTGCTTGTTTAAAGTGGAGGCAGCTAAAGGGATGGGAATCCAGTTTCACAGGGAGATAAAACCCATTACCTTTATGTATTTATTGTATGTTAGGGTTTAGAGGGTTTTGGTTGATTAATTGGGATGGGGAGGGTCTTTTTGGCATTTGTGTTGTTTTTTTTTTCTGGTGGGGTTTGGTTTGGTTTTGTGAGTGCAAAGGGATAAAAGGGGGCTGGAAAAAGAACAAGAAATCAGGAATAGATTGCAACCTGTCTGCCTTATCCAGGGTGAATGCCAGGATCAGCTGTACTATTGTCTTCTCTTACATATTTTTAAAAAGGTTCCATTTTATGTAATGCAATGTAGCCTGGAGAGGGGGGTTGGGATCCAATGTCCAAGGTAAATGAGTATTCCATGGAAACTTGAGTGTGGGAGCAGTGGGATTTTGCTGTTTACACAGGATGAAAGGGAGATACAGAGCAGCCCCCCAGCGAGACTGATGATCACCTCAGCCTCGTGGCACCCTGGCATCAAGGCAATTTCTGTGGATAAATTGACTTTTGTCCAGGAAAAGGGGAGACTAAAACTTGCTCATGTTATGGAAGCACTGAATTTCTCTGCTATTATTTTTCTTTTCTGTGCCTCTCATCCTCTCTCTGTGTTTTATTTAATTTGCTTTCTTGACTCGAACTTCTGTTTTTCTTGATGCAACTTGCTTTGTGCCTGGCACTGTTCTACAAAAAGTTTAGGTCTTCACATGTCAAGAGTTTGAGACAAAAGAAATAATTTCATTAGAAACCCCCTGCCCAAGCTGTAATTGGCCCAGTGCACCCCAGAGCTCTTCTGTACAAGAAGAGGGAGTGCATATTGCTGTGCTCTGCTCCTGATGGTCCTCAACTCTAATTAAAGATGCTTTGCCATCTGTGAAACAGTTCCAGCAAGAAATGTGAAAGCAACTCCAATTGTATTATAATCACTTCTAGCCTAAATATTTCTTTAATGATGGCTTTTTTGTCTAATTTGGGAATAAAATCCTCTGTGCAAACAGTTTTGGGATATGACTCTTTCTGAAATGTCTGGATTAGTGTTCTCTGCTGTTCAGGAAGTCAGATTAGATGATCACAGTGCTGCCTTCTGGTCATAGGTCCAGGTTTATAACTTACCCTTTCCCTTACCCTTTTCTCCTACCGCTTTAAAAGTGTGAAATGACACTGTGCAAGGGATCTGTCTGGAACATCTTTTTCTTATCATTTTTTTTTTTAAATCTTTTTCAACTACCACTTCCCAGAAGCTCTCTGGGATAAAAAGACAGTAGTGGAGTTTATTCTCCAGGAGAGTATGGTCACTAAGGTGCTACAGCTGTGTTTTATTTTGGTTTGGGCTTTTTTTATCTTAAAAACCCCCAAAACCCAACAAAACAAACAAGCAAATCCCAAAACAGCTATATGCCCAAAACTTTGATTTTGCCTTGCACAAGTTTGTCAAAAAGGTTTCCACCTTTGGCTTGCACTGAAAATGATCTTATTTTCTGGCTGTATAATACATTGCAGGCAGAACTGAACAAGTAGATTAAAAATTTGAGAGCACTTGTGACATCGAGGGATAGATTAAATCACCAAAACAATTGAATCATATTTTCAGTAGAATTTAACATTGCAAAATGATTAAATCCATAGGCCATTTTAACTGCCTTATGTCCTCTGCTTCAAAATATTGAGGTCAAAGTACCCGAGGCCTCTGCTGCTCAAAATTTCACTTTGAATTGGCTGTCTAGGGCTATCAGGTCTCCCCTGGAAGTAGAACATAAAAAACCTTCAGTGTGAATTAAAGTTAAAACATGGAGTGCTTACAGACCTTTTTCTGGAGAGGCTGATCCAAAGCACTTGGTGGAAAGGGGATGGGTGACAACCCCATGGTTATTTGTAAGAACTGCTCTTTTGTTTTAGCTCAGACATTGTTAGTCCTCATGGACATTGAACTTGTTGGATTACCAGATTTCTGAGTACCACTGCCACAGAAGTTCCTTCTTGTACCTGAGAAAAACAATCCAGCACGCATCAGAGCTGGAGCTACAGGGGCAAGATCAGGGCAAGATTCTGCCCTGGGAGACAGTGGAGAGGAAAAAAGGAGGCGGCAGCTGCAGGTAGGATCAGTTCATCTGGAGATATTTCAGCAGGGCTTGTGTCCCTGCTGTTTACGTGACTGGAAAAAAAAAAGAAATCTCCCAGAGTCACACACCTAAGGCTGTTGTGCTGATTTGAACACTTGTAAACCTGTGTTCAGTTCCTTGCTTCGTGCAGATTCTTCCAGTGCCAACAAACAAGGCATCCATCCTCCCTGGTTTCACTTCCCTGTCTATAGGATGGAGATAAAAGCCTCTCCATTTTCTCATCATGGACTTTAATTAAAGAGTGGGAGGTTCTGTTCTAGGATAATTTTTTTTTTCCAAGTTTTTCTGCTGACATAATAGATACCAGATACTCCTGGAGAGGGAGAAAAAGATTGTCTTTTAGAAAGTAAATGTAATTAGAAAAGTCTGTAGAGGAAATTATCTGATGGGTTTTTCCTTTCTTTGATTCCTCTTGGTTCTCTGAAAATTTTCTGTCTGAATAATTTGTTGACTGGAATAGCATTATTGTCTTACAGAAGGCTCACCAGACCTTATTTATTTGTTTTGCTCTGACTCTAAGAGATAACACCACACCTTGTGTTACTTTGACTTGGAAAGAGATGCATTAGAGTTCCATTCTGTTATTTGCAGAATGAAATAAAGTACCCCTATCCTCACTGGAAAATCAGAATCTTTAACACCTTAATGCTGAGCTCAGCAAGCTAAAATATCAACACATACTGCAAAACAAAATTCCAGGAGGTGATTTGGTTGGTTCCTGTCAGAATAAATCTGTGCCTCCGAGAAAATTCCATAAAGGAGCCCTGAGCTGGGATCTGATGTGCCCTGGAAGCAGAGGAGGGAGAAGCAAAGCACCCCAGACAAGGGCTGTGCTGCAGGGCAGGATGCCTGGTCATTGCCTGCAGCACCCACGGGCTCTGCCTGGCCCAGAGAACTGCAGTGGGCATTTCTCCCACACAGAATCGTTGCTTTATGTGGTCAGAATCCACAGCTTAAGTATAAACCCTTTATCTTCACCTTTATGTCAATCCTGCACTCTGGTCACCTTTGGTTCAAAGGGTGATGACACACAAGGGGAGTATTTTCTCAGCCATTAAGGTGGTATTTCTAACCATTCTCTTAGCCATTAAGGTGACTTTTCTGAAAACACTGAGTATTCAGCATTTTTAACCATGTACATTCAGCTGCTTGTCTGTGCAATGAAAAATTAGTTCAGTGTTTTGCTAAGTGATAGAAGAGCCATCTATATATTTCAAACCAAAATGACAAAATAACTTGGCATGTTTTCTTAGCAGGATCACATGGTATTAAAAATGTTTTATGGAGAGAAATATTTTTAAACTATAAAATATTCTGTTTGTTTTTTTTCTGCCTACTGAGATAACAGCAGAATGTTTTGTCTACACATAACCAGTCTTCATTAGCTGCTGGAGATGTAATATTGATTCAAACTTCTTGGAACTTCAGCTCAAAAGAGATAATTTATAATGCTTTGGATGGGAAGTTTCCAAGAAAGGAAAGGAGGTTTATTGGCTTTTTTCTTTTTTATTTTTTTAGGGTTATTTGTGCTTACTTTAAATTAGTATAGTATACAATAGTGTGTTACTTTTCTTTGGATTTATTTCCATCTACATGCTTAGACCTCTTATTTAACCTGTTGGTACTATTAACCACCAGCAATATAACTAGTTGTCTTTATTATGGTAAAATAAATGCCAGTTATGAATATGATTTTGTTTCACTAGATGCTGTACAAACAGGCCAAGGCAATCCATGGATGAATCCTTCACAGTTTCAGTATCCCACCGAGCAATATATTTTATTAAGCAAGCAGATAAACATTACGTAAGAACAGCAGATTTTTTTATTTGGTTAATTTAATTTGGTTTGGTTTATTTAATTTGTTTAAATATTAAGTAAGTGGTGCTCAGTAAAAAATGGAAGGAGATTATTTGATTAGGAGAACGAACAACAGGAGAAATGAGAAACACTGGAGTGAATTCAGCAGGGACAAAAGAAAGGGAAACAAGGCAAGCAGGCCCTCTAAGGGCTCAAGTGAAGTGTCAAAGAGAACTTTGGGAGGAAATATATGGAAAGAAAACTGAGGTAAAATTCCTGAACACATCATGATATTACCGGCAGATATTGTACTGGTCAATCTCCAGAATACTGTGGGATTTTCTATTGAATGTGAGGGAAGAGAGCAGTATAAAGTGATCTTGACTCAGGAATCCAGAAGGAACTTAAATCCAATCCCCTTATCCTCATGGCAACTGAGGTTCTTGGTATCTGCAGCTCTCCCTGGCAAGGGAAAGCAAGGAAAGCAGTGTTCAGCTGTGAGAGAACAGATCTGTTTTCTGTCACATCTCACACTTCAGTGGTCGCTTTCCATGCCTCTCTAACCAAAACACTGGCCATAACAACATGAAAAATAGATGTGTCCTTTGCCATTGGTGGTGGTTCAATCATAGCTAGTCATGGGCTATATGAATATTTGGAAAAGTTGTTTCCCTGTACTGCTTTTAGAGAGGATATCTCAGTCTGGAGTCTGTTCTTTCACATTGTTTTTTAATGAGGTTGAACCCTTGCCATCTGCCAGCCTTCCAGATTAGAGGGGGAACTTCCACGTTGCTATTCACATAAATTGATACATAATTTAGATTTCGTGATAGATACTCACCTTGAGGCATTTCTTCACTGATTCCAATGAGGACATAAGTTTTCTCTTGTTGTAGTCACTGCACCATCATTATTCTTTTAGAGGAAAAGCCTAAAGGCAAAACAGTTAAATACATTTCCTGTCATAAACCTGGAATCTGGAGCCTGCACCTTAAAATGCAAGAGCAAGCCATTAAAAACTGCCCACAAACATGAAACAACTGTTTTAATTTGTTGCCAAAACCAGTTTATCAGATTAAGATGGCTGAGTGGCTTTACTAATATTTGTGCTGCAAACGTTTTTTGGTCTGTGATTTGCTGTGCGGGATGTCTCTGTGTCATTGGTGTAAGAGCCTGGCCTTTAGTTATGAGAAATAACTTTTCGTTGTTCTCATGAATAGAGCCCAAGGAAAATAGAGGTTCATTTTTACTCTGCTACCTTTAATATGTAAAGTCCAGCGTAGCCCATTCCTACAGTAGAGTTGTGGAATCTGTCCTTAACTGCAGGGAAGGATGTGGAGAATTGTCCTGTTTCACAGAGACAGGACCTGGACAGCTCGAGGGGTGGCCCCTTGTGAACCTCATGAAGTTCAACAAGGCCAAATGCAAGGTCCTGCAGAGGGCTGGAGCAATGCCAAACACAGAATGGGGGAGAATGGGTTGAGAGCAGCCCTTGGGGGGAAGGATTTGGGGGTGTTAGCTGATGAGAAACTCAGCAGGAGCCAGCAATGTGCACCGGCAGCCCACAGCCGTCCTGGACGGCATCCACAGCAGCCTGACCAGAGGGTCCAGGGAGGGGATTCTGCCCCTGTGCCCTGCTCTGGTGAGAACCCACTGACAGAGCTCCATCCAGCTCTGGGGACCCAGCACAGGAAGGACAGGAGCTGCTGGAGTCCAGAGGATGAGAGGAATGGAGCACCTCTGCAATGAGCAAAGGCTGCTGTCATTGAGACTGTTCAGCTGGAGAATGGAAGACTTTGTTGAAATCCTCAAGGTGCCTACATGAGAAATGGAGAGGGACTTTCTATAAGGACACCTAGTGACAAGACAAGGGGAAACAGCTTCATACTGACAGAGGGTGGGTTAAATTGGTTGTGAGGACAAAATTCTTCCCTGTGAGGGTGGTGAGATCCTTGCACAGGGTACCCGGAGAAGCTGTGGCTGTCCCATCCCTGGAAGTGTCCAAGACCAGGTTGGATGGCACTTGGAGCAACCTGGCGTAGTGGAAGGTGTCCCTGCCCATGGCAGAGGGGTTGGAATGAGATGATCTTTAATGTTCTTTCAATCCCAAACCACTCTAGGATTCTGCAATTCTATGGTTTCTACCTACCCCAGAGATCTGGCATCTTTTGTAATTGTTTAGCTACTCCTACAATGTTGTAAAAATGAACTTTTGTTTGCAGAGGGCTCTGACACAATGAGATGAAAGGTTCTGAATAAGTACAAAGTATAATTATTAGCTAGTGTTTAACAAGGTTTTACGATTATCACATTGCCTGTGTAAACAGTATTTACCTTAGAGTTAATACAGGGTGAGATCTGGGCATCCCCTGCTACCTTTTTGCACTTCCACTGATTCTTATCTAGGAACATTTGAGATCTTTGTCTTTCGTTTGTTGCAGTTCAGTCTAAAACTCTCAAATGAGGTTAGTTTATTGATAAAACATTGTTTACTTAAATCTTGGAAGCAGTCAGGAAAGCACCACTTGATTTCAACAGCTGCTTTTACAAGGGTGTCTTGGCAAGAAGTAGTCGTTCATTTAACCATCAACACAGAAGTAACAAGTGAAGGTACTCTTAAAAATTTCTTTAGGTTCTCTAAAGAAATGTGCATTTAAAAGGAAGTCTCTAAGTTTGACGTAGCCATGTACACTGTTATACACACTAAATAAATCTCTTTCTGGCTCAAGTCAGCAATTCCAGGATTTCTGAGGAGTTTTGCAATAACTGGATATCTATTTCCTCCTTGCTGTTGGTATGTGACCATCCCAGGACAGGCTATATGGCACATCACTGACAGTGGCCAAGTTATAAAGACTTTGCTTGAGGATTTTTGTTTGTGGTTCTTAGTGCTCCAATTATCATTGTGGATGCAATTCACGCTCTTCATATTTTAAAGGAGTTATTTAAGGCAATAAAACTCAGCAGGTAACAGAGATACATCTTCAGTGACATGAATATTGTGATCACATGAGCACGTTGACCTCCCTATTCCATCTCTCACTGTAAGCTGCTGCTCACTGTATTTATTTGAGATTTGTGTAGTAGTTTTGGTGGCAATAAGAACTCAGAATACCCTTCTGCTCCTTGTCAGAATGGACACTCAAATTTCTGCTTAAATGCTTGTAGGTTCATTTCAGCTTCTCTAAAAACTACATAAGCTGTTTTTTACCTCATTACTTGAGAAAGTAACTGTTTTAACTCAGCTGCCCCAGAGTTAGAGAGGAAAAAACATACAAAGAGAAAAAGAAAAAGGCTGATTTAAAAGCTTATAGAGTCAAAGAGAATTTGCGAGTTTTCAGTATTTCACTGTACTTACCATGAAGCTCAGCATGTGTCTTCCTCTTTGTTTGAAACCTGTCCAATTTCCATTCAGGTGCAGCTGCTTCAAATGCCTTTTGTTCACATGCAGGTTTGAGCAACTCCAGAATATTGTAGAGGAGAAGGGAGGGGGTGAGAGGAACATCCTGACAAACCTGAAGGCCCTGTCATAGCTTGTCACAAAGCAAAAGGTGTATTCCTGTGAAGATCATCCCAAGGATAGGCAGAGCAGCAGCATTTCCAGTGGCTAGCAATGCCCAGAGGAGCTGGAAATAGAACCTTTTCTCTCCCTAGATGCTAGATTTGTGATCGTGGCACTTACAGTTCAGCTCTGCTCAAACAGCTCCGGTGCCAAACAGTAGGAGAAAAGAGCAAGCAAGGAAGCTCCTCCAGATCTCAGCACGGGGGATGGAGAAAATCAGATGATGAATTCATTACAGGCACAGATTATTTGTGGCCGAAGTAAATATTTCTCCTGGGTCAGATCCCTTTCTATCTTCTCTGATAAATGAACTGCCATCAGTGGACATACTACAAAGGCTTTGTGCTTTGGCTTTACTTTATCCAGCCATACAGACAGAGGAAAGACATGTATTTTTTCACTCAATCCAAGACTTATTAATCACAACTTTGTCTGTGTAAGCTCTGAGGATCCAGGTCTAAAAAACTAATAATTAAAAAAGAGGTGTTTTCCCTTTACCATTTTGCCTTAAAATCTGCAATTCTGTGCTCTATCCAAGAGAAGAAAATTTCAGCAGATAACACCCAGAGCAAAGAATGCATAATGTGTATAGAATATAGTGTATTAGGGTTTTTTGGGGAGGTGAGGGTCAGGGGTTTTCAGTTTTGTAGATCTGTTTTGGTTTTTTTCTTCTTTTTCAGGGGCTGTTTATATTATAAGAAAATTTCTGTCTTTCCTTGATAAAAAAAAAAAAGCAAACCAAAAATCCCACACCATTTTTTCTGCAGGAGTTCATATGACTGATTTTTAGTGGCCACTGGGAGTGTAGCATGTGAGATGATGATACTCTTGCAAGCTTCCAGTCCAAAGGAAAGAGAGGGAACAGCAGGAAACATAACAAATGGAGGGGAAGCTCAAAGTTAGAAAACAGTCAATAAACAGCACTTCCAAACCAGCAAACATCTGCCTGTTACCAAAGCTCTGTTGCAATAGCACTTTCAGAGGAGAAAGCAAGAAGGCCAATCTAGAGATATGTTAGCTGTGTTTATCCACCTTTAAAGCATTAAAACCATTCAATTTACAAGCTCAAAACCAAGACAAGCTTCTTCCCTGGCCTGTTTTCAGCTCGTCCTGAGCAGTGCTCTTTGACAGGAATAGGGGTTATGATGCCTTGCACTTGCTTTTGGCTTTGCTCTCGGTTCCACTCGTGCTGCCTATTTATGATTTTTTAAATAATCATCAAGTGATTGCACTTAGCTTTAAAATAAACTAATAAATATATCAACAAACAAACTAAACAAAGTTTAGCATGGTTTCACTAAGTTTTGGTTTTGTAGGAGTAGCAAAAGAAAGCATGATGCACTCAAAACCATCCACGGGTGACGCAGAGTGTATGTGACAGCTGTGCTAAATAAATTGATGCTGTGTTGTGTAAAGCTGAGGTTACCTTCTGCTTTAGATGTAAGTGGTTTGTTAACACCTCAGAGAGAGACACAGCCTGCGTGCCCTGGAAGCAGGAGAGCTGCAGTTGTGAACAAGCTGTTTTGCCTCCAGGAGTGGAAGGTAGGGGGAAGGAGCTACGGAGAGTTATATTTGTATTAAAAAGCAATCTGAGCTCTTTGAGGGCAGTAATTTAGGACTTTGAGGGAAATATTCCTGCCTGTCTAGATGATTTTATATCATAAAACACAAAGTTGCAATCTTGTTTTGCTTCTGAATTTCCAACCCTTTTTGATTCTGTCAAATCTTTTTGGCTTCTGCCTCTTGGCATGGCCCTACCAGCTTCTCTGAGTTGTTGGATTTGGGGGAGCTCTATTATACCCTAAAATATTTTGCTAGGTTTCTCTTTGGGATTGGGAGGGGAGGCAGGCGTGAGAGGACACAACTGTTTTAGCTTCTTTCTGTGCAGTGAAACGTGTTCCTGTTTCCCAGGGGCTGGAGAGCCGTGCAAGGTTGGGAGAGCCTGCTTTCAGGGTATGAAGTTGCATTTACAGCCACAGTCCTTTAACGAAAGACAGAAGGTGATAATGGAGTGAGTCACCCAGCCCACAGTGTGTGCAGTCTGGGTACAGCCTGTTCCTCGGGTTCCAGAAAAGCCCGCGAATTCCTGCCCCCAGGGACACACTGAGGTGGATTAGGCTGCTCTCAGCACCTTTGGTGTTTTTCTTGCGGTACCAGAGCATCAGTCCTAAACCATGCCTTGTTTAGAAAGCAGCACTAATCAGGTTGTCCAGTCTTTTGGTGGTTCTGTTTGTTGGGTTTTTCTGAGGGAGTTGTTTGTTTTGGTTTTTTTTCATTATTTTTTTTTTACATTTCTCTGCACTGTTGGTAATTTTCTAGAGCAGATGCTTATGCACCTGTCAAACAGGAGCAAGATAGTGGTGAGTGGTCTGTGTTTGAAACCCTGCTGAGTGTTTTAGGAGCTCTACAGTAAAAAAGTCGTTATTGATAAAGATCATTAAAAGAAACTTGAATCATAGACATTTAACAAGTGCAGGGCCAATTTAATGCTGCTGCAGTGTGCCTCTGAACTGGCAGGAGGTTTCCTTCAAGTAGGTGATTATTTGGCTTTGGTTATTATTTATTGTTTATTTGGAAGGGGGGGATTTTTCCCTTGGTTTTTTGGTGGCTCTTTGGTAGAGAAAGTTTTGTGCTTGGGCATTTTGTGTCGGGGGGCAGTATTTCTGTTCAGTTTTTGTTTACATTAAGCCAGCAGGCAAAGAGCATTGCTTGTGTGTATCTTTGATTTCCATGCTCCTCATCCACTTAAGGAACTTTTTGTTCTCTATTTAAGGTCTTTCCCTTGAGCTCAAGGGTTGCTTCCAAGATTTTTTTTTTTTTTAACGGGCACCATGAATTTTTTGTCAAAAGGCTTCTTGGAGAGTCATGCTAAGAGAGTTTATGAGCAATTCCTGAAGTAACCAGAAGTTACTTGCACTGAGAGGCAGTAAAGAGGGAAATTCATCAGCATTTGTGCCCACTTTTCAAAGTCATTTTTTAGGTGACAGAGATTGCTAGGCTTGACCAAAGAGAAATTTCCCTGCAAATAACTACAGGACCAGGTTCTGTAATAAAGTAGGCTGGTATAAATCTCTGGAAAGGCTGCTGATGTCCAACAGTGCTACACTTCATTTGGCCTTACACACAGTTTACAATAGCAGACACCTTTGGACAAATAATCTATGCTTCAAGTTTACACTTGTGTATCTCTCTCGTAAATTGTTTGTTGAAGATGCTGGATTAACTAAGATACTTTGTGTAAATTAAGGAAAGCACTGCTCTGCAGCTGTGTAGCCTTAACTGGCACAAAAACCAACACAACTACTAAAAACACCAACAAAACTACTAAACCATTGTCCAGATTATCAGTGTCCACAAGAGAAGATTGTGTCAATAGTTCTGTCCTTAAATTTGTTAATTGCTTTTAATTTTTTTTACAGGTAAGGCAAATACTTTTAAGCGTGTCAAAGAACTTATTTTTCAAATAAGTTGAAACTTCAATCATTTCAATGGTTAAACAAATCATTGTGCACTTCCTTATCTGAAGGATATTATGTAATTTGCATAAGTATCAGTATGTAAGAAACAAAATGGGAACATCTATCACTGGTGTGCTGTATGCCCAAATTTACTGTGAGAATCATTGATTTTAACTGTTTGATCTCTCACCCTAAATTTTCTGCTAGGTGGGTTTTCTGTGCTGTTTTAAGACAGGCTTACATCCAGATGTGGGACACAACCACCATTATTTCTCCTTCATAAATGGGTTGTTTTAGACATGACTCCACCCTATCAGTTTGAGAATTCTTAGATCCCAGCTCTTATTTCCCAAAGACCACTTGGCATTGTGTGTGAACCAGTACGGCAGAGCCCATAAAAATGATTTCCATCTTCCTGGACTGTGTGGCTAACGGCAGCTCCCAGTGTGAGGCACCACATTCCCTTCTCTCTGGGCACTGTGATTTTACGTATGGAAGTGGGTATTGATAATCTTCATTCAGCACTTTAACCTGCTCTTGGGAATAGGTGGAACGATGCCAGCAGCTAGTGGGGGAAGAAAGAGGCACCTGGACTATCCTGGCTGCACAATTAGGGCTTTGAGGGCAGATGTAAAACAAAAATGTGTGTGTGAAGTCACTCCATCAGCAAAGCAGTGGGAGGTGCAGCAGATGGGGAGGTTCTAAGAGTTATTCCATTAAACTCTCCACCCTTCAGGATGCTCCTCTTCTACAGTAGAGGAGTGTGTGGTCAAGGACTTGCTTTTGAAAGAGTGGGCTCTCCATGTCTTCCACAAATTTAATGGGATAGCAAGGTGCAGCACAGACCCTAAAGCATCTGTGAGAAGCAGCAGGCATCAGGTTGGCTGAAAAAATTTCTCTGCTTGGCATTGTATATCCTAACTTTCTCAAATCTTTTTTCAACTTCTCTAGAAAGGACTGTCTCCTCTGTGTTCTGAGGAGCCTCCTGGTATCCCTTTTGTCCCAGATGCATTTACACTTCCATCAGACACCTTCCCTGAGCTTCCCCATGCTGGTGCCACCTCTCCAGGGCCATCACTGGCCCCTCTGCCCGTGGTCTTTCTGGATTTTAGCTCTGGCTGCCCTCGTAAATGAGAGTGCACGGCCACCGGTGGGAGTTTGGGAGGTGAGAAGGGACTAGGAGGGAGCTCTGCATCTTCTTGGGGATCAGCCTCTTTCTCCAGGCAGCAACTGATAGAAAAAGGGGACGGAGTCTCAAGCTGCACCAAGGGAAATCTGGGAAAAAGTTCTTCAGGAAAGGGTGATAAAGTGCTGGAATGGCTGCCCGGGGAGGTGCTGGAGTCACCGCGCCTGCATGTGTTTAAAAAAGCCTGGATGTGGCACTGGCTGCCAGGGTTTAGTTGAGGAGTTGGGCACAGGTTGGAAGTGATGATCTTGAAGATCTCTTCCAACATGGGGATTCTGTGATTCTTGGAAGAAATTGCCTTGTGGAAGGCCCTGCCTGCCAAGGCTTGAGTTCTGCAGCACGAGCTGCTCCTCGTGCTTGGCCCAGGGCAGCCACAACCTTCTGCCTGCAACTCTGTGAGCAGCCAAAGCCTAAATGCTTCTTTGTAAAGAGTGTGTTTACTTTAAATGAGCCTAAGACATTTGAAACGCTTTATTTCAATCAATAAATTAAAGGTTAGCTAGATATTTTAGGGGATACGAGAATGGTTTACTTTATCCTACCTTTAAATGTTAAGGTTAGTTGGTAGAGCAAAGACAGTGCAGAAATTAATGGAGTGTATATATAAAATGGGAATAGTGTCAGAGCCAATTTTCTTAAGGATTGTGAGTACTGCTGACGTAAAACAAAATAATATTTTTTCATTGTTGTGCTCTGAGTGCCAGTGAACTTGTTGGAAAGTCAGAGATGAAGTTTTAGGGTATTTTTTGGAGGGTAGGTACAAAGAATAGGTGCAGATTGTCATTTTCATCTTTATAAATCACTTCAATAGTCCTGACCCAAAGAAGTTTATTGAATCTAGTGCTATCTTTCATGTAAAATAGTATGCCTGTAGTCTACAGCTTCTAAGGATCTATTTTTTCCTCCACTGTATATTGTAGAATTCAATCCTTTCCTAATATGGTGTTTGAGAGATGTTTTAAAAATAAATCATATTGACATTTGGACTTAATTATAAATTTCAAAGATAGGAACACATAGTTTATACAATATTTCAGCGCAATGTTCATCTGAGTAGTACACAATGAAAACTTTTTTTATTAAATTTACACAATAAAAAAGTTTTATTAAATTTACTTTAGTCAAGGAGCCCAAACACTTAGGTTTTGGGGATTTTTTTATGTTGATATGGAGAGAGATCCAAACAGTTGTCCGCTGAAATCAACAGCTGACTCTTCTGTACAGAAATAAACCGGTGGGATCGTCATAAATTACTCAAGCCGTGGAGTGAATGTAAATTAGCTTTTCTTCACCATTTATTAGAAGGGTTTTTGGAAGAAGAACTACAGAGAGTAGTTGTAACACTGCTGGATGTCAAGACGGCCAAAAGGGGCTGGATTAGAAGTAGAGCTGTGTTTTCTGCCCTTTTTCTGGGCAAGTCAGCAGTGGCACCCTCAGTTTGGGGCTCCCCAGTACCAGACTGCCCTGGACCCTCTGGAGTGAGCCCAGTGGAGGGCTTGGATGGTTTGGATCTGAAGGTGCTGGGTGGATGATGAGCAGCTGAGAGCTGGATTTGCCTGATGGGATAAAGAAGGGAAGAGGAAGCCAGACTCTTTTCAGGGGTGAGCGATGGAAGGAAGAAGTAATGAGCCCGATAATGTGAGAACATTGGAAACTCCAGTTTGACAGAAGAAGAAACTTTTTGGGGATGGGCAGACGCTGCTGCAGGGACCTGTAGAGGTTACAAACACTCCATTCCTGGCAATGGACAAGACTTGGCAGAAGAAGGGCCTGAGGAATCTGCTGCAGCTTTGAGCAGCAGGTTGGATTAGGTGGCCTCCAGACACCCCTTCCCAGCTGCATGATTTTCTGCTTTTCAGCAAGCAGTGAAAGAAAAATGAAAAGCAACAACTAATGCTAAGATCATGAAGAGTTTGCAAAGACCAATTAGTGGATGATGTTCTAAGGCTTTTAACAGCCATGTATTTCTGGTTTTGCACTGAAGAGTGTGCCTCCCAAAAACTGAGTGCCACAGTGCGCTGCTGTTTGTCCAGGGTATCCTAGAAATACTGCACAATGCAGCATGTTCTTGATACTCAAAATTCTTAATTCATGAAGTATATTTTGCTTACCAGCCATCAGTTAAAACATTATTGTTTTACTGTAGGTATTTCTCCCACCTAAGTTCCTTTATACATCAACATTTTTTTGTCTCTACATCCTGGCACCCCCTTTTTACAACATTGTACTCTCTGAGAACACCTCTTTGTGCAAAAGATTGTGATAGATTCAATAAAATTCTTCTTTAAGTCTGCCAAAATAATCTATAAGACCCTTGTGTCAGGTCTCCCAAAATACATTGACATATGGGAATCTTCCAAAACTATAGTCTCCAGGGTGGCTTTAATGACTTCCTGGATGGAATCCAATGTCTTGCAGGACCCTGAAGGGTATTTTGTCTTCCTAATGTTACTGCTTCTAATATTTAGCAACAGTCCAGAACTTTAAATATAAATGAATAAAAATATCCAGAAGAGAGAAGAAAAATGGGAATGGTGAAATAACGTATTCCATCACCACTTTCTTGGAAGAAACTGATGAAACTGAGGAAGCAAGAGATTGCTTAAGGCGTTGACTCATTCAGCTGGATGGGGTGGAGGTGGAACAGCTGGAAGCGCAGGTATAGAGTTCCATTCTCCTGGAGAGAGGATTTGTCTGGTAAAATCAGGAGGAAAATATATAGGAAGGCAAAAACCTGCAGAGAATCAAGAATACTAACCTGATCATGTAAGCTTGGTGAAGATGGAGGAGAAAAAAAATTGCTGTTTGTTAGGCTAAGTTGGAGCAGGAATTTAGCTGGAGTAGAACTAGTGATGAGGAAGAGTAGCAAAAATTATTAATGAAACCCAGAAGGCTCCACAAAAATCATGCTGATGAAAGCACCTTGCAAATTTTAAATACCATGTTCAGTAAGGGTTTTTTTCCTCTTAGTTACATGTTGGTGACAATAGAAATTTCAGTAAAACCCTGACAAAAAGTCAATGTTGAGACATGGGAAAATGTAAATATTTACAAGCAATATCTTCGAGACTGCCCCCTGCAGATGTACAACAGGCACTTCCACTGAAATATTAACTGTCCTTACTGTAATACTGATCAACAGTGGTCTAAATTATTCTCCATTGCAAATTAAGTATGTGCGTAATTTTTAAATGCTCTTTACATTGTCATATTAAAATGTCTTTACATTGGACCAAATTTTATTATTCCAAAGAATTAGGGTAGAAATGTTAAAATATTCTGCACGATATATCTGGATATATCTGTCAGTCCGATCTTGAAATAGCTTCATCTGTTTTATATGATTGATTTACTTTAGAAACTTTAGGAAAGTTGATTTTTGACTCTTCATTGGATGTAGCATTCCAACTGATAGGAACAGCAGTGAGTTGATCCCTTTCAGCCAGTGAAAAGGAGCAGCGAGGGCAGAGGGGGAAGGAGCAGATCTCAAGGGCCAGTTCAGTGGAAGGTATCCCCAGTGCTAAGGGATTCATGTTCGTGTTCCTCTCTTGATGCAAAAGAGGGAAAAATCCTCCAGGAAATGACATTGAAGCTCTGTGGACCAAATTATTGCAGGATTAGGTCCAAGCTCACTTCAGTGCAGTTGCTCTGGGCTGCGTTGGTTTTCACCAAAGCCCCCTGAGATACCCGAAAAGCTTTGAATTCCAAATTGTTTCCAGGTCTCCAATTATTCTTCAGAAAACTTATTAAACTTCAAAAGACAATGAAATTTTTTTGCTTACTTCCACAGGTTTTGTTGTATTCAAACATTTGATGAGAGATTTATGCAATCTAGTAAGATCACAGCTCAGATTTCTTTAGCAAGTAGATATGGAGAGCTGTCAAACAAGTTACTGTTTTAATTACAGCACCAAATCTGCACTTCTGAAATTTTAATTTAGGCTGCTGGCTGTATCTTCAGCCACTAAAAGGAGTTTGATTGTACCCAATAGCATTTGAAGGGCAGCCTGCACCTGAGTTAATGTTTTTGTCTGTTCAGAAAATAAAAATATTTCACTCAAGCTTATATGCATGAAGATAATATATCACAAAGTTTTAAATATTGATTTCCATTAAGCTTCCCAGTATGCAAGATCCAAAATGGGTAGTTAAGATCTTTGGAAAAATACTTTCCTGTAGCCTATAACTCATTTAAAAATTTTAAATCAAACAAATGAAAAAGCTCCTTCACCATCAGCGTAATAGTTGCCTTTTTGTATTGCAGTAGGAGTTCTGCACCCATCCTGGTAAGCAGCAGAAATAAATTTCAGTGGCAGTTTCTTGTCCTGGCTTATGGATATTAAAATTGCAAGTGTCCAATTAAAGTGCTTCTTAGAAATTAATTCCACTCAAGCTTATAATAAAAAAACATCTTATTCAATATTCAATATTCAATATATTAAGATTTTAACTTTCTAATAACACGTTTGTATTTTTTCTTTTTATTCCAACAATGATAAAATTATTTGCAGGGTCTAATTTGTAACACTTTGGCTGTTTCTGTTTATACAGAAACAGAAATTTCTGTAAATATTTTGAAAATAAATAAATATTATTATGAAAATGAATAAATATTAGTCTTTTGGAGGATGTTTAGAGTTTCTACATGATAGTGAAAGACTTGACTGTAGAGATAGAGATTGTAAGGGCTCATGTGCATCTGACTTTTATGTCAGCTTTTACACACTTTGATTACACAAAATTATGAAAGGAAAGAAGGTGTTTTCCACTGACATAAATTTGTAGTGATGTTTTTGCTGTCAGGAGAGTTTTTTTCAATTATTATTTTCTTGCTGAAATGTCTGAAAAGTCTTGTTGATGGGGTTTAGGGTGGTAGAAGTGATATAGCAACAAAACATGTAAAGCATAATTTCTGTTAGTAAGCAAACTGCAACAAGGAGATCTAATGTAGATCATAATGCAGCATGTGTGGAGAAAATCCAGTTTTCCTATTAGCTAGTGAAATTAATCAGGATAATTGGTTTCTTTTTAGGATTGTTTGTTTTTCTTTAATAATTTCTGTAATGATCACACCTCTTCAAAACAGAAGAAAGGAGTAGAAACACCTTCCAAAGCACTAATAAATTTCTTTCTGTTTCTTGCAATCCTTTGAAAAATCTTAACCGGATTGAAGCCTTCTCTAATCCAAAATTTCAAAGAACAAACAGTAGCTGGGTATGCGGTGTGATGGTTTTAAGTGTGACTCCCCTCTTTTTCTCTTTGCCTGGAAAGACAGACCAGTGCAGGACAGGAGTGAGAATGAAACAGCAGAGCTGAAAGCACTGTTAATATGAATAGAAAGGTTGAAAGGGGAGAGCAGACTGAGTGTCCTTTGGGTGATCTTTAGAGAAGGATGACAAATGGATCTGCCTCACCCTGGCCGGTTCTTTCAAAATTTTGCTGCAGAATTTGAGTGGGAAAGAAAAGCAAAGTTTATTTTAACTTTGGGTAGAAAAAAAGAGCATATCTTCTGGGTGCCAGACTGGTGTTCAGGTCATGCTGGGTGTGCAGGCATTTGCAAGGTTTTAGCTGCCTCCAATCTCGCTGGTCCCTCGGAAGGAATACGTTGCACTGCCAAGAGCCACTTTAAAATGCATTAAACATAAGTAAAACTGTCAAACCCCCTTCTTCCGCTTCTGTCTGTTCCGTAAGAAGCAAGAAAAAAACCCATTTGTTTCTAAAATACTCATGTGCTTCCTATGTTGCTAAGATGTTTTTGCTGTAGCTGAGCAGCTCTGCTGCTGTCACAGTCCTGTGCATTTCGGTTTCCAGAGTGGAAAACCCTAACAGAATAATCAGGACAAACTCACTTGGGTTGACTGCAGCAAGCTTGTCCAGGTTTCAGACCCAAAATTGTTATTTAAAGGATGCTCTGCATTTGCTCCATCTGGAAAGCTGCAATAACTTGAGCCTTCCTTCCACTCTCTTGTCTTTTTTTTCTTTTTTCTTCCGTTTTTTTGCTGGTTTCCTACACACACATTTCTTTACATAATTCCCATGTTTAGGAATGCAAGATCTGTTGAAGCTGCACTCTTTCCTCTTGTAAAGCACAGCCTCCACTCCTCTCCCTGCTGCCGCACACCGCACTGAGCATCTCTGGGATTTTACAAGCACAAAAGAGCTGTGAGAATAGCAGAGTGGAGACCAGGATCCTCTCCAGAGCTTCCCTGGGGTAGACATTCAATCGTGGCTTCTAAAACTGTAAATTACTGCAGCTCTTAAAATCATAGAGTGCTGAATTACTGCAGTTTTTAAAAATCACAGAGTGCTGAGTCAGCTAACACAGCTGGTAATGAACCCGGCAGGAGCAGATTTCAGTTTCTGCAGGGTTTCTGCCCCTCCATATCACTGCAGTTAAGCCTCTGTATTACAGGAAACTCATTTTTCCTTAACACACAATTTTTTTAAAAACCAGGCGAGTTCTTTTTCCAGGAGGTTGTTTTCAGATCTGCATTCCCAAGCCTTTGACTTGCATGGGATATCTGTTGCATGTAAATTACAGAGCAGCTGCTTGAATTCCCACTGGTTTGTTTCTCTTCACATCTTGTCAAGGACAGAGGAAATACAAAAATTCATTGTTAATCTAATTAAATTAATTAAATTCTAAACAGTCTAATTAAGTACTTATTAGTCAAATAACAATGCTGCTAATACTTCTGGTTGCAATTATATGCAGTTAATGTACAAACAAACAAGCTCTGTGGTATTTATCCTTTTCTTGCATGCTACCTCTTCCCTTTCACTGCTCCTCTGGGTCCAAGGCTTAAAAATTTCAGCTTGGCAAAGGTACAGGGCTTGGCAAGTGATTAGCATCCCAAGCACTTTACCAGGAGGAAGAGGAGGATGTAAATTGTTTCTGCCATTTCAGTTTCCATTTGTGGCCGCTTTAATGTTTGTCAACATGCTCTATACCTTGTTTTTAACTTCATTGATCTGCAGGTTTCATGTTGTATTCAAGTTTTCCATATCTGTTCTGTATGTATCGAGTACTTTTTTTAACCCCTAAAATGTTTGCCCAGTCCTTCAGCTGACTGTGCAGAGGGGTTTACATCCCTGGAATTATCCTGTGCATCCTTGCTCCTATTGCCCTGTGCCTGCCACCCTTCCTGGCTGGAATGGATTCAGTGCCATTTTAGCCAAAGGAACAGAGGTTTTTCTCTGTATTTCTGCTTAGCAAGACTGGTACTGTGAGGGGAGACCATTTCATTTGAGTACAACAGGCACGGCCATACACTTCAGTGTCGCAGATTCTGTGTCTGGCAGGCCTGCAGGGAGAGGGGAAGGTACAGGAGATGCCCAAGTGGCAGCTGTGAAGTAATTCCTCATTCCTCCCTCCTGCATGGAGATGTGAAAGTAAGGCATCCTTTATTTTTCCTCTTTTTCCCCCACTTTTATTCTTCTGTGATGCCACTATTCATAAAATCTGTGTTGTTCCAAAAGCTGTTAAGTGCTTTCTGATAGGACAGTGGACTTCAAAGAGGATTCTTCTGATTCTTCTGGACTCCTCAGGATGTGCAAAGGAAATATCTGGAACAGATTGTAAGCTTGGGACAGCCAGACGATCTATCAAAATTGCCACTACATTTGGAAGTATGCTTCTTAAGTAAAAATCTTTTTAACAAAGGTACCTTTTTAAGTTAATATCCCTTTCAATGTTACAGGTAATAAACTGTCCTTCACTAGGACACAAAGTTAATTTCTCTCTGAAAAATGTATTCATTATGATTAATATGATTAATTTTTATTTATGAAAACAGTCAAAAGGGTATGTTGTATCATGAGAGAGGTGGATATGACCCTTCTTTTTCTTAGCTTGACTGTTATACCCTCCATGTATTCAGAATCCAATTCATAAATCAGGCAGTGGTATTAAGGTGCTGTTCTGCTGGGCCGGCCTGGCCCATGAACTTCTGCCTTGTAATTGGAAAAGTGGATTTTTACCCTGTTTCTACCTGGTTTGTTTTTACTATTTCAAAATTTGACTTTTAATCTATATGCTGACGTAATGAGTGCAACCTGGAAAGTAGCAGAATTTCACCTGGTTTCTTCCAGGTGCTGGAAAACTCATGTGGTTTTCTTAGTCTACTGTTTGTGGAGACACTTTGAAACAAGAACTGTCTAAGAATTTCTCCAAGAATGATTCTTTTTATAAAATATATTTATCAGGAGCCTGAAAATGTGTTCTCTTGAGGTATAAGTCAAGCAGCAGAGAAGCAATCGTGTGAAGAAGTGAAAAACAGGTACCTGTCTCTAAATGGGGTGCCATGACTCAACAGAAAATCATGGCTCTGCTGAGGAATTTCAGTGTAAAAAAGTAATTTATAGGATTGAAGTAATAACATGTTTCATGCTTTGAAACTACAGCATCTAGGCAAAGGATGGAAAATTTGGGAAATGGTGTGCATATTCACATCAGTCCTACTTTAGCTTTTATTAGTAGTATGAGACTGGCATGTGACAGGTTATGAGGAAGCAGAGAGCATTGAAAGACCTTTTGAATGGTAACTTCAAACAGTCTCTTTTCTCTTTGGTTATCAGCCCATTTAGGTGTTTTATAAATAGCAAAGATAGATTGTCAGATATTCGCAATAGGAACGAGCAGGGGCAGGACAGGAAGTAATAAGTTATATGAGATACCAATCATATTTCCATCAACAGAAAAATGAGTCATGATTCATAAAAGCCTCCTTTATACTGGAATACATTGTTTAGAATTTTGTTTAAAAATTAAACAGAATGTCTAGCATTTCAGCATCTTTAACTTCCTGGCTTGATTTCTAATGGACATTCTATAAATAAAACATATATTTCAAAGCTTGAATTATCCTCAGAAGAGCCTATGGGCAGTTTTGGTGGGATATTATTTTTTCAGTGCAGTCATTAATTTGCGAGCTGAACAATACTTTTGCAAGCAAAGCAATGAGTAAGGAGTGTGCTTTGAGCTGGCAAGTCAGAATAAGGCACCTTGTGAAAACAAACATGCAAAAGAAAAAGCTCTCTGCAAAATGCAAAGCTAAATTGATGCCAAGATTGCTGCTCTGAATAGCAGTGTACAGCAGCACAGTGATATTTCAGTCAATTCACCACCTGTGAGTAATCCTCTAAATAAAGGTATAAATTTCACAGTAAATCCTTCTGCAAGGCGTTCTAAGCCCTGAGCATTAACAGGAAAATACACAGTGCACAATTCAATGGGATCTGTGGGGAAGAAGGAAGGTTAGAAGATAATCCCTCTGCCACTTTGCTGTCACACAGCCTGCTTGCATGTATTTGCACAAAGGAACCAGTTTCTTTTCTGGTGCATTTGACTCCACAATCCAGAGTGCATCACAGGCATTGGAGGGCAGGCCTTAACTAGACACTGGAGAAAAGGAAAGTCCTCTCTGGAAAAGCCTTCCAACCCTTTATCGCTAAATTCTTGTGTCAGGGGTGGAGGCTCACGGAATTTTGGGAGCAGCAGAGCCCACGCTGGAGCCAAGAGAAGCAGAAGGTGGGCACATCATGCAGTGATTGCTGACAGACTGTTTCAGCACAGTGACACAAGACCACACCCCGGGTGACATTTCTCTGTTTGACACATGGATGTGCTGTATCATTTGCTTTTTAAAATTTAATCCAGCTAGAACAAACCATGAGACCCGGTGTCTCCCAGCTTCAGTAATGGCTGCACCTGTACCAGGTGGCTCATTCTGTTCAGCCAACTGGCTCATTCTGCACAGCTCTCATCCTTCTTCCTCTTGTGCCATTGCTCACACTCCCCCAGACACGGTGCAGGCTGCTCACCCTGAGCACGAGCTTCCCCCTGAACCCAGGCCAAGCCCTGGCTGGGAGGGTAAGCCTTCGAGGGAGCCAGAACTGTGCCAGGGACCGTGCCAGGAGCAAGGAGGTAAAGATGACTGCGGCCCAGCTCTCAGCCTGTGTCCTGGCCTTGTTCTGTTTACTGGAATAGACAGAGCACGCAGCCAAAGAGGTCAGGAAGAGAGCACAGCACTGAATGTTTTTAGCACACTGGGGACATTTGCCCTGCTGGCCTTGGCAGAGTTTTCTCATGCACCACTTCTGTGCATATGCTCATTCCCTTCCCTGCCTTGCTTTCCCCTCCCTCCCCTGCCTGCTTCCTACCTTTTCATGTATGTCTGAGTCAGATGGTCCAGCAAAAAGCCTGCAATTAGATTCCAGCTTTATTGGGTCCTGTAATGATTCAAATAACTCCTTGAGTTCTAATCTGCTTTGTGAAGGCCCAGCACTTCTGGTCCAGGAGTCCCACTCGGACATGGAAAAGTGGACTAATACTCGACCACCCTTGAAAAAAAATAAAACATATTCCCAGGAATGTACAGAACTGCAAAAGGCTTCTTGCTGCCCTGCCGAGGAGCCTGCAATTGTGTCTGTACTGCTGCGAACTTCTGCAGAAATCACGTTGTTTAATTTCTGGTTTGATTCCAAGGGAATACAGCGCTCTAGTCCAGGCCACCCTGTGCTCTGCAGCACCGACTTTCCCCCTCACGTTTCCTCTGGGGTACAAACACAAGTTGGGGACAAAAGTAGAGAACCTTGTTAAAGCAGAATAAATATTATCACAAGTAATAATACCAGAGCTGAGTAATTTCTCCAGTTAATGTGGCAGCAATGTGGGTAGTTATGTCATCAGAGAAAAGGCAGTGGTAGAAAGGATGGGTCTACTCCATGGATGATTAAGGTGAATTCTCTCTGATTTATATAGGTGAGTTAACAAAGTGAAAATCAGTGAGATTTTCTCTCTCTGCCAGTAAGAGATCACTGCTCCCCCAGTGATCTGTGAGTTCACGCCCTGCTGCCTTCCAGAGCCTGAACCACTTTTTTGAATACAATATAGGCTGTATAATCACTGAAGTGTTTGAAAACTTCATGCTAATTTTGTCTGTTTGTGGTGGAGGAAGCCTGCTGGAGTAGTGAGAATTGCTTTCAGGATGTCCTGAGACAAGCCTCAAAAGCTGAGAATGCAGCTTGATTTGGTCCATGCAGCCCATGAGCGTGAATTAGAGGAACTGTCAGTGAAGGGTGCGCATGCTTGGAGGTCATTTCAGATCTTTTCACAGTTTACAGAAGGCTAAACAAAAAAGAAGTGGTCTTCTTAAGAGAAGGCAGTGATGACTTGTCTTTACCAGTAAAAATCCAGGACAGGGATCTGAAAAGTCAGAAAACATCCTCAGAAATGTGGACATAAAGCTATGCAAGAGGGAGGAGGCAAGCAGCTCCAGACTCCAGCACAGGAGAGCTGACTCTGCTTTTACAGTGAGATCAAGGACAAATTGTCTACTGGCTTTGAATCAAACACTGGCTCAAAACTAAGATAATGGGAAAATTTCCTTTTTATTTGACTTTATTTTTTTAGGGTGGTTTTTATCTTGCTCATTTAAAAGTCTGTGCCTCTGTTCTAAGGATTTTTCTCCAGGATCAGAGATATCTTGCATTCCTCAAGTGCAATTCATTCCTAATAAAACGTTCTATGTTTCATATCAGCCATTAATGTTTCCAGATTGTAAACCTGACAGGTTTAGCAGATTTATTCTTGTTTTCTATTAGTGTGAATCTAGGACTGTGAGGTTAACGTTTAGCGTGCTGTGGAGACTGAGCAGCTCTTTCTGTGTCCATGACTTTGCTCTGTGATGAAACTAAACTGGCAAAATAAACCAGGAAAAGCAACTATTTCCTGAAGTGACTGAAGTCTAAACAGTTGCGGTTTTGACAATGAATTCAGGAAATGAAGATACAAAATATAAAATATATGAATACTTTCTTATTAAATTTAGGGTTTTTTTTATTTAATTTTTTCAAAGTGTCCTGTAACAAAATATAGTGCTGGCTGGGGACAAATCAAATCCTTTTAATTTGCCTGATGAGAAGCTCTGGTTATACCCAGACAATTTAGGCATTAGCTAAACCTCCCTTGAATGACAAGGGGAGTATTTTGTTTGCATGTTTAATTTCTGCTCAGTAATCAAGACCGTTTTAAGTATTTACAGTAAGTTGTGTTTTGATTCTCAGTGGATAAACAAGCTGTTTTTTTATATAAAGCTTATGTCTATAAAGCAATCACAAAATCTGATTCATTCTTCCAGTGTGGGAAAAATACAACTTACTGTGAAAAATCACACTAAGGGATTATCTATTTATTTATCTATCTGATTTAAATCATAGACTCATAGAATGGTTTGGATTAGAAGGGGCCTTGGAGATCATCTGGTTCCAACACCCCTGTGGTAGGCACAGAGACCTTCCACCAGACCAAGCTGCTCAACAAACATGCAAATGAACATATAACTAGAAATACATTTTATATAACACTCAAAAAAAAAAAAAAAGTGATTGTCTGATACTGAGAGCATGTAGAAGAGCTTTTTAGAAAAGTAAGAACTTGACTTAAGCTTCAATGTTAATTCAGTGCACTTAATTCCACCTTCCCAGGCAAAACTGGAGACGTGAAAAAGAAGTGGCAATGAGAATAAGCATGAATTAAAGAATTAAAATAACTTTGCAATAAAATTCTATATCCAAACTGACCTTTGGTGGTGGAAATCACTTGGTAGAGAGCTTAAAAAGAGTAAGGTGGATCCAAATGGTCTCACATTTGGATCCCAAGATTGCAGTTTGGCTTCAGGTCTAACACTGGAGCCACCAGGCACGTCCTGCACTCAACCAGAGGGCCCCAGCAGGACCTCCTTGCACCACTCCAGCTTAAATCTTTATTCCTATAAATAAAATAATTATTCTTGCCTAAAGACTATTGGTTTAGCCAGATAAGGTCAAACAACACCATATTTATCTGCCTAAGAATTGATAATGTTTGTCTTATGCTTTGGGATGATCCTATGTCAGCAAAATGTGATAATTTTATTTTCCCCCCAGAAAGTCCGTAGCATGCTTTTGTATTCATCTCAGCAGATTGTGTTTAACTGGGTTCAGCACTGCCATAAGCTGACAGTACAGATTTCTGCTCTGGTGCCAGTTAATGCTCACTGCAGATACAGCTCAGGGTTCTTATAGGCCGTGGAGCCGCTACCCCACCAAGAAATAGATTTTGTTCCAGGTGGAATAAGTAAACTGTAAGTTTGGGTGTACTGGATTACTTGACACGGTTCAAAGGTCAATTCATAGAGAAACCTCAGTGAAAATCTCCCAGCAGCGATTCTTCTTCTATTTCTTTTCCACCAACTGGGAGAAAACAAAAAAATGAGAGAGGAGAATGTTCTGGCAACAGCACCCTTCTATTAGAGAAGGTTCTGGTTTACTTGTATTGAACAGTTAATTTTCCTTTAGTTTCTGCTGTGTTTTTCTCATTTACATGGATTTCTGTAATTTTACTACTTTTGTAGCTAATTTACAGATTATTCATTGCAACTATTAGCTTTCATGGAGTCTCAGCCCTCAGTTTAATGTATGTACTAAAACTGGTTTACTGCGATTTGAAAGCGTTCATGAGAATTAGACTGTTTTTTAAGTAGCAGCACCAGTGTTTTATTGAGTAATAAATGTCATTTTTGGTTTGTGTGGCACCTGGAAGTACTCTGTACTAAGAAACTGCTCTTACTATCTGTATTGTGAATCAGCTGAAAAGGTGACAGAAGATTCATTTCACTTCCGAGAGTTATTATAAACACATTCTTTGTGTAAGAGATTGAAATACTTTGAATTAACATGTGCAATATTAGGTAGAGAAATATTAACCAGTTAGTAGATGATTCTGTACTCTTACAGATGTGTAAAATATTAAGTACATATGTACACATACTCAAGAAAAAAAACAACTTAGTTTTGTGTGCAACATTGGCTTAGAGCAGAGCCACGGGGAAATAACTTTATTTCATCTTTTTCATATAAATTGGCAGCATTTTTAAAACAGATCTTTCACGTCAGTTCTGTACATGATTGTTCTGTTTTGGCTAGCTGAAATACCACTTCTTATCTTGCATCTCTGTGCTGGCTCTTGTCCACTTTTCAGCTACTCCTCTGCATCTTCTGACTTAGTTTCTTTGAGAGACAATTTAGTGCTTAAGATTGTCTTGTAGGCTGCCTGCTTTGGGGTTTTTTTTGGTTTGTTTGGGGATTTTTGGGGTTTATTTTTGTGGTTTTGTTTTGGTTTTTTTGGTTTTTTTAACTAGATGTCAAACTGGTTTTTTTTAGCAAGGAGCATTCAGACTTTTTGTAGATAACTGTGAAGGTGGCTCTCATTTTGTTATAACTAAGTGGCACTCATGAAGGAACAAGATTATTTAGTTCAGAGGTATAGTCCTTAAGACATTAATAAAGATTTTGTTCTTATATGATAGAAAATTTTCCATGTTTACATTCAAACTCAATCCCTTACTGTTTTCATTGTTGCCATTCTGTAAGTGTTCAATAACTCGAAGAACAAGAAATATTTCCCACTTTCTTTTGCAGGAAATACTACAGAACATTTTCTCCATGAGGACAGTAAGGGATTGTAGTAATTTTTCTTCTTTATTTTAAAAAAGCTGGTTTTAATAACAACCTGGAATTACCCATGTATAGTCCATCAAGGCTTTTATGATCTTCAAAACAGGGAATGCTTTTTGTTCCAGTGACTTTTGTGAAGTCACATACCAGAGTGATGAGCATAAGAAACCCTAGAGAGACAGGAAGTCAGATGTCCTATAAGGTTAAATTCTTTTCTTCTCTGGGTTGACTTTTTCTGTAGAACATACCATGATGTGGCACTAGCTCCAACTCACTTTTAAGAGTAAGCAGAAATTAATCTCATTTCAGGCTGTATAATCCTTGTCCCTTGCTCTAATTTCAGGTTTTACATGTGTTTTTAAACTCAACAACAGTTGTGAGTCCCAAATACAGCTTGATCATGGAGCATTAAAAAACATGATGATGGTTATTTGGTTAGCCACCAATTTCCTTTCTCATGCTCTCAGTCTCAGATTACTGAGCTTTCATCTGGCATTCTCAGACAAGCTCACTAATTGTCCTGTAGCAGACAAATAAAGAGCACGTTTCACAAGTAATGTGTGGGACGTACCAACTAATGTCAATTCATATGTTGCCTGGATACAGATCTTATTTGTGTTTAGGATTATTTAATTAACTTCTTAATTGTAAAGAACAGAGAATTGAAGCATGCAGTCCAAAGTCCAGTCAACGCAAAACTCAATAGACTGTAATGAATTTTGGCTCGGACACCCACTGCTCTGATCATCAACTATATCATAGTTGTAACATAAGAGACGAGAATTAAAAGCAGCTCAGATGAAGTTGGAGGAGGCTGCGTGGAGGGGGAGGATGTTATTAGGAATACCAGACTAATAGAAATGCATTTGTAGAGAGCGTTGTTCAACATGTGTCATGTAGATGAAAGGAATGCTGAACAGCTGCTCAAGTGAATATTGTCAATCTCCCTAACAGGCTAAGCACGAAGGGTCTTTGGAAGAACAAACTGTGGTAATGGGATCTCTGGATCCCATTTTATCTTTTTATGGATCTTTTTATGGGTTTTTGGGATGAAAATTGCAGGAAATATTAAATGTTTGATATTGGTGTGTACTGCTCAACGGTCACTGAAGGGACAGAAGGATGGACAGAGGTTGTAAAGGTAATGTTTAAAAGGGAGTCATACTCCCTCTCTGTAAACTTGCAGAAACACGTAGTGTAGAAATGCAGCTGATGTTTGAGTTAATTGAGGAAGGTGACTGGGGGTGAGGCTTCTGCAACTCAAAGATTTTGATCCAGGAAGAACCCCTCACTCATTTGCTGTCAATCTATGGTGAATTTCCATCCAAGAGGAGAAATGGAAATACAAAAATACAACAAAATTGTCAGATTTAAGGGAGCTCTTAACAGCAGCTGCAACCTGAGTGTATAATCAAGCTGCATTAGGCCGCTTGTGCAAGATTAAATGGGGCTGTCAGTTATTCTTCAAACTCAGAGGTACAGGAAGTCCACAAAACCTTAAATATATGGTGTCTGCTCTAATATCCTCTCAAGCAAGTCCAGAGGAGCTGAAAATAACCATAATCATGTATCTTTTACTCTAGTTGTGTTTGCCAGACCAGGTTTGGGGTGAAATGAGAAGGTTTAATGTAAGAAATCTAATTTTAGCATTGCCATAAGAAGAAAGGATCAAAATACAAAAAGTCATTGATAAAATGAACAGTGAACTGATGACCCAGATCAAGGATATGGTGTAAGACTATTTTAGTAGAGGTGAAAGAATCTGAAAAAGGACTTTTTGCACACAGTGATGGGGAAATAGTGGTCCAAGCTATATCATCATTTCTAAATCACTGCAGCCACTTCGCCATCCCTTGGAGGGTCCAGGAAGCCAGGGTTTTGTGATTCTTTCTCCCTTTGTATACTTAATATTAAATGAGACCAAGTACCCTGCTGATCTTGTAGAGCTTAACTGAGATATCAATGCTAATCATTACTTAATTTACTCATTAATAAAAAAAAGGGGGGGAATATTCCATGAAAGGATCCACGTACTGCCTTGACAGCCTGGAGCCAAACATGATTCCATAATGATATCCAGACTGATGGAGGGTAATTCCCACTATTTTACTCCTGACTGTGTGAAAACAGGAGAGGTGGCAAAAGGCATTGAACCCACCCAAAAGCAGTAAAAATTATAAGAGTACGAATGTCTGCTGCAGGTGATGAAGGCTATAGAGATGAGAGTCAGAATCAATGGATACAAAGCTGTGCCCATTAGTTTTCTGGGACTGGAGGTAAAGGGAAGCCAGAGCAAAGTGGGGTTTTTCCTGCCCTCCTCTGGAGATCTGCCTGTCCGATGGCTATGAGCCTCCTGTGCTCCTCCTGTAGGTGTGGGGGGTTTCTTCTTGCTTGGTCTGCTTGGAACACACTGTGTGAATTAAAGCACTGGCAGGGATGGCTGAGCTGTCTGAAAATGAACCATCTCTGTCTCCCAAAGTGCTTTGTACAGAGGTGGTAGTTTACTGACCATGAATACTTTGAAAGACCAGCTTCAACAAAAGCTGTGAACTTAAACCAGTCTGCATTATTAGGAGACAAAGGTTTGCATTTGCTGTGGTGCATGGAATTTTCTATTGCCATAAGCAGACCGGAATGGAAAAAGGATAAAATTTGGATATTTAAAGACTAAATGAAAAGAACTTTATTTTTTTTTTTTCTTCAGCATCTATATGACATTTACATGTAGGCTGGACACCACCTCTTTCTATACCACTCCAGAATTTTGGTCTCCCACTGAATAATCCTTTCTGAATTGTCATGAAAGGGAGGCTCAGATCCTCTGCAGTGATGATGTGCTGGATTTGATTACAGACTAACAGACTTCAGGTGCTTCAAGCACCAGAGCTTAAGAAAAAAATCCTCAGGATGTTTATTGAGTCTTATTTACCAGACTTGGTTTATACCATTACTAAATCCATGTAATTCATTGGATTTTTTTGAGATTATGTGCTGTGAAAATACTAAAGTATTTCAGAAAGATTTCTTTTACTTCAGTACAATTTATCCTTAATTCAGCTTTTACAGACTTTTATGTGGTAGCTACCTTACAACCCATTAGTTCTTCAGAAAAGCTGATCCAGATTTTGTAATCTTTCTTCCTTTTTTTCTCCCCAGATGACTTTTCACAGGCCAGAAGTTTCTCTAAAATCTCTTTCTTGACTCATTATTTCCTGGCAATTCTAAGCCGGTTCTTTGTTTTCTATTCCAAGAGTCTGGAATGCCATAATATTTCTCATTCAGTTTTTGAGGAAGAGTTGTCTGGTTGTCGTGTAAAGGTTTCAGTGTCCAGTTCCAAAAATTCATAATAACCTTATTTAATATTTTAGCACACCAGTGTTTCACTTAAAACAATCTAGCCAGTGTTTTTGTAACAGTGATGGTATGGAGATTTTAGGGAAGTTAGGTGTGTAAGGATATATTACCTCCCTTTCTACTACTGGCTTCTCTTAAAAGGAAAAGAAAAGAAAAGAATATTTCTTCACACAGTGCTGCCTTGTGCAGTTATCCCACAGTAACTGGAAGAATATATTTTTAATAAAATGTTTTAGAAGAGTGCCAAGTCATTCCTGAAAGCCAACTCCTGTCTGAAGTTCTCTTTTCACCTGTTTGTTGCCCTTCTGAACTCATTGGGATATTGAATAACTTCTTTTCTATTTTGTTTAATTCTGTGTGAGTGGTGCCTAACATATTGGAAGTATTAACATCAGGACACAGGAATGAACCTGAAGCCCAGTATGTCCAAGACACACATTTTAATGAGAAAGGACACGTCCCTAAAACCAGTTCAGTCACCCAGTGCTTCAAACAATTATGGCCATTGCTGATCTGTAACACGCATCTTACTGTAAAACCTTAACTGTGCAGGCATTGACTCAGTGTCCATGAAATATGTAGATTAAATCAGGAAAACTGGCCTTGTTCACCATCAAATAAAATACAAAGTCCTGAATCCAAGATGTTTTACCATGTTATTTTGCCAGTAAAATAAAACTGCATTTTTTCTCATGGATCAACACAGTGGAAGAGGTGTTAATCTTTGCTGTAAGGGATATTTACAATATGGAAATGCTGCACAAGAATGGCTTTCAGGTTCTTTTTCCCTGGGCTTTGGCTTTGAAACTCCAAATTCTAAGATATTGAAAAGCACAGTGTAACTTTAAAAAATCCTCAAAGTGCACTGTCCTGAAACCAAACTCAATAGCAAATGTTCTGCCTCTCACAATCTCCTTTACAAAAAAATCCTCTGGAAAAATCAAAAAGAAAACACTTTCCTCTATCCATTTCAGGCTACAAACTCCACAACCCTTTTGCTTTTTATTTTGGTTAACAGCTTGGACTCCCTTACTGCATAACTAACCTGAACAAATATTGTGCCTTAGATCATTTCAAGGGAACAAATTCCAAAACAAGCAAAGGAACAATAGACAACAATTATTTTTTTTTTCTCCAGGAAAAAAAGTAGCTAATTAATTATCCGCCTAAGGAGGAGAGCTAATAATTTACGGGTGTTTTTTTGATTAACCAAAGTACAGTTTATATAGATTTTTAAGTCGGGAAGGAAAAAAGAAACCATATACAGTAGTTTTGAGCTACCTTCAGCCCTACTGTGCTGTGTACATCTTGTAATAATATCCTTAGCAAAACAAGGAATGGTTTACACAGCCCCATGCTGCACAGGAACCCTGTAAATACAGGAATTTTACATAATGTACGAGTGTCAGGCTTTATAGAGGGTATTACATACTTCTGCTACCAGGAACGAAGCTTTGTGGTCAGTGAAAATGTTCATCTATAGACCTGTTGCTGGTGTTGAGCAATATTGAATTTTGGAATGCTGGTTTGAGTCCAGAGCCTTTCCTATCTCCGGCAAAGCCAAGACTACAGAGGGTGAGGGCAGCACTTCCAAGCGTGTGGACTCCTGATTCCTTCTGATTCTCCCCAGATACAAACACAGCAAAGGCCTCTTGGTTTCATACTTCCTTTGAAAGGGAAGGGAAGTAAAAGGTTCTATTACAACCCAAAATCTGATTGACTTTGGCTGTGGTGAGCAGCTTCTGTGGTGGCTCTGAGGCACAGCTGCTCCTCTGAAGGAGAAGAGAAAGGTGTCTTCCCTGGAGTACAGCTGACTGCACATACTGCAGCTTTTGCACAGTGACCCAGCCCCCAGGATGTGCCTAAGTGTTTCTTGTGTCTGGTGACTGTTGATAAGTTTTTGTGTCAATTATTACATTTCTGAGAGCTTTTCTGGGAAGCTCGACTCTTGTTAGAAGCAACAGGGGGAAAAAAAAGAACAATATGAGGATAAAGAGGAATGTTTGCTAATCAGACTTTGTGACTGGCAAAGAACAAGCTCAGGGTTTTGGCAGCTCTCTTGGGTCTGCAGTTCTGGTGTCAGTTTTGAGCATGTACTGCTTCTGGCTAAGAAATGAGAGTACTTCTGTTAATCTGTCATATTGTCCCTTAAAAATCTAACTGGAAACCAGAGATTTACAGCCCTCTAGGGTATGGCTGTCTCTAAGGGAATATACCTAAGCAAACAGCGGCCTGAGGAGCAGGATTGGATCCACTATTTTGGGTGTTCATGAATCCCAGGACATCCCACTGGAAAAGGTGCCAGGCATGAGGTCTCCATGACACACCAATGCACTTGGAGCCATATTCCCCTTGGAGTGTGTGTGCAAGCAGTCCTGTGTTCCTCTTACTCACAGTGGGAGCTATCCAGGCACACGCTGTCCCAGGGGGACATTTAGCTAAGCTGGTGTGCTGCTGTGCAGGTCACAGTGCTGATGAGCTGGTGCCCATGGCTGCACTAACAGCCCTGCCCTGCTTTGGGGCTGGCTCGCCTCCAGCAGGTGCAGACAGTCACTGTGTCAAAGACATGAATGTGTCACGGGAGCAGGGATGATCAGCCCACAGGAGAGGGATTTGGAAATCCTGTTCAGTCCGTGAACTGGGTGGCACAAATGTCTGAAAATCCCGTTACTTATTGAGCTTTCTTACCATGGATCTCAGTGCCTCATTTTGGGCTTCCTATCCCTGCTTATGTTGCCTCCATTTCTCACCTGGATACCTTCACATTTTTACTGAGCAGCTGTTCCTTTTTATTTTTTACTAGACTATTTCGACTGATACTTAAATGAAAGCCACTCTGCTGAAGAACAGAACACTTCTGCTCCCAAGGGAACGTTCTCTTCCCATGAGTGCAACAAGATGCTTCTGGGTAAAATCTCGAAATAAGTGATGTCTTTTTAATTTGACACAGCTTTACATTACGCTCTCCTGTCTAACACCTTGCCTCACGCCACTCTTCTCTCTTCCTCTTCCTGGCTCCAATGACCTACCTCCTGTGAATTTTTGTCATTTGCAGTATTCCTTATCCTGACAGCTGGAATGAGATCACACGAAGCAGGAGCACAGCAGATACAGCTTTGAGTGTCAAAGCAAAGTGTTGCAAAATGAGCATGCTCTGTTGGGTAACTCAGCTGGGTTTTAAAAAACATAAACTCCTCAGAATTCTGACATAAAACTAAAGATTAACTGGGCATCTTGGGGCATGACAGCAGAATCAGGTGCAGTGCTGATATTATTTGTTCAGGACTGGAATGTGAAGCTAAGGATGCATTCAACAGGAGACTGAGACGCTCTCATGAGCTGATTGCAGGTCTGTTATAGCCACACTTGCAGTACTACTTTGAAAACTAGTTTTCACTTATTTTCATTTTCTAAACTGCTGAATAAGAGAATACTCAGTGTAAAATGCTTTGATAGCTTCCAAATGGAATTTCTCTAAGTCTGCTTCGGGTTTATTGTAATACTAAACTTTTGATTTCACTCTAGGGAGAGATCATTAATTATGTAAAGCAGACCAAAATTTAGCAATGCTAATGTCACCCAGACTATTAAAAAAATTTGAGAGGTGTCTTGTAATTTGGAACTGGTGCTCCAATCCTTTTGAGCTGGCAGAGAGATAACACAATAAATCTGTTGTGATCTTCAAGCTCTGGGTTGAACATTTTGCTGTTGATAATTTTAAGGGTGATTAAGAGGAGACCAATATTGTTGCTTGCTGAAAAGGAGTCGAATGAAAAATCTGTGTCTTCTTTGGATGTGCCTATGCTCATTTCTGTCCTTGGCCTTGCAAGCCACATGCAAAATATGGGGCCAAGCGGCCTCCCTGAATGAGGTTTTTAAAGGATGTTTTTAAAGGATGCTGACAGGGATGTCATTGGAACATGTAAGGTGGGAGCATTAATTTGCTGTCTGCCACACGGCAAAAGGTTGTTGTAACTGATAGTTCAAAGAATACCTGGGGAACTGGACAAATCTCTCCACAAATGCCCACTGAATGTTCAGAATGACCAAGAAAGATGACTGGAAATTTTGGGTACCCTATCTTTCTGCAGTGAGATGAGAAGAGGAAAAGTGTGGGAAAGCACTCAGCCAACAGCATGAACAAGCTTGAATGTCATGAGCTTCCCACTGGCATAGAATGAAGTGAAATTATTCACTGACTCCTGCAGCCCCCGGGCTGTGGCACAGCAACCAGAGCTTTGTTTCCCAGTGAGAATTTTGCAGAGATCATGGGCTAAACTCTCTGAACACCCGAAACCTCTGACAACACTTAGACCCTAAATCTGTGGCTCAGGTCTGCTCCTGAAACAGCGTTTACCTAAGGGAGCATTGAACTGTTCCTAGGTTTTTCTTCTTTGCTATTTTCTTACAATGTGGGCAAAAGTGCAAAGCTCCCACAATAAGATCTTCATTAGCAAGTTCAGTTCTTAGAGTTGAAAGACAAGAGAAGAAACTACCATGGTTCTAAGGAAGGAAAGTGACTCAGTTCCAGAACATAGTCACACAGCCAGAGCACTTGGCTTCATCAAACAAGATAGTAAACTTTTGGTAGAAGTTTTAGAGATCAAACCAGTTAATTTTTATTTTTTAGATCTAAAATATTATGCTTAGAACTAACATTATATAAATCTTATGGCCAGAGTATTTGTTTTGAGGTCATGTTCGGAGTCTTCTCATGGTAAAGGGAGAAGGAGAGGAAGACCCCTAGGACTGCCACATTTGATCCATTTCAGATAATTTTTTAAGGGTGGAATGAATCACATCTTCGGAAAAACCTTCCACTGAGAACTCTAGGTGAGTGTCTCAAATACAGATGTGCACTGGGACAGATGTACCCCACTGCAGACTGTGATTGATACACACTTCGTGTACAGGTTTTTCCATAGTTGAGCTTTTTTGGACAGAACTTCTCTCTGTGCCTCTCTCTCAGCTGCAGAGTAGTTTTCTGATTGTTGACTGTGACACAGAATATTGCTGGTAAAATCACCGGAAAAGAAAAGCGAACCAAAATCCATTCAAACAGCTCTCTAAGTCAAATTGAAATTCTGCCTTGACAAAATGTGATGCTTTAATGGAGAGGCTAAAATGGGAATGTTTCTTGTTTAGGTTAAGCAAGTGGCTTTCAAAGAAAATCCTTAGGGCTCAATTAGGAAGAAATAAGGCAATAGAACTCTGAAAGTCTATATTACAGATGGTAGAAGGCTGTGTGTTCCACATCTATGTCATATGTAAACACAATATGGAAATAATTGAAATGGTTTTTTCTCTTTTAATTTAAAATTATCTGACAAATACTGCCCACCTGCATAGCAGAGAACCACTTAAAAGCACTCTAATTTATTGAAGCAACAGAAATGTTTAAGTGCAGCCTCCCACACAGTTTACCCATTTGTTTTCTTCATCAATGCTAATTGTTAACTCCACCTGGAAAACAGCACTTTTCCCCTCACATGCCTCAGATAACAAAGAAAATAAACTATTGAGAAATAGTATGGGGCTGCTTTTTCTTTTTGTTTTCCTGATGGTTCTTCCTTTAGATGTCTGTTTCTAGGACTACCCAAGGACAAACTTGCTCCTAGGCACTCATACAAACTCTGCTGTGTTTCCTAACACTTCAGTCTTTGCCTTTGCATCCTTCACATTTTGTAACATCAGTTCTGCACGTGATGCACATCCTGCTGCCTGCCTGAGTACTTGCTGAGCAGCTCTCACACATTCCTGGCCAGGGATTGAATGAGACTATTTTTTAATGCTCTGACCACTTTTAAGCTCCTGCTCCTTTCCCATCTCTCGAGGTGAGGTGGCTGCCTGAGGAGACCTCAGCCTCCCTGCGATGCTCTCTCACCAGATGAGGTGAAGTGTGAGCAGCAATTTACATCTTGTCCAAATCAGAGGGGTTCTTTTATGACAGAAAGGTGAAAACGTGAAGTGGCTCAATGTTTGTTGGTTGGTTGTGGAGCCAGGCTGAAAGCCCAGCAAGCACTGGGTACCACTCCAGTAAGCAGCTGGTTCAGACTGGGGAGCCCCCATCACCCTCCCAGCACTGTGGGTTCACCATCCTCCCAGATGGGACTGGTCACTAGCACACATTGTTGCACCTTGTCTGCTCTGTGCTTTTTCACCTCACAATTAATCCCTGTCTCAGCCTGCTCCCTCTGATGGTGTTTTCTCTCCTCCTCAGATCTGGAAGTACTTCTTGAGAGACCAGGGAAGAGAAGACAAGGAGTGTATCTTATCTGGCCACCGAATCACCTATTCCTTTTGTTAGTGTGCCCTTAGTTTCCTTGCTTAGCCTTTGATTTTGGCAAGCTCATTCCCTAGAGGTTTCTCAAGAAAACTCAGGGCTTTTTGAGCTAATTTCAACTTGTGAAGCCTCAATATTTTTACTCTCAGGATCTTTTCAAGTGCTTTCTTCCTTTTTTATTTTTTCTTTTCCTTGAATCTAAATAATTCCTTTAACCTACTTCTGTATGTCTGTACACAAAGGAATTGCTATGCTATCTCACAGCAGCATTCTGAATAGATTTAAAGGGATTTCAGAGCTTCAGCCATAAATATCATGGAAGTGCTTACATTGCAAGCATGTTCTTATAGCACACCTCTTCCAGAACAACAATCCAAACTCTGTCCTTGTGGAAAAACTGCCTGATGCCTTCCAGAAGGAATGTATTGGTAACTTATTTCAATGTATGTATTCAAACAAAATGAAATATAAGATGTTTCCAAAACAAAAGGTGGGTTTGGAGTTGTTTTTAAAGATGGGGTGTATAGTTTTCATGTATGCACTTGCTGAAACACATATTGTGCTTGTCTTCCTGTACATTCACACAGAGCTTAGCCTGATAATCTGCAATTCCACTTAATGTCTTTATCCTTTCCATATGCCAGAATGATCTCATTATTGTATATATGGACACCTGTTCCAAATTATTTCTAATGGCCTTAATTAGGCTTATTTAAAATTTTTATTATTGTTTTTCAGCCTTTGTTTAGAATCAGACTTCTGACACGAATTTGTCAGAAATTGCAGGGGTTGCAAATGAAGTTGCATGCACTAACAACTGCTGTGGCAGCTGTATACAATATGTACTACTCCCATAACATTCCTCAAGTTGCAATAAATTTGATTCTCTACCTGCCTTAGTGATTTAAGTGCTTGAAGTTAAAATTTTAAAGCAACCACCTCTTATTAAATTATAGTCATAAATTGGTGTAATAACTACCTTCTTAATGGTCAAAGAGTACAGCCAAGACCAACAAATCTGTTCACTAGAGGAAAACACGTACACATCAATATAAACTGTTAAAACACATTATCAGTTATTTTCTTAAGTAGATAGTTGGGGTTTATTTAGTTCATTTAAAAATAAAGAAAATAATCCCCTCTCCTTTTCACAGGTAGTCGTGTGTATGACAGGGGGAACATCTTCAAAAACCTATGAAATCCATACATGCTGACAGAAAAGAGGAATATTTTAGCACTGGTCATTCATTTAGTCAGCATGACCCTTGCTGTTGAGCATAGCTTCCTTCTCAGAATTAAGAGCAAATTTGGAATGGAAATAATGGAGGTCTTGGTTTACTTATCCCTTCAGCTGAAAGGTGAGCTTGCTGTAAAATATTCCCTCTCTTGTCATGGATCTGCTGCTCCCTGTCCATCAGTCACTGCACAGACTGTGGAAATTCGACTTTCAGCACATTAAAGGTCGGAGGTCTGCTGTGCCAGCAAGGGACAGAGCAACAGCAGCAGGCCTTTATGGGCTTTCCATCCCTCTTTATGTTCCTCTGGTTTCCTGTGTCCATCCCCCTTGGTGAGGGAGAAAGGCAGGCTTGGATCACAGGGCCCTTACTTCAAGCATAAGGAATGTGGCTTTCAAAGCTCAGCCAAGTATGAGCTACCAAGATACAACACCCTTTTAAATTGTAAATGTTCAGCCAGCAGCACCTTATTCCATACATCTGCAGTGCTCAACACAACACAGACCTGCTCCTTCTTGAAAACAGAGTCAATACCACAGAACTACTGAGTCTTTGTCACAGACCTGATAGAGCCAGCAGTATTTTTATCTGTACTCTTATTAAACCTCTGATGCCTTAAGCTTTAGATTTTATATTTTCCAGATTCTGTACTGCATTAGTGTGTAACTCTGAACTTCATATAAAGTGTTAGCAAGTTCTCCTCACAGTTTAGTCAGACAAAACAATCCTTTCCCAGCCCCAGAACCAAGGACACCGTTGCAGCTTCAGGCCCAAAAAAGTTAAAACAACAGCAAATTGAGGGGAGCAAACTGAGAGGATGTGACTTCATTACCTGAAGCTGTAATTGGACAATTAACCCCAATATGTAAATGGACCAAACTTATAAAAGTGTAGAAACCCATGACCATTGTCCATCTTGGGTGTTGCCTCAGCCAGGCTCTCGTACTGCCCAAGGCCTTTGAAAACCTTTTTAATAAATCCCTACCCTGTTCTTCTAACTGTCTAGCTTCTGTGCTAGGTAGCCTCTTTAGGCATCACCCCCATCATTTTAGTAAATGTTTCTTCTTGTTTACACACAACCTTCCTCAGCTAAGTGTCAGAGTGCTTCAGTGTTTCTCTGAAGCCCACTGACCAGGAGGAGGGCTAGGGAGTGAACTAGGGTGACCACACCAACCATGGTGTGCTGAAGGTCCCTAATATATTACTTTCTTTTGATTATCACTATTTAGCACTCAATAATGGGTTGCAGATATTTCAAACCCAAGTGACTACTTAGTAAGCAAGTTATCCTACTGGACTCTGAGTTAATTTCACTTAGATATGGTTGCCAAAATTTGAGACTAAAACTTGTCTCCAATAAGTTTTTTGGGTTTTATTTTTTTTCCCTTGGGTTTTGTTTGGGTTTTTTGTTGTTTTTGTTTGTTCGTTTGTTTGTTTTGGGGTGTGTTTGTTTGTTTTCAAGGATATGCAATTACAGTAAACTTTCAAAGCACTGCAGAAAAGTTACTACTGAGCAATTTGCTTGGGAATTAAAAATACGCTGTGGTTATATGCATTTGGTGTGAGACATGGTCAGCATCAGCTTGGGGGCAGCAGTAATCACTAGTGGAGTGCTGAGTGTGGTTGTATTTTGCTCAGCCTTCTGGTTTTTAAAACCTTTAAAATGAATACATGATGCTTTCCAGTAAAGAGCAGTTTCTCTAGAGCATTTGCTACATTTTTCATATATTTATTCTTACTTGAGTCAAAGAGGACATGTTAAACAGCCTTTTGTTCATAGCATGTGGTGATCTAAAACTCTGTATCCAGGACTTGTGCATTTTTCTTACTATCTGATCCAATAGTGTACAGAGTGCCTCCAGTTTATAAATCAAGAATACCTTTCCATTTTTATGTGATATCTGTCACTTTGTGGTTTTGATCCTTAAAGAATACATTTTACATGAAGGATTTTTATAACCATGGTATTTTTAACCTTAGATTACAGAGAATTCTTAAAAACAAACATTTCCTCTGTGCATTACAGCTAAAAATGACTGAATGACAACTACTGCCAGTAAACTATTCCATCTTTAACAAAGGTCGTGCCTAATGTTGACAGCAATTACAGTATTGCTGTTAGGTATGTGCCAGGACCTGGAACTCTCAGACAAATTTCAGCTCTGCTGTCACTCGAGATATTTAATTTCAGATTTTTTGTTGTTGTTTCACTTAGGGTGATATAGCTGACCACATATTTTTCATGGTAATTTGACTTGGTAAATATGAGATCAAAGCATTTTGTTGCCGTCTCAAGATGTTGGTAAATTACAGCAGAATCACGGTGTGGAACAGATGGGAGTTCTCACTTGTTTGGCAGGTGAGTGATTTCACTGCAAATGGAATCCTTCCAGCTCAGCTTTGTGGCACTGCAGCACAATAAAGGGCAGAGTATGCATAGCTACCAGCCTAGCTTCCTGGGAAAATAATGAGAAGGAATTACCAGCTCGTGCTCAAGAAAATAAAGTGATCTGACTGAGAGGGAAGGACATCAGGAAGAATATCTGAAGGCATCAGAGCCACTGAAAAACAATGTGATGGACTATTTCTAGTAATATTTTCACTGAGAGATATTTAACTATGTTGTGTTGAATTATTAGCTTGCTAAATTGATATTATTTCCAGATAATAACGTTTCACAAAAAAATTAATCCTGTTTGGAGAAGAAAAAGTAAGATTTCTTGTAAATTTGTTGGTTTTATGAACAGTATTTTCATTTGATGTTCTCTCTGGTTTATTTTATATTTTATGGAGTAACAACAAATCTCAGCGTGGGTTTGTTTCCCACAAGTCTTGTTACAGAAGTGATTAAACACAAGGGCACTGCAGTTCAGTTCCCACCTGTTAAAGTTTAATCTTTAGCCACTAAGTGGTTCTGTGACATGCTTTGGACTACTAATGCCGTAAAGCCACATGGCATCTCTTAAAATTAATTTGTAACAAGCTAATAGAATACATCTGAAACACCAGGTAGAGTTAGGAACTAGAAGCTGTTAATGTGACTAATTACTGCCTCGGGCTCAGCTCAGTTGAAGAGCCTGTGGTTAGACCAAGCTGGTTTGCAGGATGCTCCTGGGAACTGAGAGCTTTGGACAAGGCTGCTTTCCGTGGCGTTTCTTATTGAAACAATCTGAACCAAAACTCAGCAAATCTATTAACAACTTGCAATACAAAAGATCAGTGGGGTCCAAAATCCCAAAAAAAGGAATTCCAGTCCAGAACCAAGCTGCTACATCAGGATACATAACAAAGGGCCCTGGATAAGTATTCAAAGATGTGTAGTTCTGTACAAGAAGATATACCCAAAGTGAATTCCAGTGAAGATCATGGTAGTAGTGATCATGATAATCAGAATCTCAGAACAATTCATTAAGAAAAAATCCAGCAAATTATGATGGCACCTTTATACTTTTAGCAGTAGCAAAGATATTGGGTACAAAGTATTGAACAGTATTAAATCCAGTGGGGTGATGTGTGGTGAACTAAATGCTTAGAGATGCTGTGCAACGTGGACCATTTAAAAATGTAAATCTTTTTCTTGTGCTGAAAATTCTGTTTATTTTGGGACTTGAGAATACAATTTAGTGTTCTGTTTTTAAAGCCTGGAGATATTGGGATGGAAGTTCTGCCTTCCAGACGGCTCCAAGTGAAAGCAAATTTTAATAACTTTTTTTTTCCTATTTAGAAGGATATAACATAGAAACTTATTTTAATGGGACTATATTGATATTTTCTCCCAAAGCACCAAGTCTTGGGACTGCATCCCATGGTGGAGCTCCTGCATGGCACTGATGCCAACATGGAGAGATACCATGTCTAGGCAGCTGGAATGTTTGCTTTAGTTGCATTTCCAAAACTCGTTCCAGAAGAACTGCAAATGTGCACACATATGTGCCAAATCTACAGGAGACTGAAAGAACCCCCTGGCAACCTGACTGCTTATGTAGCAGGGGTATTTCATGGCTTTTTTTGGCTGGTTGCTCTTAATAATTTTTGTTCTGCAAACTGCTCCAAGAAGATAATCCTACTATCAAAATGAAAGCATTTGAGTATTTTTGAATTTACCAAGAGCCTGGTACACAAAGAGGTGCCACTGGGAGTATTTTGTTTGATGGTGCCTGCAACTGGGTAAATAGCTTCTTTTAAAGATGTTTTCAAATATTCAAACCCCCTTGGGAATGAAAGAACACACATTTCTGGGGACAAATATAGAGCTTCTTATCAGAACTCTGAATCACACTCTGGCCCCAAAGGAGCAGAAAAAGGTCTAACTCCAAAAGAGAGATTTTTTTTGGGTAAGGGCTGTACTCAGATGGGTTCTCTATACCTGGAGTTTTCTTCTAAATAGAATTGAGAGGTGCTATTGCCAAAAACCAGGGAAACTGGACAGGGAGGTTGTTCAGGGGGATGTGGTTCTCTCTTCTTTTGTTTGTTTTCTGCAGTAAAGCTCAATTACTCAATTAGAGTCCATCTTGTGCAGTTATTAGACATAATGGGAAGTGAAGAGAGATGTGAAACCCGAGGCACAAGAACAGAACATGGGAAAGGACACAGTCTAAAATTCAGACACAAAAAAACAGTGATAAGATGCACCCCAAGCTGCCAGTGCAGAAATACCCTTGCCGGGGAAGACAGAAGTAAAATTCTGCAGTGAGTCTGGTGCAGCAGCCAGCCAGGACAGCTGAGTGTGCATTGCCAATTGCAGTTATCATCCACAGCATAGAAAATTATTATTGTTGCTAAACAGCTTAAATAAATTGAAAGCAAGGTGGCAACAGTGCCGTGAAGTAGTCTATGCAATAATTCTGATACGCTCTACCACTTTTATGAGCCCTGTGCATATTAAGCAGTCCAAACCAAACACAGATAATTACACAGTAAAACCATTCAGCATAAGGAAAGGCTGCTGATTCCATCTGAGCTGCCTGGTACAGAGTCAGGACACCAGCATCCCGATGTCAAAAGGAGAACTAGCTAATCACGGAGCAGGACTTTGCTGGATAAGAAACCACATAATATGTGACCTAGAAAAGACGATGTTTTTCCATCCAGCCTTGGAAAACATAAAAGCAGAGCTCTTAAGGCAAAGGATAGCAACCAGTGCTTCCAGAAGAAATGAGGAATATTAAAATTGACTTTTTTATGCTTCAGCTCAGTTTGAGAAAGGATCTTGCTGTGCTCTTTTTGCTGTTTTATGGGGTTTTTTTGAGTTTTGGTTTGTGGTTGCGTTTTTTTTTTGAAGACACGCCCCAAGACTGTTATTAGTGGAAATACAGGGCTCAGTCTCTAAGAGAAACAGAGACCCTGCTAAACACTCAATAAACTGGAGTCTTGTGCTGTTGTCTGCTGCCACACTTTACTATTTGCACAGTCATGGCGAAATTTTGAGAAATACAAATTATATTACTGACAGATGGAATTGTTTCTGTTTAAGGACAGATGCTTTTTACACAGCTTTTATTTAAAACTATGGATTTTTTGAATGCTTGTTTATGGAAATTTAGAACAGCAAATTACCACTTTCCTCATAAAAATGTGTTTTTCTCAGTTGAATCTATTTTTCAAGGACTTCATACACTTATGCAACATGCCATGCAACTAAATGAATTACACAGCCAGCATTTCTATGATATTCAAATGCCGTTTGGGGAAAAGAAATACTTCCTGAAATAACTCCAAAAATCCTTGGACATACTTCTCCCCATCCCTTCTAAAAACAAAGATATCACAGCAAAACTTTTAATGAAGATGCATTTTTTGCAATAATACGCCAGCAGCAAGGTGTGAAAGAAACTCACTCCATCACTGAGATACGAACAGTGGGAGGATAAACAAAATAATAATTTGGGTTTATCAAAGTTGTTGTCTGGCACCCTCTGTGCCCTGAGTCAGGTGGCTGTGCCTTGGAGCTTGGTCCCCAGCATCTAAATGGCATTCTGGTGGATGGCAGCTCTCAGCACCATGGCAGAAGGCAGCCAGATCAAAATGCCGACTTTGAAAGTGCTCTGCTGCATCAGAAAGGAAAATCAAGGGAAGACATTTCAGAGAAACTGCAAAAAGTTATTATTTTTGAAAATATAAGTTTCCTTTTGGTTTTCCTGAAAATTTATTTTTAAAAAATGACTTTCACTGCAGAGAAATGTTCAGTTGTGGAGATACAACGCTTTTTCATTACGGGGTCACTCAGGAAAGCATTTTTCTTTGGCTCTTAAAAAGCTATTAATCTCAAAAATGTAATTCTGTCTCTGGTACATGAGAGGTCCAGTAACATGACTTAGGGAGCACAGCTCTTTGTTACCATCCCTGTAGCAGAAAGATGCTTTCATGAATTTTAGCTGTCATGAACTTTATGCATGAGAATCCCAAGATCACACTGAAAAACTGCTGGCAAATTTCATTAGCATGGGAAGGTGGTTAGGTGTTCTACTATCTTTCTTGATTTTGTATGATAAATGTGGGTTTATGCTGGCTTTTTTTTTTTTTTTAGTATAAACCACAAGCTTTGCCTGGTTAAGCTGAATTTCAGTGAGGTCGGTCACCTCTGTCTTTCCTGGCTGAAACCCCAAACCAACAACCCAATCCACTCTCTAGATCTAACTAGGAGGACCCAATCAAGGGCTAATAATGAATTTAACTTTACAACAGGAGGCAAGCAAAAATCAACGCATCTGTGCCATAGAAAACAACTCAGTTGTGAAGCCCAAATACTCTGGTGTGGACAGTAACTCATCCTCCTGTGACTGTCACAGGTTTCAGCAGAACATGAGGCTGAAGCTCAGTTGCAAGATGCATCCTCTGGGTAATTTGTAGTATGTATGTAGCATTTGCCAGAACACAAATATATAAAAGATAAAGCATGCATACAAAGGAGAAAACCCACAGGCAATTAGTTCATCTGGGCTGCCTGAAAGCCAAACATTTGCAAAGAGATCTATTGCAAGGCCAGTCGTTTCAGAACACGGTAAATAAGAATTGGATTTATAGTTTTAGAATTGCCATCTCTCATCCCGTTGTGTTGATTTTATGGGTGTAAGGAGCAGGTACTGGAGCTGATGCAGCCTCAGCAGCTAAAGATGGAAAAGCACAGGTGACATGGAAGGGAACTCCAATAATTGCCAGAGGGAGAGGTGAGATAGGTGATGGGTGATCATTTGATGTTTTCTGGGGAGGAGTGGTTTTGCTTTCTCTTTCCCCCTTTCCCTTCCATCTCTCGACTGCCTTATTCTTTTATAGAAGACAGCAGCAGAAATATTGAATTTTTTAGAAATAAATGTTGACTCACAAGCCATGCTTAGGACAAGCAGAAGAAAGGTGGCCTTGGCTACACAGGGAGCCTTTGGCCTTGATCCAGGCTCTGGCTCCACAGGTGAGCACCCTCTGCTAACAGCGGGAAAACAGAAACCTGATATTTTGATCAGCTGCCAATACTTTCTCCTTTTAGGAAACTCAGCTTTTCTTCAGTGAACATGGGACCAGCTGTTGCTCGTGAGGTGTTTGCAGGATGTCAACAGTGAAGTCAGGGGCCATTTTACACCAATCTTTCCCTATTGTTCGAGCTCCTGAGCAAGTTCCACTTGAGCTACTTGTACTTCTTGGGCCAGGTAGTCTGTGAGCAGCCCAGGTGCCGTACAGATGGTGAGTTTGATCTTTTAATATGAGCTTTTATAACCCTGGTGGTATTTTTAGAGCTGTTGTCTTACCTCTGATCTCAGGAGGATGTTATTTTATCTCTTCTTTAGGATTGGGGAAAATGCAAAGTTAATGTGAAGTGCTTTCAATCTTGTGCCTTGTAAGAGAGATTCTAGAGAATAATTTTCAAGAGGGCTTTGGTACCTTTAGCTCTTATTCCTCGTGCATACTCTACTCAGGTTCTTCACAGAGTATCCATTTTACTTTCTTTTGCATGTACGCACTGGGACAGCTCCAAGGCCAGTAAGAATGTTTTTAATTCCTGAGTGACTGAGGTACTTTTCATCTGTGTTGAATACTGTGGTTTTTTGTCTGAGAATCTGACTATGTAGCCCCTTCTGCTTGGGAATATTAAATATACTTGGAAGCAAATATGTTGTTTTCAGCTGAAGTTTTTTCTTATTATTGTCATTAGATTTGCTATCTCAGAGATTTTCAGCAAAAAATTAATTTCTGAGATGTTGGTCTTGCTCTTAGGGCTTTTAGATAATTTGATAATTGACTAATCTTCATACCAGTTTTATTTAGAAACAGAAAAGTTGAAATTTGTTAAATTTGAGAGGGCCTATGAGCATCTATGGACTTTGGAAAATTGCTTCTGGTCTCATGCACTCATTTTCACTTAAGATATCATCAGTGTATTTGAGGGGGATATTTTCTGCTGTCTGTTTACAGGACTATCATACACACTCAGAGCACAGGATAAGTGCTTGCAAGTTTTCTATTGAACATGGTAAAGAGAAATAATTGTAAATGAAAATGTGCAAAACAAATTATGTTTCTCAATGCAACTATAACCATGCTTAACATTCAGCTCTGCAGAAATCTCTTCCCACTTATGGATTATAATCGATATATACAACACAAAGTATATGTCTAGAAGCAATGAATTTATTAATATAGTACGAGGAATTGTATGAGTAGCTTTTTCTTTGCAAAGAACAGTTCTATGTCACTTTTGACAGACAGTCTTTGCTTTATAAAGAACAGATTGGAAAAATCTGTGTGGAGCGTCTTTGAAGTGCGCAGCTACAATTTACATTTTTTTCCTTTGTGTTTGCAAGCTCAAAAACAAAATTCTAAATCATGCCATAATTTCCTTTTCTGTTATATAGAGAAAAAAAAGAATTAATGCTTATGAACTTTTTTGCGATTGATTAAGGGAAGCAGACAGATATGGTCTGGAACAGAACCCCCAGAAGTTCTGGGTTGATATATGTGTCTGTTTACAAGCTTGTAGTTGCTCTCCACTTACGAATCAGGATGGCAAAGAACCCTAAAAGCAACCATCACCCCCAGGCTTGGTGGATGATTAGTTCAGGCTCTGACCCACGCAGAACTCTAAAGAGAAAGCCTGGTAAACGTGAAGGCCTACAATTGGACCCAGGGAAAAGTTGTACACAAAATTCAGTGGGACTTGATTGTCAGCTTTGGTCAGGGGGTAGAGGCTACTTTCTTTTTCTTCATGTCTTATGTAAGTGCACTTCCAGAAACGTCGCTGCCTGTGTTTTGGAAGTGAGTAGGGTCTATTTTACCCTGCAGCTGGAGTGGAATTATTTCAGGAGGACCTCTGTTCTGGTTTTTGGTTTAGATCAAGAGGTCACAGACTCAGCCCAATGGCATTTCTCTGTATGCCTGCAAAACAGCAACTTCTGAACATCACATCCCAATGCTTTTGAAACTTTAGGGAAAGTTATAGGTTTTGATAGCCAAGACTTTGATTTCACAGGAAAGTAATAAAAGAAAATGGGAGACATGTGGAGCTGCTTGTTTCTCTCGAATACAGCCACAGCTGGAGTGCTTTTGGATCACAGACCTGGTTATGGCTCCTGCAGAGCAGGGTAGAAATGCCACTTTCTTCTCACAGTTGTTCAAGGTGGTGTTATTCTGATGGACTGCCTCCTATAAATGTGTTGGTGTTAGGAAATGGAGGGGAAAATGGGAGATTTGAGAGAGTGTGGAGGAGCAGACTGTGCAGGGAGAATTCCCTGGGAAAGAAAGACAGCAGCTCAAATATCTGCAGGGACAGAAACGGCAAACAGGAGAATGCACAGCCAAGGAAAGAGGCCTCTGTTCCTGGGGACAGATGAGTTGTAAAAAAGTAAATTTCTCTGGCCCCTGTGGACCAGAAAAAAAGTGGAGATTCATCTTCAGGAAAGAAGGAACACTGGGGTGAAGACCTGCAGGATCCTGCTATGCCAGAGAGCAGGAGCTGCTGCCCAGGGAGACTCTGCTGTGAGACGGGGAGTGCAAGTGAATGGGGAGAAACTTTGCACGTGAACTGGGACAGTAGAAGAGACAAAGATGTGGAAGACACTGCACCTCTGGGAAGGGGGAAGGAGGCTTTATAATAAAAGTTGCTTTGGACAGATGGGGAGTGTGGAGGAGAGACTTGGGAGGAAGGCATGAAACCTCTCTGGCATGCTGCAGGCTCAGCCTACAGAAGCTACAGAGTGTGTGACCCTCTTGTTAACTTCATTTCACAATGTTCCCTGCATGCTTTGTGTGGCTTCCAAGTAATGCATGACATCAGAAATCTTAATAAAAACCACCTGCTCGGTACATTTATGTTCAACTCTGTTAAACTTTCCTAGTTCAAAATATACAGTGCTATCTGGAACTGGAGGATAGTTACTTTTCTCTAAATTTGCTGAGCTTTGTTAAATGAGTTCTTTCCTTAAGGAGTAAAAATGTGAATTTATATGCTTTAGCTCCACAGTTTCTAAAATCACCTTTCAGCTGTTCAGCTTTGTAGGCTGATTAAAAACATTTGTCGAAATTAACTTCTGGTTCTCTTTTTGAACCTTCTCTACTTCTATCCATGTTAATGGCCTTTGTTTCGGGAACGAATAACTGAACTCCTGTGTACCAGGGAAGTGTAGGGTGTAAATGCCCCCAGATCTGGTGGGAGCTATGCTCAACACAGCCCAGGAGAGCTCTTTAAGCTTCAGGCTGCCTGGAGTCTTTCAAGTCAGACAAGAAGCAATGTTTATACATCCCTCAGCACCAGGAAAGAGCTGATATGGGCCAGAGGTAATTAATATTAGCAGTTAATTTAAAAAAGAAGAAAGTATCATTAGAAATAATGGCTTAGCTTTCCACTTTTGTGAGCCAAAAATTCTCAGGCTGTGGTGTTCCTATCTGTGAAATATTAGATTAGTATCTGTCAAGACAAAACAAGAGAAGGACCACTCTTCTCTGGGCTACTTTGCAAAGTTTATTCCAGTTTTTGTTTATTTCTGATGGAGGTTCACAACATTCCCAGTACTAAAGAAACAGGTGTAGTGGCCTGTCTCTTTTTGGGGTGTCTGAGCTTTCATTACAGAGTTACAGCCAGAAGTCAGCTCCTTACTGTGGCTCCCTTGCTCTCCAGTTATCTGTCGTTAGTGACACTGAAGAGCACTTCCCCTGAGGTAGATTTTTGTTTTGAGTGAATGTAGCCATTTGCAGGACTTTTTGAACGTCTTTTTGCTTTATCAAAAAAAAAAAAGCTAGGCACAAAGGCAGCTTCTGAAAACTTATTTTAGGATGAGGAAAGGGGTCACGACCCCGAGGCTCTGCAGTTTAAATCAGCAGAACTCCTTTGGCACGTATGTAGGATTTAGGAAAGGGCACAGGCTCTGCCAGTTGCGTCGCAAATTTTCCGGAGTGCTTTTTCTGAGCAAGCCAGAAAAAGATTTGCCTGAAGGGACACATGAATATGGGGCACATGAATAGCTTTTTAACATAAAAAGTTCTGGAATGTCTAAGAGACACAAGGAGTTCAACGTGGGTACCACAGGAGGCTGGTGGAGAGGAGGTGACGTGAGGTTGGGTTCTGGGCACCCTCAGCAGGATGTGCAGGGTGGGGGGAAATTGGGGCTTCCTCTGAGACCCCTGGGCCCTCCTTGAAATCTGCTGCCAGAGCTCACAGTCCCAGGCAGGGAAGTGTCTGTGCCAAGCTGGAAACTTGGGACTCGGTCTGGAAGTAAGAAGTGAATGAGGACAAGTCTCCTACAGATTGCCTTTGAATTGCCTGAAGTGAGGAGATAGAGAAGGTCTCTTTCCCTGATTAAGGATTTCTCATTCAAGTCTTTTGGAAAGAAATTGAGTAAATTCATCTTTAATTGCACTAAACAGTTTGTAATCAATATTGTTCTCCTTTCCTGCCTTCATGCAAATGTTCGAGTCCGGCTCTTTTGAGGATGGACTGTGAGGGCATTACTAGATCTAGTGAAGAAAAATAAATTGAAAAAGATTGTAAATAAATCTCTACACATCAAAGCCCCAAGCATCTCTGGACACATACTTTTAAATCTATTTATTCACCTTTTCCCCTCTGTTTTCATATTTAGATACGGATAGCTGTGGTGTAAGACAGAGTTCTATATTTTTGTCTGTTAGGACATGAGAAAGGGCACAGTGCTCTCTGTTTCAGCAGCTGTTCTGAGGCCAGTGTGCTAACTGTATTTATTTATTAGTGGCTTGTTTTGGTTAGACTATTTTTTCCCCTGGTGTATGTGCTGCTGCAGTTGGTGAACTTGCTTTCCCTTTCTTACATCGACAAAGAAATCGGTCCAAGAGAATTTCATGGATTGCTCCCTTTTGGCCCCAGAATTGTCCAGGTAAAGATTTTTTCCTACGTGTTTCTTCCATCATCATCTAGCTCTGAATGCATTCTCTTGGCATGTGAAATAGCAGAAATATATGTCATGTGTTTTCTGAGGACATGAGCCAGAACCCTCAGAAATAATTTGCTTCTTCTCTAACCCAGAAGCCATTGAAGAAATTAAATCTGGATGAATGATGAAAATACATCGCAGTCAAAGAACAGCTGCAGATTCTTCTTGACAGCAACTGTGGTTTCTAATGCTTCCTTAATTCTCACTTACACATATCAGAAGTTATGATTAATCCAATGAAATATTCAAAATTGCCAGAGTATATCTGACTTGATCATAAACAGGGTTTATCTTAAAAATCTCATAAAGCATTCAGACAATCAGATCTAAACGTTCTTTTGTGATGCAGATAAGCATCACATATGTAATCTCCACATTTCTGGTTCCAGGAGTTCTGGAGGAAGAATTTCCGTCCACTGGAAAACAGCATCTTTCTCTGCAGGGGCTTATTCATACCAAGAGCAACTGCATTTCTTTCAAACAATAACCAAAATGTGTTTCTTGCCTGTGGATTAAGAGAAATCTGAAGATGAATACCAGCTTCCCTGCTTCCTTCCTGTTCAAATTGGCCTGGAAAATAGGGTTTTTTCTTCTTCTGAGCCATTCTGATGCTCTGTGGTGTTGATGGGTTTTCCTTAAAAAAATAAAGCTGTGAAAAGCTGGCTCTCTTGATTCCAGCTCTTCAGGCCTAAAGATAAAACAAATGTGATGAACATCACAATAAATCCTGAAAGCTAGAAAAACAATGGGAGGGGAAGAGTGATCAGAAGCTGTGCAGCAACACATAGATGGAAAAAATACCCTGGGGGCTCATACAGCTTTTGGTGAATTTTCTTTTGGAGCTTGTCCTGTGACAGCTACTGGCACTGGGTGGAGGGAGCAGGAAATTCACCCCACAGCCACAGGGGCCTGGACATTTCCTGCCTTGCCCAGCTTTTAGGTCTCCAGAGGTAAACCTGGGGAGAAAAACATCTATTAGTGTATGAACACATACCATAGTTGATAGCAGATATTGAAATTAGTAAGTAGTGGATATTAAAATTATTAAATTATGCTAATTTTTCAAGAATGGGCATAATAGGTCTAAAATTCCTCATGTATCTTGTAGCCATGTCTTTGTTCTGGGTTTAAGTCTGCCACAGCAAGCCATCTTCCACATCTTGCCATGGATTTTTAGTGACTTCAGTCACTGGGGCTCTGTTACCCCTGTACTTGTTCATAACAGGTTTGTTGCATAAACACTATTTTTTTAAAAAAGAAAAAGCATCCACACAAACATTTCAGAGACAATAGAATCTGAGGTTGTAAATACATTCTTGTGACCTTATGAAGATGAAGGGAATTTTGGTTTGAGTGGAGGAAAAGCTTGTGATCAGTCAACTGCAGTTACAATAATAACAGAAGAAAACAAAGTCACCGTCAACTTGATTATTTTGGGAATCTTTGCCCTGCCCAATGGTACCTCTTTATGACAACCTTTATTTCAGGACAGGATACATAGTTCAACCTAACTAAAATATAGAAGTGTCATAACTAAGGAAATTTTGTGTCACATTTTTACTTACTATATTAAAAAAATTAATTTAGCAGTGCAGCAGTTGAACTAAGTGCAAGCACTTCCAGCTATTATCAAAATGGCTGTTTTGTAAAGGATCACAAACATCAGTATTATTTGTTTAACTTAGTTCCTATCAACCTAAAAGATACATCAGAATTGTGATGAGGTTTGAGTAACTCGAGGTTGTTCCTGTTACTAATTAACCCTGCACGCAGCACCAAAGATCACTGCAAAAGTCATTTAGTGCCTCCAACTTTGTAATGTGTAAATGTTTGATTGTTTGTTTCCTGGACTTATGTTGTTATCAGCGTTGTGTTTCTTTCCCTTATGCTACCTGTGATGAAGATAGAATGTGTAAATAAATCTGAGAGGAGGTGGAGCCGGGGACGGCTTGGATGTGTCAGCGTTCATTTGAGCTTGTTCAACCAGCTGGTCTTTCATCCCAGTCCCTTCTTCTGCCCTCTTTTCCCCCCAGAGCGAGAGAGGGATTCGTGCTTCCTGCCTGACTGCATGAAGAGGGTAGATTATGTCATTCTAGTGGCCAGATGGCCTGACCACACAACCCACTCTGTCAGCCCTGACAGTCTCCGAAGGGAAGCTCCCGGCCGCAGGGCTGGCCCTGCACAGCCAGCACGGAGCACAGACACTTCCAGAAGCTGGCCTGGATCTTTGCAGGCAGCAGAAAGGGCTGCTCTGACACCTCCAGTACGTGGCTGCTCCCTGATTGATATTCCAGCACAAAGATGCAGGGATCCAGGTGATGTGCTACCCCCCTGCCATCCTTAGGCTGAGTTTTGGCTGCATTGCTTTTTTTGGCATGTCACCGTACCAGAGACAGGTTTTGGTACACAGGGATTTTGTCTTACCCAACTCTTGTCATTCTTTTATACGTTCTATGTATATGTAGAGCAAGCACATTAAGAAACAGAATTGAAAGCTGGAAGTTATTTTAATTCAGTAAGGGACACCAATGGAGAGAAGGCAAACGGAAATAAAGCAGAGAACTATGGGGAACAATTCTTACTATTCGTGACCACACCACTGAAGTTTGTTTTCCCTAGATGCTGAATTACATCTTCTGCCAGGGTATTTTAACTCTGTTTCACTGACATCAGCCTTGTTCTGTTGCCCTAACTTAGGAAAGCTTAGGGTTTGGCTCACTGTTAATTCCCAGCCTTCAGTTTAACAGAGGCTTTTCCTCTTCTAAAATTTACTTGAGTGTTGGTGTGAAGATGCTTTGAAAAGAAGGACTTCTGACAGACCTTGAGTCTGCTGCCAAATGAGTTCTTTTTTAAGGGAGCTTTACATATTTTAATTACCGTATTTCTACAAAATCCTTCAAGTATATTTCATGCATTTACTTACTTTTCAAGAGGAAGGAGTAGCTGTGGCTCAACCACAAAACCAAAGATATTTGCTTAAAAATATATATAATAGATTTTTTGCAATCCATATCCACATCCAGTGAGTATAGTATGTGTTTTCTAGTCTGTTTGCATGATTGGTGATGTGTGATGGAAGCTTAAGCTGAAAATGAAATTCATTCCTAAAAGAATAGGTGGCAAGGCAGTGTAAGATTTAATTCCCATTGCATGAATCACTTCATTTGCACATGTCTCTTTGCACTTGATTGGACACACTGATATTTTAAATGCATTACAAATTTAATCAAAAGCATTAAATAAGGCACACAGCATCGAAATTACATCCAGGAAAACATCTGGGACTAGGGAGGGGGGAATTATTCTTGCATAAAAAAATAAAGATTCTATACTTCCATAAATTAATTGAATAAACAAAGGCATATTGAAGCTCCACAGGAGATTATGTAGAAGGTCAGCTCGTGGCATTTCCCAGACTGCAAATCAATGCATTGATCTGAACAGACTTGTATTTAAATAGTCTAGGATGACTCCATTTGACTTTTCCCTCTGCAGTCTGTTAACAGTGCTGAAATGAGATCAAGGGGACTATTCCCATGTGCAAAGTCATCCAGAGTTGTGTTATCAAGGTTGGGGGCTGAGGGTTCAGTCTTGCAAAGTTCATCCACACAGATAAGTCCATTACCCTTTGAAGAACCACAGCTCAGAAAGGAACAAGGTCTTGAGGTGAGGTTGATAATAAACTGATTGTTTTACTGCCCAGATAAAATCCCCTGAAGGTATCTGAAGCTGTGTTCTTTCACACAACCTTCCTCATGTTTATAAATTGTATTCTCTTCTCTTGAAACCAAACAACAAAACACCTTTTTTTTTTTTTCCTCTCCAGATTTGCTCCATATGGAAAACATCATAGACTAGGACAAAAGTAAGAAAGACTTTTCAACTTCTGTATCTTCTAATCTATTTAGGTGACTAGATAATTTCAAATATTTCAGAAGAGGCTGTTTCCATCTCCCACTCTGTATTACAGATACTTTTCTACTGATTTTTTTTTTTCCCCACGATTTTAAGTAGAGACTGAAAAGATAAAACTAAATCAGAGCATTATATATATATCAATATATATAATTTTCTTTCTTACTCTGTGCAGAATCTGCACAATTACATTTATGTGTAGAATACCATTAGAACAAATTTAAGATGAAAACATCAAAAAATCTCATCTCTGACATTGTATAATGAAATCCCAGGTGTGCAGTACATGTTGAAAGAAATCATTTGGGAAGTTTATATGAAAAAAGGTGGTGAATTTACTTGCTGCAGACCTCACAAAAATTTTCATTCATTGCTTATGAAACAAGTTATCATACTTAAGCAAAATTTTATATGACTTAAATATTCCTGAATAACTTCTTGAACTCTAAAAAAACCCTGATTATTGATCTCATCAGGTTCACAAAAAGTGAGAGAATTAAAAAATTTGTAAATGGGAGGTTATTTCTGCAGAACAAACGTGAGCAATGACATTGTCCTCCATAATGTGCTATTGAAGGCAAATTATTGTAAACAGAACCAATTATGAAGTCTAGGATGAAGAAATATTGTAATTACAGAATATTAATTCTATAGGTTAATTTTTTCTTTACCATAATTCACATAGCAGAAAAGGCCTTAGCTTTGTGTAAGACCTGCTCAGCAATAGCAAAAACATTTCTAGATATCAATATTGTTTTGAGCACAAATGCAAAACACAGACCCATACCAACTGCTGTGAAGGAAATTAATTAATTCTGTCCCATTCAAAATAGATACAAAGATATGGTTTGAAACAGGTCAGTCCCTCATTTGTTTTGATATAACAATATTCAAACCTCTTGCATTCAGTTCTGATGATACACAAGGTATAACTTTAAAAGTTGTTTATTATTTTAGCTTGATTTGTTTTGCACAGAAGAGCAAACAGAAAAAAATCCCAGGTGGAGTTTCCATCAGGTGTGGAGTATCTAATCTTTTTTTGCTCTTTTATTTTTTAAATTTGGACATGAATGAGACATCTATCAGTATCTGAACAAAATATCGAAAATCTGAATAGAATTTGCAAAGCTTATAGACAAGTTCCTGCTGTTCTGATCTGACGCAGGACTGAGGAACAACATTTTGCCTGTCTTCCTCTTACGTTATGAAAAAAAAACATTGAAAGCTATGTTCTTCATAACTAAAGCTGTAAGGAAATTGGCCTGAACAAATAAATTGAACAGGTGTGTCACCTTCCATTATGCAGACAAAACAAATAGCTGTTTTGTGAAAAAACCTATCAAATTACCAGCTACACAATGCAAAAACACTCCTGAGTAAACGAGCGTGTTCCTAGCACCTGTGGAAAGCTTGGTGGCTGCAGATCTGATTCTTTCTATGGCTGTTTCTTGACTTCATACTCCTTTGGTACTGAACAGCTTGGATTATAAACACCTTCCAAATCTTGAGATATTTATTTAGATTTACTCTCTAATAATCTTATTGAAATGAGACAATGTAAAAAAGCTGCTGTGCAAAGACAGTGAATATCACCAGATTTATTTGTTCAGGTTTCTGTTTATTTTTCTGTTTGTAGAGGATTTTTTAGAGTTGGAAGTTTGCTTTTAAAGCAGAAGTCAGGAGCCATCCTTCCATCTAGCTTAGAGTGATGAACAATGAAAAATGGATTCATTGAAGCCTGTTTAAGGACCTGGTTAAAATTCTGGCTTTCTCTAACAGTTTGGAACATGTTCTATAATTCACTTTCTTGGGTTTGATCTAACAAATCTGTCAAAGCAAATATACAAGTTATTTCCTTTTGCATTTGTAATAGAGGCTGTTCTAAAGCTCATACTGAACTTCTGGCCGCAGAAAACTTTCCTGCTAGAGTTCCAGTGTTTAGGGTGATAGGAAAACCCTAAAGTCCTGACTGTTTCTGGAAATGTAAGAATCTCATTGCATTATTTTGTTTCATTTAGGTGTGTCAGTCTTGGGATACAGGGAGAATTCCATCTTGGTTGATGGGGTTCTGTCTTTTCAATTGTCTGCAGTTAGACACAGCAATTTCATTTTCCTCCAGCTCTGTCTCTCACCATGATGTTTATAAGAAGTGTTAAACAGATGGTTTCTTAAGACCCAGAGGTGGATATATTTGCAATACAGATAAGGCAATTCCTGTGTAGGCTCTGTGCCCTAGAAAGGTCTTGGTTTTTGGTGTTTGATTTCTTTTTTTTTTTTAACTCCTGAAAACTTCCAGTAGTCCATAAGCAGTCTTAACAAAATTTGACATGCTTTAGGGATAGATGTAAACATATTTCAGTCAGTCATATTTTTACACTCTGGAAAAAAAATAAAAGACTGACAAAAGAGGTGGAAAGGCTCTTTGAATAAACAGAAACTTTCCTTAGTTAGAAAAGCCCAGCAGAAGTTGAGCCATTGCTGAATTCTGTGCCATACGAAGATGGGAGGGCTGTGAACCCTGTTAAAGTGTCATTGTAGAGTCAGGCATTTTGGAGGGATCTGTAATAGATGTAAGCAGTTGCACACAACTGGGAATCTGCACTCCCTGCAAATCTGTGCTCCTTTATTACAGCGTGTCCCAGCTTGGACTCTGCACCATTTAAAGAAGAGCTAAGTCAAGGGAGAAAAACTGTATCCAGTGCATTAAGCTACCCATTCCTTCATTCTAGATTTTAAAATACTATCAGTGACATATTTTAAAAAAATCAGCCTTTTTAAGCCTGCAAAATTAAGAACCTGTGGAGTAATTCCTGCCTGCACATGTCAGCCTATGGGGTTTTCATTCAGGTCTTTTGCCTGTTTTAATTATGGTCCTACAGCATTTTTCTGACAGGATCTCTGCTTCATTTGATGAACAAGATAGATGGCACTTATTTAATAGCCTTCATTTAATAATTTTATAATCTTCATTGTTTGGCATGAAGTGTTTTGCACCCCATTACCCATTACTAAAACTCTGAAGAAAGAATTAGTTATTTTTCCCCCAGGTTTTTTTTTGGCAGTGCCTGTCACTGAGTTTTGAAGCACTCAAAGGCTTTCTTCACACCAAACCCCTGAGCTGAGGGGAAGATGCAGTCACCATTTTACATCCAAAAAAAAAAAAATTACGGCCATATCTTCATTGAGTTGAAATGACACCCTTGTTTTTAATATGTGAAACCTGCACTTTTTTAGGTTCCTGGATATTGTATCAGGATTTTATCATTTTAGTGCCTAGGTCCTCACGTGAGTTTAGGATTTCTGCAGAATTATATGTTTTACATTCATAAAATCAAAGCACAGTATTCATGAGTACTGGAAAAAATGTATATTTTTAATGATCATTCAGTCATTGATAGACAGACTTAAAATCCAGATTTTGGTCAATTTTTACTTGCATTTTCTTCCTGTACAACTCTGTTTGAATTTGGACCCAGCCAAGAAGCATTGTACCAAATATATGAATATTTTCTTGAGCTTCAGAGATCTTTTTCATTCAAATCCAAGCTGAGACACCTTTTCTCCACCTTTTTCCTCAGCATCCAAAACCTGCATTGGTCACCCATGCAAAACTCAGCAGTATTTCATTTCGGAAAGCAGATGTTCTTCCCACAGCACAAACTGCTCAGTGTTTCAGAAGCACTGCTCCTTCCCTGGCTCTGAGACTGAGGGGTTATTGAAACATCAGAAATTCTTTGTCCTCAGTTGTCTACTCATTCCTATGGAAAGCATGATCTCCTTGGCCAGCCCTGTCCCACCCTTCTTTCCCAAATTTCTCTTTTCCAGCCCAGAGATATTTGCGGTTTTGGTGGGTTTTTCTTGCTTTTTGGTTTTTTTTGTTTGTTTGCGTGCATGGGTTGGTTTTTTTTTTTCTTTTTTTCTCTTTTTTTTTTCTTTTCCCACTACATTGCATTCATTTGAAATTGTTACTTGTTCCCAGGGCTGGTAGCTGAGGGGATGGTGAACTTTGAGTTATCTCTCCGTGTCCTTATCTCAGCCCGTGTACCTTTGACGATATTTTCTCTCTGCTGTCCGGCTGAGGAGGGCAGTGATGGAACAGCTCGGGTGGGCACCTGGCATCCAGCCAGGACCAAACCATCCTCCAGCAGCTGGAAGTGCTGGCCACGTGCTCAGTGTCGACATCTTGGAGGGAGTTTTCTCTGCAAAAGTGAAGGGAATTTTGCAGAGCGTGTCCAAAGTGGTTTTTCAAGGGGTTTTAAGGAGGTTTGAATCAGACTGCAGTTCAAGGACGTGACACTATGCCTGCCTAGCATGGGAAGACCTCTCCTGTTCTATTGTCAGTCTCAGTGTTTCAAAACGTTTTGACTGCTTCAAAACACTAAAATCACCTGAGAGTGTCACCTTTTTTAATTTAAACAGATGGGGAGCAAGTAACAGCAAGTATTTCACTGACTGTGCTTAAGGATGACCAAATCATTTTGGCTGAAAATGTCCAAACACATTCAGCCTGAGGCACACCCTGAGCATGGAGAACTTGAGTCTTTGTGGCTTCAGTTTGTTAGGAGTTTCCTGGACTTCAAACAAGGCCATATAAATCGGAAGTATTATGTAATCTTAATAATAGGCTACGTTACCAATTTGCTCATGACAAGCCAGTCAGCATAATTGAAATTCCAAGGTGTAGTGTGGTTATCAAAAATTAGTGTTCTGCAACTTGCTGCTGGCCTTCCAGCATCAATATACCAAAGAAAGAAAAAAAAAAAGTAATGTTTTTCCTCTTTAAACTTGATTTTTTTTTTCAATTTTCTCAAAACCTTAATGGATGCTATATTGCAAAAAAAAGTTTTAGCTTCTTATTCCGTCCCTCTAAGTGACCACTTTCTTTTAAGTGATGGCTTCTGTAAACTCGACATAAAATCATGGATTCATGGTGTTGCTTGGGAGGGGAAGGGACTTTAAAGATCTAAAGATCATCTCATTCCAACTCTCCTGCCACAGACAGTGACACCTTTCACTAGAGCAGGCTGCTCAGAGCCCCCTCCAACCTGGCCTTGAACACTCCCAGGCATCGGGCAAGATGAAACCAATTAACAGAGATTGTTTTTTCACCCAGGTGAGACAGCATTGCTGTGGTTGTATAAAAGGTGTGGGGAAATGGCCCTGGTAGCTACTGTGAACAATTAAGGGATATAATCTGTAGAATTTACTATCTGCAAGCACCACTCTCTAGTACCGGTTTTTAATCTGAGCATGCAGATGAAGTTTTTCTTCTGAAACTTACTTCTGAATTAGCCAAATCAGGCACAGACAACTGGAAAATTGAAATAATGGCTGCTCCAGTAGTTACGGGGCCTGGTTTTAGCTCGATGCTCCTGCCTGGAACTCAGAATGATCCTGAGTTGGTCTCGTGGGTTTACACTGAGGAACCAAACGGCTGCTTCCTGTTCTTTATATCGGTGGGGTATCTGTCCTACAGCTAAATGAAATACAGTTAACCTGGGTGAGAAGAGCAGTGAAAGAAGTTTATTGGGTGTTCAGCTATTTAAGCAGATGAATTCCAGCTCAGATTCTCCCACAGGCTTGGAGTTCTACCGAGAGCTCAGTTGTAATGACAGATTTCACTGCTGTAAATTGAGGTTACCAACCTGGCTGAGCACCCCCAAAGAAAGGAGTTGCTCCAGCAAAGACAGATACGAAGCACATTCCTGTACAGGATGACTGAAGTCTTGGGAAGTTATTCTTTTGGAGAATTGGTGAGGTAGCCATGACTCAGAGGCTACTCTGAAGCTGTCAGAAAAAATGATTTTAGCCCTGAACACTGTATGCTCAGCTGCTGTACTTCGCTTTCTTGTTTTCTACTATTCCCACTGGCTATCACAGTTTTTCTTTTTTTCCTTTATTTTCTGTTTAGTAGGGATATTTTGGGTCTTTTCTTGAACTTACCAGCTGTGAGAATAGCATTCAAGCCAACTTTAGGAAACTTTCTTATGGCCATTTTTCCCTAAACTAGTAATGTTAACATGCTAAGCTTTCTAAATTAATTTTCAAGAATCTTATTTTCCCAAAGCGTCAAATTCAGTGAGGCATCATCTGCATATCTTTAGGAGATCTAAAACAATTTCCAGGTTCGGCTACTGCTCTGCTGTGAGACAGAGGCAGGTGTCTGCTGTCACAGCTCTCTCACTCAGAAAATGTGGATAACAGCTGGGTTCAAGTACCTGCAAATCTAGATGAGCAATATCATACTTGGGATAAAATGTGGCATAGCAAAGAAGAACACGTTGCAATGTTTTATAAACACTTCTGAAATGTCTGAGAGGTAGTGCTTGCAGTACTGGGAATATGTTCTTACTACATACTTTGGCATTTTTCTTTTTTTTTTTAATAGACCATATTTTGCTCTGAGTTTTGCTGACATCTCCCATGTGTTGCAAGAAAGTTGGGCATGTCTCTTTTTATAGTCGCAGCCTGTTCATGACTCAAAATCAAAAAATGAAGCTCCTGTCACAAAGCCCCAGCATTCACATCAGAGGCTGCCGACATTCTCAACAATATACAGTAACATTTTGTAAATCACTTCCCCCTAGATGATGACAGGTTTCAGGATTAAAGGTTAATACAAGGTGCATAATTCCATTTCCAGTCTCGCAATTCCTCCTATAATAATATAAATGGATTATTCTTTTAATTTTAATCTCCTTGGCCTATTTCTGAGTGGTGCTCAACAGCCACTGCTTCCAAGGAAATCTGAGTTGTGCATCCCCATTATCTCTCTGCATTAAATGTCTGGAGCAGCAAGCTTTGTGTGGTAGTTGTGTATTAACTAAAAATTACAACAAGTATGATGAGTATGGTCTATGCACTTTGTTTTATTCCAATTAGGAAAATTAGAATAATTTTTATGACTTATTATTTAATACAGACTTCTCTGTTACGTAGCTGAACCACCTGTCAGAATTCAGCAGAATAACAATGACTATATTTTATTCTATTCCTGATGTTTTCAGAATTGGCATAAGCAGATGCAGTCTGTAGTATTAGGCCTGGGTTCACAGGATCACAGAACAGCCTGGATTGGGAAGGGACCTTAAAATCTCATTCCCAAGCCCCTTCCACTATCCCAGGTTGCTCAGAGCCACATCCAGCCTGGCCTTGGACACTTGCAGGGATTCAGCCTCTCTGAATGATCAGTTCCTGTGCTTCATTATCCTCACAGTAAAAACTTCCTCCTAATATCCAATCTAAATCTACTCTCTTTCAGTGTGAAGCCATTCTCCTTTGTCCTGTCACTCCAGACCCTCGTAAAAATTCCCTCTCTACCTTTCCTGTAGGCTCCTTTCAGGTACTGGAAGGCCACTATTGAGTCCTTTCTTGTTTGTGATAGTTCTGAGTGAATCTTTGTATAAGAGAACAATTTTTTTTATGTTCTTCCCTTAAAATGCACCCCCTGTGTGGTATGGTGAGATTTTGTCTTTAAATTACTGACAAAAATTGTCATGCAAGACACTTTGGTTTACCAAGAGTGACTACAACTTCACTTGCAAAGATTTGGCTTTATTCCTTCCAGAACTGGTGTTTGAATTGCAAAGCTTTTAACTTTGGAGTTGAACTTTCACTTAGAATACAGCAGATATTTCCACATGTGTTATGCATACCCGTTTTACTCGGTTTAAATCTGGTCTAACTTTGGGGAAGTTTTTAGAAGCAGATAAAAATCAATCAAGTTCTGCATAGATTTAGTTTTCATTTCTCTGTATGTGCTATTGCTCCTGAGACGTACTGCTGTGGGAGTTTTAGAAAATCTCTAGAAGAGTCAACTGAACTCATCACTATATTTCTTTGTAGGTAGTACTGATGTATGTGATAATTCAAACTTTACTATCCACATTTGAAAGTAAAATATTTTTCAGTTTGTACATAGAAATGTTCTTTCTTGCATGTGTAGTTTGAGAGTTTAGTTAAAATAATGAGAAATCAATTCTGTGAAGGGAAATAAGATTATCCTTTCAAATAACAGCTGGAGGGAAGGTTCTACACCAAAGCATCATATGTTATTTCATGACAGAGCATTTTTAAGGTTTTGGGTTTTTTTAGTAATCTTCTAAGACCCTTGACATTTTTCCTATAATTTAATCAATTTCTGCACAGAATAAGTGTCAGAGTCTGAAAGGCAAGACTGCTGGGAATTTGGCAAGCAAGGCACAGGTGAAGGACTCTAGACCTGCTGAGTCTTTAAGCATAAAAAAATACACAGCCAGCCACAAACTGGAGCTGTTGAGAAACAACAGAAAGATTATGAAAATAATAATCTCTGGTTCCTTGTGCCATTTAGAATTAATCTTATTGAACAACCTGGTGCCCTTTCAGTTGAACTAGAGCCCTGGCCAAATCTCTGTCCTACCTTACAGGTTTGTTGAAGTCCATAGCCAAAGAATAAACCTGTGAGTCACCTGTAACTTCTAACAGATCCCACTGTGGCTCTTTTGTGTTGACAGAAGGAGATCCTGGGACTGCACTTTGGCTGTGTTCTTTTGTTGATTGAGGGAAGCTCTGTGGAGGTGCTCTGAAAATTTGAGTTCAGTTGGAAAGGCCGGGAATTCTCACACTTTTCCAAGTCTGTCCAAATTATTTTCCAGGGTGGAGAACAGAGTGTGTTTTGTTGTAGCAAGGAGAGGTAATATTCCATAGATTAATACCTTTGCTTGCTTTATGGAGTGAGTTTAGCAGAGCTGCAGTGAAGATTCCTGATGGTTCATATCCAGGAAGGAGCCTCCCTCTAGCTGAGTCCCTGGGAGCTGCACTAGCCTTTTGTCTGCTGTAGACAGCTGTTTGCACATCTGACATGCCACTAAAACTCCAATCAACGCATTTTTACATTTTTGTGTCTTTTTAATGTTCTCATAAGTTCACAGAGAATGAATGAACATAATTGTAATTCTGGCTGGAGTTACTCTAATTCAGCTGAAGGAGCATAACCTGCTTCCAGACATTCAGCACAACCATTTTGCAGTTAAAATTTGGAATCAGGTAGCTTGGAATTATACTTGCTTGGGCTGTTGGTTGCACTGTGTCAGCCTGTGTGCTGCTCTTCCGCTCTCCCATGCATCTGCACTCGTGGGATCACAGCAGCGGCACCGTGGTGCTGCAAACCAGCTCAGGCGCCAGCCTGTGCACAGAGGCTTTGCTCCTCTCACTGCAGAGCTTTCACAGGGTCCTCAGCTGTGGTTAATGGTGAATTACGTGACAGGAGAAGCACAAGTTTAGTCTTGACAGGTGACATTTGCTATCTGGTGTTTCGTCAGGGCACGTATTTGCAAAATAACCGGGAAATCTCCTGCTCTGGACGAATGTGCTGAATCAATGGTGGCCATTGAACTTTCACTGAATATTAACTTCTACTGCACTTGGCAAACACACTTAGCAAAAGGTGATCGTGCCAACCCGAGCTATTGACTGTGATGTAGATCTGCTGCGGCTCACCCCTGCTAGTTCTGCCTAAAGGTGATCCAGATGAGTGCCCTGATACGCTTTTCAGCGTCATGATGATGAGGACTCGTGAACTGATCTTTGTCCATTTGCTTTCTGAGATAAAGCCATCTTCTCCTGCTCTGGTAGTAATTGTTAGCCACTTACTATTGAATCTGGTTTATGTTGTGCTTTTTTTTTGGTTTTGTTTGTTTGAACTATTCTACAACGCTGATTAGATTAAAGTTTGGCAGTCTCTTTCCATAAACTCTAGAGTAAGCCTTTCTGATATCAAAGGGATTGTTTGGATGTAACTAGTGGGAGAATTGGTTCCTGTACTCTTGCTCAAGAGAAGTCAAAGGGTCAAAGTCCACCTAAAGATTCATGTTATCATCAGAAATGCAAATAAAGGAGATGGGAGTCACGAGGCTGGATGAAGGATGATGGGTCAGCATCTTGGGCACTCCCAGATGATGGCATGTGGAAATCCCAAAGGGAAATTTCAGGCATTGGATCTAGGGATATCATAAATTCCTTAATTCAGTGGACTCTGTTAAGTGAATGGGACCACAGCAACATCAAGTTTTATTGAGACATTTCTTGTCCTCCAGGCTGGAGAGGGCAGAGAGACATTCTGTGTTTGTGCCCACGTTTGCTATGTAAACCGTTCACGCTTTTACCAGTAAGTAACTCCTTTGACTGCAGTCCACTAATTCACATTTTAGCACCACTGAGCATCCAACGTCCCCTTTCATGGCATTGCTGTGTTGAAGAGTACTAACTGCAATATCCGAAATGCAATTATTGTTGCAGAGATGCAATAACAGTAGGCATCACATATTCCCTGCTTATCCATCTTCTCAAAGAAGCTGTGGCTTGGAATGAGTAGATCTGCATTTTATGAAGTTTGCAGAGGTTTATTTTTAAGTGACAGGGCACATCAGAGCTCTAATTTGCATTTCTCTGCTTTCCTGTGATAGGACTTCGAGGAGCAACCTTTGAAAGCTGGTTCTCTCTGACAGCTGGCAATAAAAGGCTGTGTGTCAGTAAGCATTGCAGGCCTGATAAGAGTCTGTGACTTGAACTATATGCAAAAGTGAAATGAACTCGAGTTCCTACTGCTCATGACGCGCAAGGTCAGTGCAAACTACCGAAATATTGGATTGCAAATACGCTCTTGGCAGTAAAAGCCCCGATTCAGTACACCCTGATCATTACAGGGAAGCACAGAGCTGTGCAATAAAACCAACATTGTGTTTGAAATTAGCTCCTAAGAAAGGCTTATAAAATCTGAAGGAAGTTTAAAAGTGATTTTTAATTAATATTTTTTCTTATTGTTCTGTAATTCCCATTCCTGTGCTCTTTTTTAATCGTGCACTTCACCTCGGGAACGGTCACAGCTGAGGAAGGGAGTGCAGCTGAGCCCAAAAGATCAATGAAAGGGATAGAGAGGCAATTCCCTTCTCTTTTTTGTGTGTGTGTTGGTGTCTTTTTTCAATGCAAGTGATGAATGTGAAAGCAATACAGACTGAGAAGATAAAAAGCTGGGATTTGAGAGAAAGAGCTACTTCCCATAAGGACATTAAACCCACGAATGTACTGTCAGTGAAACTGCTGGAAGCAAAGTAAGTTAAAAAATATCCTTTTTTTTTTTTTTTGGTGAAGCTGCAGGATGATAGAAGCAGGACAGTGGACTTAAAATTGGAAAAAGAAAATAAAAGCAAGCCAGGGGTTACATCCTGAGCATAAATTTCATGTGTCCTTAAAGCCATTTTTAAATGTTTTAACTCCAGTAAAACAATGGTCCAAAGGACTGAAGACTTTACCACATTAATGGAAACTTCACTGAAGTTAAAAGAGCTTCGGTATGAATTCTTCCTGAATGAATAATCACACATTTGATCATTTCATTAGACTCCAAGGGGCAGCAAAAATGGTGAGTTTGTTTGTTCTCTCGTCTACAAAAGATGGTGGCCTTATCATGCTTCAGTGGACAGCCTGAAACTGATTTATGCTCTCAGTTATCTGAATGAAAGGCACTGGCATTGCTGCTGTTCCTCTAGTTCCTGGATGCTTGCTGCTTTCCTACTGGCTGCCAAAAATGGAAAAGTTGATTTGTAGTGAGTGTACAGATAGCTGAAGAAATTACAACTTAAAAAAAGAGAGTGACAGGTCTAGCCAGGCTTGGGACACACAGCTGCAGAGCTCCATTGATTTAGGAGTAAAATGGCCCAGGGTGGAATTTGTTCTTGTTTTACCCCACAATGTTATGTGTCAAAAGGACATAAAAAAAGGAAATGGAGAGGAAAACCAAATAAGCTTAATTCCCAACCCTCTCTAGACACAGTTGCAGTGCTCCTTGTGCACTAATGTTAACTGATTTGCATGTGGCTGCAGGAACTTTACCTCTCCCATTTGCTCTTTTAGAATGAGAGTTTGAGTTGACTTTGCTGAGAGATGGACTCCCAGCTCCAGGAAGGAGGCTTGATGTTCTCCCAGCCCAAAGGTCAAGGTTCTAATCCATCCCCTGGAGCTAAAAACAAGTGGTACCAAACCTTTCCCACTCCTTACAGAACATAATTGTTAGGATATTTTGAAATGAATAAAGGTTACAGTTAAAAGCTTCCATTCACACACTTTCCCTATTGGCTTAGTTGCTGCCATTGTTCTGATTTCGAGATCACAAAGATTCTGTGAAATCATCTTATTTGTCATGACACTGCTGCTGTTCACAGCTTGGGGAAGCACCATCCTCCTCCTCCTCTTAGGTACGGTTATAGCAATTACTGAACTAGAACTGGCTGTCAGTCCTTCACCCAGATCCATCCAGGGTGCTACAAGTGTCTCCACTACCAACCAAGGGCAGACATTGCATGAACATGTGCATGCACAAATGTTCCCCCTGAGTTCCCTGTGTCTCTCACTTTGCAAACCAGATTTATGAGGTCCACTGAAAGAAATTACAGGAGATATTGTTTTCTTCTCGCATCATGCCGCTGTTTTTCTGAGCACCTCTGGACTAAATCTTTATGTAAAATGTTTTCTTTCTTGCTCATCTATTCAGATTTGCTTTCTGTTATGCCACGGCACAAAGGATACCAAGAGAGTTCTTGATTTCTTTCTTAACTGAATCAAAATCAAGTGTGGTTTGGCCGCGTTCATTTTAGGTCCCATTATCATAATGTGCTTGGCCTTTTTACTTAGCTCAATTGCTCTGTGGTTTGAGTGGTGAGGAAAGAGTCCTGATGTGTTTGTACCATCCAGCTTTTCAACACCATCCTCTACATTTCTCATAAGAGCACACTTGGAAAGAAAAATCCCTTGTTGCCACGTGGATAGATTTCAGGCAAATTTTTCCAAGAGCAGGCAGCTTAAGAGAGCAGGAGCTGAAGTTTTTTTGTCTTCTTGAAGAACTGATTACAACTTCAAAGTATAGTTTTATCAAATATTTAATGTAACCCTATACAGCTGTTAGTTGTTTATACAAGAAGATAAAACTATGTATTTTAAGTCAAAATGTGCAAAGCTAAGCCAAAATATGTCCATTACTTGCAACTCTAAAGCTTCTTTTCTCAAGGCTATCTTCAAACAAAAGCCATAAAATTCAATCCTATAATTTTTACTGATTATACAGCTCATAGATTTTCCAGCCTGATAATTACTGAATTCAACGTGCTTACCAAGTTCCTGGGGCCTACTTCATCCATAGGTACCATTAGCAGATTTTTAATTAGCTGGAGTGAACTTTTAAGGGCATTTTCTATCCTGTAGAATAAAACTTGTGAGCTAACCCTATTAGTCAGACAGTTAAGTCATTGGTGTGTGGGGGGGATTTCAAATTCATCTTTGAGCCCAGCTCCTGTGTCTGGGAAGGAAATGAAATCCACAGTAAGGCTATAAAGGAGAATCAAAGCTCCTGCTTTGTACTGTCAGCCCTGACCTGCTCATTGAGAATGCAGAGGTAGGAGATAGTGATCTACCAGGGAGTTTAATTAGCAGCTCAGCAGTCCTCAGCTTCCACAGCTTTGTGCATCAAACCCAAAACCACAGTTTGGCAAATGCCTGCTCCTAATGAGCCAAAACTTTTGTTGCACTTCTTCCACGCACCCATCCTGCCTTTTGATAGCTTTGTTAAAAGATGGAGTGAAACCCTAAACACAAAAAGAGGGTTAAAGTTGTGGAAAATAGGGTGAGCTCTACTCTACGGTTCTGACAATTTCTGTTGGATTTTAGTAGGGGGCTTTGCTAGTTAGGGAACGCACCGACACAGAAACAGCCATGAGTCTCTGTACAAAATTGCCTTTCAGGCAGAATTCACCACTGGCTTTTTAAAGAGGTGCTTTAAATACTCTGAGGTTTAGTCAAAGTAATGGAAAAATTGAATATATCTATCCTTATTGGTCCAAGAACAAGAAATTTCAATCTAAGACAGTACAGATAACATGATACATTTTACTGAAACAAGAATATTAATCTAATCTTTATATAGTAATACACCCAGAAGCAGAACTCCTGGGCCTTTAAGCTTGAACTTTATAAAACATTCTTGTTCCAATAAGAAGTATCACATTATCTACCTTGTCTACTTAAATGCATGTTTTAAATGATGGATTAGTGGTTATTTTGGGTGCAATTTACTGTGTTATTATCTTGAATCTCACTTAACTTACGCAACTGTTTTCAAAGTTCTAGGCCTGTACTCTTTATATGCCAAACTCAGTCATGATCTTTTCTTTTCTCTGTGCTTCAGTCACACTTTCAGAAGAAGTATAGTTTACACAGTCCCAGAGTGTTGTGTTGATGTATCCTTGATTTATTTTTATTATATTTAATTTTATTTTTGTCAGCAAGGGAAAGTACTTTCACGAAAAGAGGACAGCTTTTAATGAATTTTATGGAGAAAGACCAGGTAAAAATAACTAAGAGCCCCCATAAAATGATTATTTCTGAAAGTGTGATATCTGGGGACTTTTGATGTAGAGGAAAGATTGTGTTAGTAACCACTGCCACAATCAAATGCTGCATGATTGATAACATTTGTGGATCCCAATCCTTTAATTGCAGTCTTTTGATGGTTTGCATCACTTCTTAGTTGGATCTGTAGAGATATATGCCAATAAATCCAGCCCATGTAACTTACTGCGACTGTACACGATCCACAGGCCTGGTCCAGATCAAAGAGCAACTGAGGGCCTGAGAAAAGCAGAGACAGGGGAATAAAACAGCAGTGGCAGAAGGAAATCCTTGCCTAGTACCCTGGTATTTTACATGGTAGTACTCCCAAGGATTAGGCCTTGAAGGGTACTTAAATGCTTAAATGCAGTTCTGGTCCTTTTACCCCCACTGAAGTAAGAGTATTGCCCACTGCACAGAAACGTACTAAAAATAGCAGGTTTTCTCCATGAAAATCTAGCTGAGACATGTTAGATGTGCACATCAATACTTATTTTTGCCATTTGATAGGGGAATGAAAAGTTAAATAGAGAACTTTTTCAGCTGCACCAGTTTGAGTTCAGAGAGAGTTTGAACAGAGGACACAAGCCAGTCCCAGTTGCACTAACAAGGAAATCCTCAGCAGAGCCACCTTTGTAGTTTTTCTCTAAGTTTCACTGGGGGAATATTTTGGAGCTGCTGCCAGGCCTCCTTTGAAGCACTCAGAGGTGGGGGCAGTCCAAGGGATGTGCAGCAGCAGAGCATCTCCCCTGCCAAGCTTGACCACTGTGTGGGCTGTGGCAGCTGGCTCTGGGCCCTCGGGGAAAATGAAGCTTGCAGTGAGCTTTCATCACTTCGTGACCACAAGAGACCACAGCTCTGCTAAGGGAAAGGCAGAGGGCTGCAAGATTCACCAGGGCCTTTATAAGGTGCTCTGCTTTTTCATCAGAAGTTTTCAGGGTGCTTCAGAAATCTGAGATCTCCTCTGGAAAATCCCGATAGGTTCTAAGAGCTGATTTCCTGACAAAGAAATAAAAAATTAGAGTGTCTGAGTATATAGTGTGTTGGCTAGGCTACTGGTAGGCGGTTAGACAAAGAGAGTATGCAGACAGATTTCCTCCCTTTCCCCACTTTTTCCCAAATTTCAGTTAAAACAGTAGCCCACTCTCTGGAAGCACAACTTCTCCAAGAGCCTTGTATGTCTGGAGAGCTCAGCACTGCGCACTCCTTTGCTTTTTGATTATGGATTCCTGAAGTATTTATCTTGGAAAAAAACAGTTTTAAAAGGTTTTTAAAAATGCTTGAATAGCAAGAGATGTGTACTTCTATAACAGTACTTTCTGGTAAATTCTGACGTAGAAATTCATCTTTGACACCTTCAGGAGGTGCTTTGACTTTGTGATAGATCATAGAGTAAGCTCTGTAGATTATCTGTACATATCCTGTGCAGAACCAGTGCTAGGAAGCAAAGAACAACTGAAACTGTCAGGAGTACAGGCAGCCAGCAGCAATGAAACCACAGGGGGAAAAAAATAGGAACAATCCTGAAGTTGCCATATATGCCATAGATCTGTTAAGCACTGTGTGAGAGCTTGAACTGGAGCTTGGACAAATCCAAAATGAATCAGAGAGCTGTGGCATGAGAGGGATGTCAGCGATCAGCTCCAGCCTTCCTGTTCATTTGTCAAATGCTCCTGGTGGAGGAGTGGGAGCTGAAGAGCTCAGCAAGAAGGCAAGACTGGGAGGTGTAAGGAAAAACAGCATCTGCCACAGAATTGCTACTTTTGTGGTTTTCATCCGAGCTGCTCACTTTTGGGCTTCAGATGAGGAACCTTTTGGGCCTCCCCTACATCTGTGGGAGGTGAGCAGACCCTGCAGCTGGACTTCTGCTTGTCAGCCTGAATGTGCACATCTTCTGTGGCACTGGGGAAGGGAGTCTGTGCAAGAAGCTACTTCCACCTACATTTATTCTGGCTCCTTTCAGTTATCCATTCCTAGATAAATTCTCTCAAACCTGCTGCCAAAACTGTAAGGTGCTGGTCAGTTTTTGTAAGGCTGCCTGAATGATTCACCTCATTTCTCAGACGACTGTAAAACAGGGGGGAAATTAAAAAAAAAAAAAGTAGGATTGAAAGCTCTTGGCAAATCTGAACTGACATTTTGTAGGCACAATTACTTCTGGCCGAGGTGGGTCTGTGAAACATGAGGCTGAACTCATGCTGAAGTGTCTTGGGTTGGATTAGAGGGATTCAGGTTGATGAACAAACTCCTGCCTGTAGACATGAATGAAAAACCTCCCCTATTCCTGACTGCAGTAGTTCTTTCCTGTGAATGGAGGGCACTATTATGTCAGTTTGCTGGAAAGCAAAACAGAGGGCAAAAGGCTACTCTGTTCTTCCAGTGAGTGCGCAAAATTTAATAGTTATCAAGGATTAATAAATGGAGCTCATTGATCAGAGTTTGTAGGTTGTGGATATAATGAATTATCCTAACAGAGGTCCCAAAGCAGAAAATACTTCAGTCACAGTGTTTAGAAATCCTGTCAGGAAGTTGGCTAAGGGATTTGGGGATTTTATAGAAAATAATGAAGAGTGTGGAAGTGGTGGAACCTAGAATTGTTCAAAAGATGTATAGATGCAGCCCCTTGGAACAAGGTTTTATGGTGACTTGATGATCTTGGAGGTCTTTTTTTCTCTGAGGGCTCTGGATCTTTGTGAAAGAGATTTGCTAACCTTCTTTTGTCATGAATATGTCCAGGTATCAACAATTCTATAATAATAATCATGTAATTTTTTTAATATTTGTATTTATTTTTAAAAAATAAAGTAATATTCAGCATTTCCTACAAAGAAGGTAATGAGAAAATTGGCCAATTAAAGTTCTAAATTAAAGCCTCTGCAAGAACAGCATTGAAAAGAATTCAGATGCTTGTCCCTTAAACAGATCCTTCTTGGCCACAATTGTAATACAGTGCTGATCCAGGACAGGAAAACTCTGTCCCTAGATAGCGTTCATTTCTTACAAATGAACAAATGAAATGATATCTGTTGTTAAGTGATCTTTAACAACAACACATATTAAGCTGGCACCTTTCTCAGGCACTTGGTAAATTTATATACGAAGAAATTATAAAGAGGACATCATCCCAGCTGGATTTTTCCAAACTCTTGTCAGTTTTTGTTGCTTTGTTTATCAAACATTTCAATATCTTCCTTTGTCTTCATAAATCCATTCTATGCATTGAAGACAATTATAAGCATGGCCATGTGGTTTTGGCAGAGGTTAGGTTCAGAACTGGCAAACATTGCTCATTTTGTTTGCCTGCATCATGTTATAATACATCAGAATACTTTTTTTCCCCTTTTGTAGCAACTTTTGTCATGTGAAGAGGCACTAGTTTAAATTCTGGGGGGAGAGGTCTTTGCTTCAGCAAGGGATGATGAAGATTTTAGCTTCAGCAACCACAATTCCACACTCAAAAACGTGTCTTTAGAGTTTCTGACATCAGCGTGTGTCTTGACAGATACGTTCTCCTTTTCTCCATAGCATTCAGCCAAGAAAACACTCTAACCATTCAGACTGGAGGTGGAATGATGAAAATTGATGGTCCAGATACAGGTGACAAGAGACATGGAATTTTCTTCCACACCACAACTGAGAAAGAGGAGGCTCTTACTTTCACTTAAACCCTTTAAATTCAGTAGGTCACATTTAAAACAATTTCAGGAAGAAACACTCGCTGGGCAAAAATTTTGTGTTAATTTTGTGTTAATTAACATTCTATCAGGTTCAACACAAAAAGCTTTGTGTGCTCAGAAGGATGAGCACAGCTCACAGCAAGAGCAGTACCAGAATGTCTCCTGGGCAGGAGTGGAAGGAGAACCCGAGGGAGGACCATGCCTTGGGGTGAGGCAGCAAGAAGGAGGAAAGTGGATGTGTTCAAGTGGAAGGAATGAAAGGCCTGACTTGCCCAGCTAGAGGGTCATTTGGGGCCATTTTTTTTCTGGGCATTTTGAAAGAAAAGATCATGGTTGAGAGACTTTAAAATCTACTTTGAGGGTGTGTTTATAAAGAAGGTTGTTTTTGGAACTGAAGCTAAACTTTAGGAATCCAGAATTAAAGGAATAGAGGTGGAGTGCAGGGAGAAGTTAGAGAAATGTCCAGCCCTCCTCCTCTGGTCAGGCTGATTTTGTCAACACCTTGTTTTCACTACAACTTTTAGTAATTTGAGTCATGTATGCAATTAGTTTTTGATATGTGCATACTTTGGAAGAGAAAAGCATTTCTGGTGGTTCAACTATTAGGTTAACTCCTATTAGCTAATATTTTTTTCTTATGTATGGCCTGACTTTTTTTTTTCTATTAGTTACATATCTCCCCTTAAAATTTAAGTACAAAAATACAAATAGAGAATACAATAGAGAAAAAACAAATAGAGATCATAGTAACCATTGCACTGTGTGCTTAGCTCTTACAGCACCAAAACCCCCAATGGCAGTAAAGAAAGGGAACAGCATGATAATTTTTATCTGTGTTCTTGTTTCTGTGACTGACCAGCAGGACCACAAGAAAATCCTTTAACCTTTCTTGCTACAGTGGCAAGACAATTTTAATACTTCTACTGGGTTTCATTTGGCTTAATAAATTCCTATAAAGTGCCTTGATCAGTTTATTTAAATACAAGCCATGACTGCTCTTGATGCTGTATTTTCTAGTGCTGAGATGAATGCTGATAGAGCAAAAAAAACAATAAAGAGAGGAATACAGGAGAAACCTGGAAAAATGTTTTGCACATTCCCTGTGTGCTTTATCTTCCTTATTTTTCCCCAAGGAAAGAAAAGTAAAGTGTAATGGCAAAAAGTAGGATATTTAGCCAATTTTTTACAGAGGAGAAAAGCAAAACTCCTCACTGGAAAGTAGGACAATTCTACCAAAAGTAGGGCAGCTTACTGCACGTTAAGTACCTTTGGATTATGTGCATTGTACCACGCTTACTTTGCACACACAATTAGTTCAAAGCAGGACTCCCCACATGAGTTCACAGAGGAAGATTTATCTCACCAGATAAAGCTACAGCCCCACATCAAACAGGGTCAGAACACACACGTCAAGAAAATAATCAGGAGAACAGCCACAACTGGCTGAGCTCGTGTGGAAAATGAAAATGTCACTGGCGCTTAGGCTAGAGATCAAATCAGATGGGAAAAAATGGAGGAGATCAGTGATGCTGGAGCAGGTCATTAAAATTCCAGGCCTGAGCAGAGAAATTTGTGCTTGGAATAACTGCAAGTTTTGGAATAACCTGCCGAGTTTGTGCGCCTTTAAGGACGAGATCATTTCCGTGTTGGCAAAGGGTGCAAAAGACTATACAACAGAGAATTTTTTTAATGGATTTTTTTCATGAAGGGTTAATGGATAAATGAATTTTGGGGGTTCAGATGGCACTTTGAGGGCAGTACTGCCAGGAGCCCTTGTCCAGGAGCAATGGATCTGCAAGTACAGCATGTGTGGACTGATTATTTACATCCCACAGGACAGGGTGTGGCAGTTGTTGGGTTGTGTCCTCTCAAAGACTGCAGGTACACAGTCCAGGTAAAACATTCCTGCCTAAACCTAGAAAGGAGCCCTGCTCCAGAGGAAAAACTAGGTAGAGCTTTGAGTTAGGCTAGTCAGCTTCTGCCCCTGCACCTGGAGATTCAGCAGGACCTCCTGAGGCTGGAAGCAGAGATAGAAACCCAGCACGATCTGAAAGCTGCTTTTCTGACACAACTTCTCAAACACAACTTGTTTTATCCTGTTCCATTTGAAACTTAGCTTACACAGACATACCTGTGATTTTATTTTTTAGGATCTATGCTGAAATATGACCTGACAGTACAAAAGGTACGTGGGAGAGTGAAGGTGAGTGAAGTATTAGGATGCAGAAGCTTTGTATAACTGCAGTGCACTGTTCCTTTCCTTCAAAATAAATAGGTATATTTGCAAGCAGGGCCTGCTTGGCCTGTCTGTCTGAACCAGTGACCTTCCAGTTCTGGTTGTGTACAGTCAAAATGATGCTTCTGTTGGCAGAAGTAAGGGCCTGTGCTCCTTTACAGGGTTACCTACACATACCATTTTAAAGGTGAAAATTCCCTCCATCTGTGTCAGAAACAAATGTCAGCACCTGAGGCACAGAAACCACTTTTTCCCCTGGTTTTAAATTTGAAACGCTTCATAAAATGAGTTAATAAAGGCAGTGGCAGTGAAGAGATGTCTCAGAGCATGGAGGTGGGAGTCAATAAGATCTGAAAACATAATTTACATTTGAGAAGCGATGCAGCCAGAAATTAGGTTTCCTTTAGAGTCTCTAAGAGATTGAAAAGAAGTGTGGGTGTTCTCTCTCAAATAAATCTGTGTCTGACCCACAAAGTGTCTAGTTGGGATTTAAGTAAAATAGGCAGAACTTCAAACATCAGAACTCCCAAGTTTCTAAGCTATGGAAGGATTTGCTGTGGGGAGTGCCAATGTGAAGCTGAATAACAAAAACTGTAAACTTTAACGTCTCTTCAAGGCATGAAGAGACTGATGCCAGGCTCTCCATTGACAGAGAGACATAAATAAGATGTTTCAAGGACTGGAAATACCCATCTCCATCCAGTGACACTGAAATAGGAAATGACATCTCTTGACAGTCTCCTGTGCATTGAGTGAAAACATCTTTGCCCAAGATGTAAGAAAATGGGGAGACCACACATGAAGTACTGAAATTTCAGAGAGAAGCTGAATCTGATTCATTATTTTCAGTTACTGTGTTCAAACTACGCCCAAAAAATGAGAAGAGAACTGTAGTTTGCCTTAAGGACAACTTATGGGCAAAGCACATCTAATAGCTCAGCTGGAGGGAGGATCAAGTGGACAAAGGACAAAAAAGTGCTGAGGGTATAGATTGATGGCCAAATGCATCAGTCCAGGGATTTATGGGCTGCCCCACTGCAAACAAAGAGCCAGTTGTCTGCTGATTCTCTGTGTTGAAAGCAGAAAGCCAGGGGAAAAAGTGGGGTGCATTTTGACAACAATGTGGTAACCTTCATGTTGTCCCTTCCATTTCAAGAATCACTGAAAGCTGTGAATTTTGACCAGTGTCTCAGGCCAGAGAGACTACATTCTGCATGTTTGCAGTTCCTAGGGTTTACAGGAGAACACATTACACCTCTCCACTGGCTTACATGAAATTGGGAAGCAGCATTATATGTCCTTTGTTTTGTTTTCTTTTGTTTATGTCTGAGTTCTTCATTTTTCAGTCCTTAATAATAATTTACACAGCTGCAATTTAAAGCTTAGAGAGATGCTACTTTGAAAACAGGCACAATGCTTTGTACTATGGAAATGAATGGTCCTCTAGAGCTCCTGGATGAAAAAGTCAGAAGTTTTACCTTTAGAAAACACTTGAGGGAGATTAAGGAAGTGATTTTTTTTTGTTTGTTTGGGGTGGGGTTGTTGGGGGTTTTTTTGTGTGTTTTTTATTGTTGTTGTTGCTGGGTTATTTTGTTATGTAAACTGTCTTCTAAAAAGGCAAAGTTAGAAATTAGCACAGGCTTCAAAGGATACGTGGGAGAATTGGAGTCTCTCCAGAAAGGAGGGAAATACTCGTCATCTGTCAGGACTAATCTTCTTCAAGTGTTTGAGAAAATACCATCAAGATTAATTCTTTATCCTTTTTCCTACCACCCTTGTTTATTTATCTGATGGGAAGGCTGCAAGGACATTATTCCATACAAGGGAGAAGACTTCTTGCTCCAAATATTTAGTCACAAAAAAAGCCAATGTTAGCTTAAACGTAATGGATCTTCTGGTCGAAATACTGTGACTTCTGAGATGCTGGAGCAGCTTCATGAGGATTCCAGCAATTCCAGGGACATGTTTGTGATCCTCAAAGTGCTGTGATGACACTGAAAATGCTTCCCCAGAACTAAGTCATGATAGAAAAAATTGCTGGAGTTTCTTATGTAGGTGTGGTTTTTTAACTTACTTAAGTTCTTTCTTATAAAAAGTTTTGATTCTACAGCTTCTCATTAGACTATAACTAAAATTGAAAAAAATGGTTGTATTAATGACTATCTGCATCCTTCTCCAAGTGAAAAATTATCATTATTCTATTAAAAAACATTAAGTTGTTCTAACCTCTATCCTCTTACTTTAAAGTTGATTTCTATTCACAGTACCTCATTTGTGCAATAAATAACTTCCACTTCTTGTGATTTTGCAGACATGAATGCATTCATTATGTCTTGATTAGATACTAGAAGGTCCAGCCACAACTATTTAGTAAGGCAGAATAAACAACTCCATTTCTGTATCTGTGCAAATTCATCAGTGCTAAGTGGTTTTACAAATGCATTGAAATCATCTCTGATTTGAGTCAAGGTTCCATAAATTAAAGCTTATTTAAAAATAAGGAGTGTTCCTTCTGGCCATCCCAAATCTCCCAATCCACAATGATATAAACTATCATACATGCACTATTTCTTCTGCTGAGCATGATATAAATTACTACTAGTCATATTCCCCTCTGAGTGATTCTTGCCTAACCAAATTTACTGCAGTGAGCAGAGATTCAGTTTTAAGGGAAGTTAATGATGTGGGGAAGTTAAAGAACCATGGACCACAGCTCTGCTGAAGATTTCTGCTACAGTTATTAAAATAGTCAGAGAAGTAGGCAGGTTTCTGCAAGCTGCAGTGTCATGTATACGTAAATAAATAAATAATCTAGGAAATGAGGAAATGCTCACTAGACACCTCAGACTTCAAATCAGACAGCATCCCGTAGTTTGTCTGTTTTGACCTTTCTATGATGAGGATTTTCAAGGAAAAGAAGGTAGTTTGTCATGCATTTACTGAGTACAGAACTTCCAGTCATCATTTCAGCAATCCCAGTACCTGTTTAGACCCTTTTAACTGGACAGTTAAGCCATGTTTTCACTTACTGTGATGACCAGGACTGGAGCTGCCTCCCCTAACTGAGAAGTTACTGAGGCACTGAAGGGACACAATCATTTCTCTGTAACCTCTAGAAACCTTTTCCTCAGCAAGTGCTCTCCACTCTGCCATGATTGTCCATTGACCTTGTAGTTCTCTCCCTGGTTTTGGTTTTAAAGAGATTTTTTTTCTTCAATTTATAGGAGAGGTTTGCATATTCGCACCCCTGGAAGTGTTCAAGGCCAGGCTGGATGGGGTTCTGATCAACCTGCTCTGCTGGAAGCTGTCCCTGGCCACAGCAGGGGACTGGAACTGGGTGAACCTTAAAGTCCCTTCCAACCCACACCGTTCTATGATTATGATATGTCTAAGAATAAAAACCACTGCCAAACATGGAAATTTCAAACAGGTGCAAGGATGCTTTGCTTTTTCTCAGCTTAAGGCAGAGGTTCCTAATACAGTGAGGAAAGCTCACTATAAGAATAAAAGTGGGATGTGTTGACAGGAACTGCAGTTTGAGTGCTATCAAACATACCTTTATTCCCTTTTCCTCCCAGTCTCTTTGCTTTCACATGACTGCTAGTCAGGATTTCACTTTCAAATAAATATTTGGCACTTGTACCCAAAAAGACAAACAAATACGCAGAGAAAAAATTTGCCTGAGTAAGCGAACGCTCCTATTCAAAATTCTGTGGCTAGATGAACGGATAAGTGACAGCAGTGATGAATAAATAGTGCCTGGGCCTGCCAAAACCCAGCATTAGAAAGTATAAACAAAGCAGTACAGAAAACAGATGGATTCATTCTAAGTTTTTATCCTTTTTCAGTCAAGAGATGCTAATGAGGCAACTTCACTTTGCACCGTGACCCCAGCGCAGCGTGTGCCAACGCCAGCGAGGGGATGGCCTGGAGCAGGGTCTGGGTGCCAGCACGCAGCTGCCTGCCCCAGGGCCAAGCCACTATTGCCAAAACTACAAAATCCCCAGCGTGGATCCTCCTGCTGAATAATGGCTGAAGAGAACAGCGAGCACCATCACAGAGACGTCACTCCAGTAATTAGGGATTTGTGAGTGTTTGCACCGGATCCATCACAGAAATCATGGAAACCTGGGGGTTTGCTTGCTGGGGTTGGGAGGGGAGAGGAGCAGGGTTGGTGCTGAGATGAGCTGAAACCTGGTGAGGTTTTACAGGCATGGGATCTGCTCCATCCAAGCCTGTTTACTTTGAGGATGGCCAAAGCTCGGTGGGTATCGGAGGCAGGTGCAGTCTGTTCGGCAATTGGCACCGGCGCCATATGGCAACTTTTTCCTGAGGAAATCAGCCTTTTGCCTGCTGCTCCTGGAGCCCAAGGAGCAAAGGTTGCTAAGAAAAATACAACTCTTGGGGGTTTCAGTTTCCAGTTGGTTAAAACAAATTTCAAATATAATGAAGTTATGCTTGAAATAAAACTCTGGATTTGAAAATTATGTTTATCTGGCAAGCTCTGGTGCAAATAGCCAAAATATAATATGTCTGGAAAAAAAGCCAAGAAAAAACATGTCTTTGTCTGCACATGTGGATTGGGATACTGTTTCTTGAAGGAAATTATAAGAGAAATAATATCTCCCAATGACAATTGCCTATTCTTAAAGTTCTCAGGGGAAATTTCTAGCAGCAGGTCTCAACTTTCCTGTGGTTTCATCCCCTCCAGAGCCTGCTGCTGCCTGCTGCTCTTCTGCAGAGTCTCCTCCACCCACTGCACTCCTCTGTCTCTATCTCCCTCTTCCTTGTGCCTTTGACACTATTTCCTTTTAGAAGGAGAGTTGTTCCCCTGTTTTTCCCCACAGCTTTCTCCTCGCATCACTGGCAGCTCAAACTATCTCCCTTCTGTTTTAAAAAACCCATTATATAGCAGCAATGTATCCAACCTGCGCTGCCAACAGATGAAATGCGTTTTGCTAGAATATCTAAAGTCACTTTTCACACGTATTTTCCTTCCAGGCATTGTGCAAACTACTTCTGGTCTTTGATCCTGTTCTGGGAAGCTCACACGTGACCCAGCTGTAATTATGGCCTCCACAGCCAGCACTGGTGGGATCTGTGTTGGGACACCTGTGAGCTGGAATGTGTCTCACCGACTGGAAAAAGTATTTTACAGCTACATGAAAGGTAAAGGGAATATATAGCTGTAAGATTATTTTAAAGAGAAGCCAAGGAAAAACACAGCTGTGACTTTTCAGCAAGCAGGGAATTTAATTTATAAAGCAAATGTGTTTCAAAACAAAAGCCATGATGCTCCCTGCTTTCTCATTCATTCTTCCTGTGATGGAACTCACCTTTGGTACTCAGTTATCCAACAAGGGTTTTCATAAAGAAAATATTCACATATATACACACACTCTTATACGTTTGAGGTATAATTTCCTACAGTAACTTTGTATTCCTACATAAAGTTAAATGAAGAATTGACCCTAATTCTTTGCCTGCACAAGAGCAAGAGGCCTAATGGCTCTTCTGTGCTTAGATATATTTGCTGAAAGGAGTTTAATAACATAATAATGTTGCTGCCTTCCGCTGTCATTTCTTAGGTTATGTATCATCTGGTTGATTGGAACAAATTCCCAAAAGAGTTCTGGTATTTTAGTCCATTTCCTAATCAAATAGTTCATTACTTATGTAATTTTCCTTGTCCTGCAGGGGAAGGACACGTATATTATTGCTCATTCCATGCAAATTTTGAAATCAAAATCATATCATAGTCCCATTTCCCATCCTCCCCTATCCTTGATTCCCTTTTATCTAGTGACTCGGAGGATGCCATCATGCTTGTACTTTCTTACCAAGGAAGTTGTGTTATCAAATACACCAAAAATCTTTCGACAAACAATGGAGGATTTAGGAGATTGCATTGTACCGTGTTCACCACCCCAGCTGCTGAGTTTCCTTGATTGCTGTTATAATTTTTTTACACTAATCAGCCACAAAATGATAATAGTCACGTACTAGGTTTCCTGGGATAGTCCAACCACAGGGACTATTCCTAATTTAAAGAAGCTATAACTGCCAGTGTATATGTATTTTTCTTAAACATTTCTAACTATAGTTATCAAGTGAAATAATAAATTGTATTCCCTCTTGTTCTCCTGCAGGGACTGTGCCTAATCCTGGAATTACTGACATCTGTATATCATTTCAGTGGTAAATTACAGCTGGGACATGCTAACCCCAAAGTGTGAGTAAGAGCTGTTCCTAAATGATTGGAAACTTCTTGGCAATTCATCGCTGAATTATAATAATTAGCTTAGCCTTCATTCTCTTTTGATAGTTGTATAAAATTTGTGCTATTTTCTTAGCACCAGAGTTGATTGTTTAATCAGCAATAAGAATGGTCTTTCTGGTGAAGATTAGATTTCAGCTAAGCCTCATTTTGTGTTAATTCTCTCATTGACAATTTCCTCTCCTTCTCCCCTTCCCCCATATAAGCAGAGGAATGATGGAAACCTGGAATTAATATTTCCATGGAGATGATGTAATTTCCTGAGTTGCTCCAAAATAATCTGAATTTCAAAACCCTTTTAACTACTAATTTGAGGAAAAGTATAATAAATAATACAAATATACAAATGGCTAAAACATATTATCTCATTTTAAATAGGTTATGCCCAGTTCTCTAATAATGTATTCTGTGCTTGTCTAACAAGAGGCTAAGCAAAAGAAATACAATGGTGAAATTCAAAATTTGTTATTTATCTCATAAATAAATCTATTTAATTTAAAATATTTATTTGATTAATCCAGTCTAAAAGATTAGAGTGTTTATACATCTGTTAAAAGCTACTCTCCTTGAAGACAACAAATATAATAATGAACAACAAGTTTTTCATTTGTGAGGTGGTGGGCAAATTGTTAAGAGGTTAGAAATTAACTTTATTTCTCAAAATCAATGGGTTCTAGCCCTTGAATCCATGTCATGACTATCCAAGGAAAAGTAAAATTAAAGTTTTTTTAGACAAGGGCTGAAAATCTGCATAGCAGTCTAAGATTCACATGCTGCAGTGAATTTGGCCTTTGCCTGCCATACTTCATATTGTTCAGTGTAATAGTAATTATGGGATAGCTTTGTTCACCATGGAAAACACATGTTTTAAGAATTCTGTGCTGCTTACCAGGGGCAAGATGAAATAAAAGGGCCATGGGGCAGATGAACGAGACTTTCAGTGGCTTCATTAAGATATCAAATGCTTTATTGAGAAACCATAATAAAATCCAGAAAAACTTTTCCCAATCATCATCCTCCTTGGAGATGCCTGAATTCTGGATGTTTGGGAAGCTTCTGAAACTTCTCAACAAATGATATTTTGTAAGTGTGAACTAGAATTTGAGGTATAGCAGTTAGAAGAAATAGAAATGATAAGCTATTTTAGGAGATAATAGTTGTTGTATCTCTATATATAAAATACATATAATTCTGTATGTGAAAGCACAATGCTTAGGGGTGTCGTTGAGTGGTAGACTTAGTGGTTTAAGGTTTATGATCCTAAAGAACTTTTCCAATCTAAAAGATTCTGTTTCTCTAAAATAAGTCTTACTGAAATTTAGATATTTTTCCAGAATGCTGGGAATGCTGGGAGTTGATACAGACAATAGCTGGCTCTATCTCTAGTGCTTTAAGATCAAATTATATGCAGGTCAAAAACATTGTTTCTTCTTATGCTATCTTTTCCACTGATTATTTATGTTCTACTTTACTCACCTTTAACTGTTTCTGAGAGGTTTTCAAAAAGTTATATTGCAAGTATCAGCTTCAAACAGTCTTTGCTAACTGACAAATCTGTACCCTTTTGAGAGTAGAAGAAATAAAAAAAAAGAAGGGAAATATCATTATTATTTCAACAACTATGCAAATTTGGTTCATAGTTCCTCTTTCCCTTTGTTAAGTTCTATTGTTGAGTGGTTTTTGTTTTTTTTTCCCCAATGCTTCCATACATTTTTGTAAGCTCCTAATTAGAGGTAAGACATCAGCATATGTGTCGGTTTAAGGACACTAATGATGTTGACTCTGTCCAGAAAAATCAACTTTACATGTGCTTAATTCTCATAGGAAATAAGTATTTTCTTATTCTGTACATGCCTGTCTAGAAGAGAGAAAATTTAAGTTAATTCAGTAGGTCTGAGAACACTGAGGGAGTCTTGATTCTAGCATAGGTTTCTAACTGCATTATAATTGTGACTGTACATTTGTAGGTATTTTATCTTCCTAAAACACAGCAGAAATAACTCTAGTACTTTTCTAGCACTGGTAATTTTTCTGTGCTTACTTGCTTTTAAATTCAACATTTGATCACTCCCTCGGAATAATCACAGACACTGGAATTGTACAAGTTTTCTGTAATTAAGAGTCCCCTCCCTTCTATATATCATGAGTTTAAATATTTATGGGAAACTGAGTTTAGTTAATAGTCTTTAAGGACTTCCCAGAAATTAAAATTTAATAGTGAATTTTGAACTTGGATTTCCCCTGATAGAAAACATTGAAGGAACTAGTGAATTTAAAATTTATATAAACTGGAGTTTGATAGATTAGCACAAGAATTCTGCTCTAATTTAGAAAAAAACAACAATCTAATGTCTTCGTCTTCTTGAAGCAACAATAAAATTCTAAACATATTGATATCCTCATATACTCAGAAACTTTCATGAAAGTTACATTAATCATGAAGTCAAATAGCAACAGTTGTGAACAGAAGCCTAAATAATGTGAAAGATACAACCAGCCTGAGCACGAGTCATTCATTCATCCTAAAAAAAATGGGTTTAAAATCAAAAATACAGATGATGCAAACCATCAATGTGGTTTGTTTAGTTCTGTGGAAGTCTTACAGTCCTCGCTGCCTCATTTCCAAGCAGGGAAATGGTTTACTCTTACTGAAATTGTGGCTGGAATGAGTTTCCATCCATAATCTCTCAATACAAATATACACACGTTTCTATATGTGTGTGTTTATATATACATTTATCTATCTATCCATCTACAGGTATGTAAATATTTTAATTTTAATCACTCAAGCAAGTTCAGTCAGCCTGCCCATGCACTGAAGTGCTGTATTTGCAAGGCAAGGCACTAAATATTGAGAATATGTTCAAAATTGAATGGCCTGTGTAAGTTTTGTTTTATGCTAGACTGGATGGGGAAAAAAATATGTTTCATAGAAAATATTAACAGTCAAAAGGACAACAGTGGCCATGTAACTGAACAGCTTGTTTTATTTCAAATATCCTGGAACAATATGTTTTCCCCTCACTTCTATCCATCCTTTCATTCTCAGAACTGATCCTCAAAATAAGCAGTCTCAGTGTTCAAAGTGTTGTGCAGTTAAGATATTTTATATAACTGTTGTGTGCAAGACCACTTTTATTAGTATGTTAACATGAAGTTTTATGTGTTTATTTTTGTCAGTTATCAAATGTGAAAAAATATTAATGTTACGATATTCTACTTAAGTGGGAGTATATTTCAATTGTTCATGATCAGTGAATGATAACAGCTGATACTGTAAGTAAACCTCACATATGATTTCCTTCTGTGTCAAACATTTTCAGAACATAATTTGAGGGGGAAAAATAGACACTGGACAAAAATTCCTTCACTTTAATTAATAAATTAAGATTTATAAGTAACCTGATTAAAAAAAAATCTGTTGGGCATGTATGCTCCAAATATTATGCTTAGATTTTTCTTCATGAAAAGTGCAGCACAAACAGGTGGGTTTGATCAGCTCCAATTATCTAAAGGTTTGTCTGAAAGAGAGTATTTGACTTTATATCTTCAGATGATTTCTCTTAATTTAGAATATTCCTTTGCAGTCACAGTCCAAGAGCAGAAATGTGTGTGCAAGGAGTAACTGTACCTGTGACCACAAAAGTAGGATGCAGCAAAATCTCGTTTTCCCTCTGTGCTACTGCAGTCTGGCATAATAAGGAGACTCAGAAATATTTCATGATATGCTGTGATGTAAGAACTATTTTTATATCCCGGATGGATTTTAATGGCTTTGGAAGAAAAGTGCTCCTTCTCTGTCTCCCGTGTACACAAAAATTCTGAATTTTACCAGACTGAGGTAGGAATCCTTCTGAATATTTAATGAGGATGTGCTACTGACAACTCAAAAAAATCAGAAAAGGCTACACAGGACTACTTTTCTTTCTTCATCCTGTTCAGTATTTCAATTTACAAGAGAACATGCTCTCTAAACATTTTTAGATAGCCTTTCTTGTTTTAAAGTGGGCTGAACACGACTTTGGTGATGTTGGCATTGAGCTCATAGTTGGGTCTTTCATGGGATTTTTTTATTATTCTGTTTTTGTTTTGGGGTTTTGTTTTTCAGGGGTCTTTTTAATCTTGAAAGGCAAATTTCACTTGGACAGTAAATTCCATTCTGGTGATTAAATGAGGGTGAGTTCTTCTACCACTTAAGACAGAGTTTGTTGGGTTTTTTCAGTTTGGTTGGTGGTTGTTGCTGTTTTGGTTGGCTGGGTTTGTGTTTGCTGGGGTTTTCTTTGTTGTTGTTTTGTGGGGGAAGTTTTGCTTTGGCTCTTTGGGCTTTGTTGTTCTTTTCTTTTTCTTTGGTAATGATACTTCCATATTTTCTGAAAGCAGTGCTGCTTTGTAGCCTGGATCTCTATCTGTTCATTTTTGTTTTCACAGAGTTTCCTTTTTTCCTTTCTCATTTTTAAGAAAATGAAGATCCCAGGTACCATCAAAGCTGTCAAAGATCTCCAGGAATATCCCTATTTCAGTCTCAGATGTGATGATATCTAAGAAGCACGAGCTGGGAACTTCTGCTCTCATCAGTATACACCATCAGGTGATTTTTTTTTTTCTTTTGGGGGTAATTTGTTTGTTTGTTTATTTTATCTCCTTTTTTCACTTCCTGAATCTTCAGCTAAAGTTGATGAAGCACTGTAAATCCCACTTTGTGTTTTAAAGCACTAAGCCAGACAAAAATCTTAACAAGATGAACCAAGCCTGTCACAAAAAAAAAAAAAAGGAAAAAAAGG